>CM062220.1:25210558-25593594 GCA_031216235.1 Syzygium jambos
ATCATGAAACTGAATTATACAGGAGAGAAGCATAGATGTACCTACATGCTAGAAATGTGAGTGCAGCCTTTTAAAATGTTGCGGACTCTCTCCAAATCTAGTTGTCCTTTTAAGCTCCACAATTAACTTGCGGAAGCAAAGTGCAGACTAGCAGCTAAAACAAAAGAAGCCTTGTACGGTCAGCATCGGTACCTGGGATGTGTATTTGTCAAAACTATCCTCCTCCGGATACTTCTCGCTCGCATAAAACAGCATATGCTCTGCATGTGACGCATTCGAATGAGAAGAAAAAGTAAATAAGGCAGGGTACCTTTCTCCACTTGCAAACAAGGGCATGCGTTTGGCAGTTAATTAATTGCTTTGCAACAGGTAAAGTCATCATTGGTTGAGATAATTGGCAAAATCATCATGATACCAAGAAAGTAACAGAAGGAGAGTTCTAAATTCAAGTCACCTTCAAGTTTCGTGCGGGGAAGTTTTGAAGTAACAAAAGGGTGGGGATCTCTTATGATATCGGAGTATAGTTATAGCAGTTAGTCCATGTGGTGGTGATGCTACGATTTAAATCGGATTTCTTATAGTTGATTCTTTTCTACTTAGCAACGCGATTCGAGCAATGTGAGTTGCAATCAACCTTTGAACACATGCTCAATCGAGCGGTCTTCCTGTCCAATTATTTTGGGGGTAAACAGTCGCCATTAATGTTCTTACTTCAAGAACGAGACGGAAAAACAGTAGGTACCGAGGAAATGAGCAAGACCCTCGATGCCCGGAGGGTCGCTGTAGTGGCCTACACCCACATCCATAGAAGCAGCACACTGAGCACCACAAAAAAAAACACCAGCTTTAGAAAATCTATCCAATCTAACAACAAACGGAAAGGCACCCAGATGCATCCATCAAGTGCTTCAATCAAGAAACAAGAAAGAACGCGAAACAGCATTGACTCTTGCCTTATCAGTGTCAGGATCGCTGACGAGAAGAGCCTCCAGAGAGTTCTCAAGAACGACCCTCCTGTACTCTCGCCTGTCATTTCTGGCCTTGATTATGCAATGATCCACCATAGCTTTTGCCATTCTGGTCTCTCTCTGCTCTCTCTGCGTTCAAGAAAAGCTTAGAAAGGAAGATTTCTTGATCTTCGTTTTTCTAGTTAGAGCTCAGCCCACCGTGTCTGAACACGTGAACTTGCTTGACTCGAAATGGGCGTGCGTTATTGGCTTGACAAAAGTTAGGACTTTGTCGTTCTTTCGTTATTGGAAATGGGTACCACATCAGTTTCCTGTTCAAGAACTGAAAAGGCAAAAAAAAAGAAAAAAAGAAAAATCCCATAAGATTTTGCCCCAAGCTAGTCTTAGCAATTCATCTTCTTGCATGCCGTCGCCTCCTACGAGTCTTTCGGAGAAATTCCCAAGTTCCTGAGTGGGCCATTCCAGCGAAAAATTCTTAATCCGGCTCGACCATGAAAATCGAATTGATCAGAATCGTTGATTATGTGCGTCATTAGGTGAGTCACATGATTTTAACTATTTGTAATAAGACATGATGATGTATAGAAATTACTCAGAGAGACTGATGATTACATGGGCAATATACCCTACTGTTGTCACATGAGCTTCTCGACTTTCATAATGAGTGGGAGGTAATCGAACCTACCGCAAGAATGACAAGCAGATTGATATCTTCAATTACCTCACAAGAGTATACAACATACGATGATGGGGACTTAAAAAATCGAGCATAACTTTGTAAGTTAAGTATATTTTTGAGATGTCGCGATCAAGCAATATCTGCTCCTGAAAAAACATTTAACAATTTATCACAGATGGCTTAAGTGGACTATTAATCAATTATCTTTGCAGTAACAATCGGAGACGAGAATAGATAAATGGACACTTGCAGCGAAGTAAATAATGAAGCGACGTATCATCGGCTTAGCTTGGACTAGTATAGTTGGGTTCAGAAAGTGGTGTGATTTTTGTCGTGTTGAAGAAGAATTCTTTGGAGGAATATTAAGGAACAGAATTTTATCTTCCCGTTTGATTCGGTTCTTTCTGTCCGATCGAAAAACATCGACCATCGTTCAGAAAAAAAAAATGAAGAACAAGGAGATGTCGATGACGGACAAGCGTGTTCGGGATGGCCATTACCATCTTTGGCCGAGTAGATGACTCAGCAACTTTTATCCCCTTTCTGGCCAACTAAACCGGAGTATGACTTTTAATAGGCATGCGGCCCTATTGATAAAAAGATTGAAGATAGGAACACTTGTATCACAGATGTGGTTTTGACATTTTCGCTCTGCAAATGACAAAGCAAAAACCAGAGAGAGCGAAGAGAATTAGAAATAGGACAAAAAAACAAATAGATGGTGACTTTTTTCTCCAATTCTCATTCTTTACTTTTAGGAATAATTACCAAAAAAATCTTAAATTTATTACATTTATACCTATTTATTCTTAATTTTTTGACAATTTGTCAATATATAGTCCATCATATTTTGGACGAATGTCTGACGTGGATATTGACCTTCCTTTATGGGATAATTTTTCTGAATTTTTCCTTTTTATTTTTAAAATGAGGCTGACGAGGGTGTACGTAGGCTAGGCAAGGGCGTGAGGCCCTCGCCAGACCTAGTTGAGGGCCGCAACGCCTTTGCCTAGCCCAAATTCAGTGAGGGCATCCTGAGCCTCACTTATGGCCTGTCACCTCTGCTGGCCACGGCCAAGGCCTCAGATTAGTCGAGGGAAATAAGAGAAAAACAAAAAAGAAAAGGGGAAAAATGGAAAAAGGAAAAGAGGAAAAGATGGAACAAATTTAAAAAAATTACAAAAAATTGTTTGCGTCGACATTGGCCGTGTCACGTCAACGATTTCCGACCAAAATTGACATTGAGAAATTATCAAAATATTTATGACTAAATTGGTCAAATTGAAAGGTTTATGACTGAATTGTCATAAGTGCAATAGGTTTATGACTTTTCTGATAATTTCCCTCTACTTTTGGGCCTAATTCAAAAAAAAAAGTACAAATTTTATCTTGAGTGACAATTCTGGCTTGAGCTTTTTTTTGTTTTATAAAAAATTACAAATTTTCACTTAAATCCCAAATATGACCGAAACAATTTGAAAATTTTACATCACGAACGTTAGTTTTGGGACTCGAGTAAAAGTTGATGCTTTTTATTGGGGCAAAAAAAAGTTTAAGTTAGAATTGTTACTCAATACTAAGTTGGTGTTTTTTTTTGGAATTAGCCCTCTACTTTTGTGCTCCGAAACTGAATTTCTCATTTACTTTTGTTTTTCCTTTTTCCTGAATGACCATTGGAAGGTGCACTGCGATCGGAATCGCTTTATGCGAAATGGATATATGCTTCAAAGAGTTTTGGTGTTCAGCGTTTAAAAGTATCGCACCATTAAACATGAAAGATAAAAAGTAAAACCAAATCTCACATCCAAGGCAATCTCATTCTCCTTTTTCCTTGGCGAAGAATCCCATTTTACTCGTAAGAGGCATATAGGAAATGGAACACGAAAGGTCACCCCACAAAGTAAAAACGCCACAAGAAACAAGAAAAGGGTTGGCAAAGGACATTGAAAGCAAGGGCCCAACATACATACATAACCGCAATGAGAAGAGAACACCCCATCAAATTTCAGTGTCACCAATGTACAACCGAGTTCCTGAAATTGTGTATAAGTCAAAGGAGTTCTGCTGCCCTCTGTGTAGAAGTTTCAGAGCTGAGCTAAATAAGAGAACAAACTTCGTTCTTTACTTGTGCAGGTTATAATTGAAGAAGAAGCGCAATTAATGTACGACATTTAAGTTCAAGCGGGTAGGCCTTCTATGAATGAGGTACGTCCCACCGTTCATAGAGGATCTCCAACCGCGATAGTATCCATTTCTAATGCAGAATACTCCAAACGTTCCGTCTATTCCAAAATACTGCTATTTTAGTGCGACTCTTAACATTATCGACTTTCTTTGTCCGGAAGACAAGTATTGATACTTTACAATTTCACTCGACCATAAGCCCCTTTGAATGAGCCATAAAGAGGTTGAGATCTTCGAAAGCTGAAGATATCCTCGATTTGGATCGAGGATGGTTGAACTGGTTGGTTTTTGTCAATCGTGTACTCAGATGTGTGCAGGCTCCCGTAAACACGAACGGATAGCGTCTTCTTTCTAGCTGCGCTGACTTTTACATATTCATTGAAGAAATCCAACAACTCTTGCTGCGTTAGCTGTCTCAGCGCTGCTGCCTGTTCCCATGTCATTTGTAAGAACTTAATACTTTATTACTGAAGTCTGGCTTGAGAAATCTAAACAAATGCTATCATTAATTTCATTGTGTTTCTCTCTCTTAGTGCTGGTAGCTCCACCCAGCTTAATGGTCAAAGCAGAAAGAACAATTACTGAATACTTGCCTAGTTAATTAGTCCAAGTCTTTGTTCATACCTCAATTTCTCTCCTGTCAAATTTTTGAGTCCCGTTGGAAATTTCTTTCCAGTAGAATGCACATTCTTCCATCAGATTCTTGTGTTTCTCCAGCTTCATATCAATCAATGCATTCACATTGCTCTGCATATGATAGGAAAACGATTAGTATGACCATGTTATGTCTTCCAGCTAAAGATGGCACAGTTGGTTTGCAATATCCTCGACACAAGAATGCACTCGAGTACAAATCTTGAAAATGGGATGGATTGTAGGAAAGTCAGTAAGAAAGGAAGTTCTCATTAAGTAAATTTGGAAGTGAATTTACCCCAGAAAATAAAACACCACTACAAGCGTTATATAATGTCCGAAAAGATTCTTGATGCATTCTTTTTGGTACATGCACCATCACTAGTCCATGAGCCTATCCAGGAAAAGAAACGGAGGAAATTTTTAATGCAATTTTTTCATGTACAAGCCCTATCTCTCCTTCCACAGGAGCCATTCGGGATGAAGATGAACAAGGCTTGGGAGCAGTATTTGTCCAAAGACCGACTGATAACATCAGCTCACTTTCCCTTCTAAGTACCGTATATTGAGCAGTCAAGCCTGCATCCAACACTGCTGGGGATTCTTACTGATGAAAAGGCAAGCCGACATCTTAAGAGCAATATAATATGAACATCTACACTACTTGCTACTTGGTTGAAAATATCCTTACTTATCTAAACCAGGGAATGCTCATAAAAGTGGCTATGTCATTCAATCACAAATACTTATTTTGATTATAGATATAATGCCAGAATTCAATGGGTAATCTTAGCATTCAATATGTATTCCTAATGGATCTCAATTTTCAATTATTCAACTATTTCATTTTACCAACGAAGGTTGTCACTCAATTAGTGTACCTTCCAAATGCCAGCATCGTTTGACTCACCTTGAAGTCTTCATTTGTCATCTGAGATAGTTTGCTTTCGAACATTTTTAGGAATTCCTCAACTCTCAAATCGATATTACCAGGCCCCTAAAAAGATGGAAATATTAGAATATGAGAGGCAATGACCTTGGTCCTAAAAGATGAGCAAGATGTTGCTAGTCACCTTCACTGTGGATTGGATGATGAATTGTAGTCCATGAATTCCACAATCGTTCCTATGTTGAAGGAGACATAAAAAAAAATGAGAACAGAAACCATGCATTAAAACTTTGTTGGTCAAGGAGTGCCTTAATTAAGTACCTCTGCATAAGCTTGGTTATATAACCAAGCTGCTCCACGGATCTAAGCTGGTGGAATGCTGGTTCCTTGGCGATTAGATCAAAAAGCTGAAGCTTTACATTCATCACGATATCATCCCCGTGAACCTACATAATCAATCAAATAGCAAATCAAAACCCTTCCAAAGAAACAAGACATTGAAAAATTAAAAAGCAAAACATTACCATAGTCATACCAGAAGAAGAAGGGGAGAAGCAAGCGGGGGGAGGGGGAGCTGGACACTCATTTTTGGATTTTGGCAAAGGAATACGAATGTGTCAAGAAAGGAATAACATGACAGAAGTAAATCAACTCACAGACAACAGAAGAACAAAGAACAGTTTTGAAGATAAAATAATGTCCAATAAATGCTATTTTATATCGTTCCGAAGACAAGAATAAAGCCGCACACTCCCTTCAAGACGTGGGAACAAGAATAAGCACACATAAATTCCAAATCTAAAATCTTTACAAGTGAAGATTGACAAGGAGAGTGACAGCCAAATGATCTTCATTTCGAATATAACATATATGCCAAGCTTTCAGGTTACATCCTGACAATTTCGCACCTGGGTAGGCAAATCAAGGCATGGAACTACCTGAATATAGTGCACCAGAGCAGAATTCTCATCACTTGGATTTAGGCCTTCTGTACAGTAGAAGTGACTCAATCCAGTTCCTAGTTTAACTACTCTATTTGTCAGATGCTGGGATGGATATAAAGGTTGGCATATTGGCTGTGGACCGTGGAAAAGAATATTTTCAATATGCTGAACTATAGACTCTGCTTCGCCACGTTCAATATTCCCTGCACAAGAGGTAGCAGATATAACTCGAAACTGCAAAGGGGATGGCAGTGATCTACCACAAATTTTTAAATGGAGCTGTAGACTACATACCAGCTATATAAAACTCCAGCAAGGTCCTCGATAACATTAGGGGCAAAAAGTTGGTGAGATCTTTGCCCCTAATTGAGGGAAGAACTTCAAGTTGTTCTGTCCAGGGCCAAGTGTTGTCTTGCAGTATTAGTGAGCAATAGTACATAGCCTGCTCACATGGTTGCTGAAACTTCAAATTCTGATAATCTTTTGTCACCAGTTCCTGTAACATATATGGGCAACGAGAAAATCACAAATGTAACTTTGCAAAAACAGAAGGCATATGGTCAGATATTTCTGTGAGAGAGGGAGAGCCAAAGTTGACCTTGATCACAGCAAATCTCTCAGGTCTCACTTCAAAGGTGGCAATTTTCTCGATGACTTTTTCCAGCAATATCCTCAGCTTGTGACTATAACCAACCACAGTGACCTAAGTATGAAAACATATGGTCAGCACATATAATGTCCACTCCTGCATACACAATAGAGACTAGGGCACTCTGTAGAATTGCTTGCCCACTTTATTTCCATTTCAAAAAATTTAAAGATCCTTTTACTGGACAGAAAAACTGAGTGAAGGAGAAGCATAAAAGCATTTCCCAGTCTTTTTATGCTTAACAAAGCTAAAAGTAGCTTATTTTAAAAACAAGAACCTGAAAACCTGTGTTGGTGTGATGCACACTGTAACGAAGGCCAGCAACCTTTGCATAATAAGCTGAAACATACCCAAAAAAGAAAATTAAGGAGAGAACCAACAATATAAGGTTACAGTAATATACAAATTAGATAGAAGAACAGACTTGCAGAAGAAGAGGGACTGAATACTACTTTAAGCTATACAAAATCACGTGGAACATCGACTGCCATTTTCAAGGGAGTAACTACAGTAAAATCAAGACTACATGAAACATAGCATGAGATATTCCTATACAGTCTAGTGTACTTCAGAATTTTACCGAATTCATTCAAGTAATCCATCAACAACCGCGTGAATAAATCAGTCAGCACAGCAGCTTCAGATGAGTTGCTAGCATTCGGGCAGCTGAAATCTATTTTAATATATGCCTTGGGAGTGGAGAATACAGCATCAGGCTTGAACCATAATGCTGAGTATGATGACTTCCTCAAGAGAACTGGCAAGTTGATCTGTTCAAAAGATCAGTCACTATAGAAGCTAAAAAATGAACAGGTTAAGTTCAAAATGTATTGTACACCACACCTTTTCTTCTGAAATTTTTAGAGATAAATCGGTGGGGATGAATAGATTGGGTACTGGTAGATGCAAATTTTCATCAGGAGAAGATGACATCCATTCCTGTAAATCAAATACAGAAAATATAAAGGATTCTTTCTGTTCTCCACCAAAAGAAAAAATTGTATCCTCCATGTCTAGGTAATCTCATTTATCTTCCCTGTTTAGTGTAAATCTGCACACTACATTTTGAAAGAAGTACAATCACTCCAGTTGGTCCGAGAGGGTCCGCATTATTTTAGTTGAAGAAGTACACCTAACAAAAGCAATTGATGGGACTATAGTAGTGATTATCTCTGACATCTTATACAAATGATTCACCAAGTATCTAATGGAATCACGCCACAGGAATACCAAAAGAACAAGCTTGGTTGACCTGAAAATGTTTGAATATTGCAGGGAATGAATATTCATGGCAGGGGCTGCAATTTTGCCAACTACTCAACAAAATCAATTGAAGATTAGGATTAAATCATCAAAGCATAATGTGCCACTTCATCTGTGAAACCTCCCACTTAGAATGAAAATCAGTGACAAGTCTAACAAGGAAGGGATACCTGTATAGAAGAGGCGGTAGTTCTGTTCAAGGAATATGCTGTTCCATACCATGGTTCCACCATGTCAGTTGATCCTTCAAAACTCTTGGACACCCAAAAGATTCTGTTGGACAAAAGACTCATTCCTATTTAGGATATATTGACATGTAAAACATTCCAATTTGCAAAAGAAAGGATAGTTACAACACAATCCTTGTAGAGAATTTTTTACAGCATACATTAGCAATAAGTATGAATAGCATGACTTATTTCTGGCAAATAGGGATGGTAACTATCACGGATAAGTTATGATTTCATTAGGACATTCTGGATTTGATGTTCAACAAACAAGCTGGAAAGTGGATATGGTTGATAACATTGGGTAATGAAATGGCAGTTCGGCGACTGATTCCTCCAGTCACTTGCATAAAAGACATGTTACAAAAAAACTCAACATAGAAAGAGATATCTCAATTTTGACTTCGGTGTAACCTGTGCATGAATATCCTTATGTCAAATCCATGCGTATTGGCCATAAAAAATCATTGCAGATGTCTTTTCCAAGTCTGATTGCCTTTATACAGACAATATGGTGCCAGCATGAAGGGGTGTGTCTGGACAGGTGCATGCACGTGAAAGTGTATGTTACTACTGCCTTTTTCCACTTCTTGCGAGTGTAGAAATGACAGTGAGGTGGGTTTGGAATGGCCGACCCCATAAAGACCACGAACCTGATTAGTCCCCTAAAACATGTTTTCTGAATGGAATTTCAAAACTCATCACAATTAAGTATATGAGAACCAGAAACCCGACGATTTCTTTTAATATTTTGAATAAATAAATATGCCTAAAAAAATCAATAATACGAATACCTAAATAATACAAAGTAGAAGAATAAAAATACTGTGGTCAGGTTTGATTGAGGTACACACCAACTAAATTCTCCAAACCATATTGGATTATAGAGTATGGACAGGTCGAGATACCAAGTTAAACTGATCCTCTGGTATTCCTATGCAGGTTTGATATCCATACAGAAGCCCGGTGAACTAAATTATCTTTGATAAACCTTCAATGCACTTACAACGCGGCAACCGGGGAAAGAACAACGAAATAGTCATTATAAACATTGGTCATTTGATAAGCCCTAAGGCATGATTTTAATACTCTCTTAGAAGTAATAGACTCACCGGACATTGGCTGGAGAGAGCTCATCCAGCACCATTTGAATAGTGTCAGGATTGAATTTACAAGGCAAAGCGGATCCCACGATCCAATCTTGAGGTGGATATATCTAAAATTCAGTAAAAAAAACTGTTAAATTAGCTGGTACTCATAATCACAATAATTTCACTTCAATCAGGCATGACATGCATTAAATACAAAAGGAGAAAAATCTCCCTAACTGCAAGTTCTTACTGAAAAATGGAGTACTTAAAAGAACCAAATATCTACATCTCATCTGAATTTCCTTTACTCTAACCCCAAGAACTGATGACAAACTTCCAAAGATGTTGATCCTAAATAGATGAGCTTTGCTGGTACTTGTCATGCTGTTTATGGCCTTCAAACTCTTGAGAACCGATTCTACCTGAACAACTAGGACTTTGCAGGTGTGCGACCACTCTCCAGCATTCGGTTACAGGTGCATGTTTTAAGTTGTGGCAGAAGCTGCCCCCATGGAAATCCATGTAAAATAACATTTTCAAAACATTTTAAAGATCTTCTCATCGATCTTTAAAATGTTTATAAAACTTAAGTATAATAAAAAAAACTTAAGTATCTTTCCCTTTTTCACATTTTGGAAGGAAATACGCTTTTGCTTTTTTAATCAAAACCAAGCGAGCTCTTAGTCACCGATTAACTACAGTGTTATCAATAAATTAATGTCAAGTTAACTTCCACTTCAAAAGAATTCTACGCAGCCCTTAGGCACCACCGACAAACATGTATATAAAAAAAAGGCAAAATGGAGATCTAAGGAACTGCTAGACTTACCTCCATATTGGATGCGACATTGACTACGCAATGAATGGGAGGGACTTTGTCTTGATAATGAAACTTAGTCTCACACACGGCTGAGACCTTCATCAACACAACCAAGACTGGATAAGTTTTAAGGGAAAGTATATTTTTACAAAAGAAAAAAAATCTACAATTGACAACAACTATCCAATAAAATGCAGCTTGAAAATCAAGGAAACTTCGGAAACATCATGAACCATGATGCACTGAATTTATGTGCCATTCATAGAAATAATTATGCGGGACCCTATCAAAAAAGTGACATTAAAGCATGTCAATGAAAAATAAATTAATTGGTAATCTTACACGTGAACGATGCCATGCGGCACAACCATCTGCTAGTAATTACCACTTTCATTAATGTATAGATACAGGTATAGACATAGTTATGACAGCATGCAGTGGATTTACCTGACCGACATTCATGTAGCATATCTCAATGAAGTATAAACGAACGGACCACTTAGCTCATGATTATTTCTCACCATGATGATTTGTTCAAAATGAATTAGAAAGAATACAGAACCATATTGTGCCAGCATCTGTCCAAATCTGTTTGTGTGCAATCGCCAAAACTACTTGAGATGTTCAACGTACTATACATTTATGAATGAGAAGAATAACCAGCCACAAATAGGTGATGCGCTTGTTGTTTTCAATTTTTTTCTATATGCAGCTAACAGAAGGAGATGCCAGTTAAAAAACTGAGTATAACACAACCACTGATAGCAGCAGAAGAAGTTGCTCATATGCATGCCATCGGAAGTCAATCTTTGCTTTTCCCAAGTGAAGAACAAGAAAATGAGCAACCTTTTCCACAGAGTGCATTTGCATACCTCATCAAATATCCACTTGCAAACACCGGTCTGCTGTAAGAGACTAATATATTTGAACAACAATCCAATGATATCTTGCACATGTTCTGCAAACAAGACAACCCAATTTCATTAACTTCAAAAACCAACTAATCCATAGATGAATGGACAAAAGAGAACTTTGAGATGGCGGCGAGAAGAAAAAATCAAAGCTCCTATAAGTGTAGTATAGTGTACGGAATTAGAGGACCTTATGAGACAACTTTCGTATCTAGTAGCAGAAAAACAACTACATCATATGACAATTTCAAACCAGCAATTGCCAAACATCTTCTACAGTGCAATAGGCAGAGGTAAATGACAATTCCATCATTTTACGGCGAAGGCTGTCTAAAAATACATCAAGTCCAAATTTTCCACCATGAAACCATGGTATCATCAAGTTTGGGAGACAGCCATGTTTCAGTCAAGAACTAAATGGATAAGCCAAATTAAACTGAAAAATAGAGGGGAAGAGAAGTCAGAAAAGGCAATATTAAGTTCGAAAATAAAGCACTTCCCGCCCAAGCAGAAAATTATTTTCCCCACAAGTTTTACCTCCTATTGTCACTAGGACACACTTAACGAGCATGCAAAATGCAACGCAATCACTAATTCCTCCAACTTAAATATTAGGAAAGTTGACAAGCGTGAATGAAAAAAGCATATTGGGATTGCTAATAATAAAGATGAATGCTAATAAAAAAACGCTACTAACAACTAAGTGGAAAATGGAAAAGCTTATCATATCTGTGGTCACACAAATGAATGCTTGAGAATGTGACAAATGAGAAAAGGGGCTGGCGAAAGCCTGGGTGCAAGCAGTGGGAGACTCGCACAAATTCATGGCACTGCTGCACATGCCCAAGACAACAAATCCATCAAAAGCACGTGCAAGCGCAGGTGCGCAAGGGAGAGAGAGAGGAAGAGGGGCAAGAGAGAGAGAGAGAGAGAGAGAGAGAGAGAGAGAGAGGTGTTTCTTATGATAAACCAATAGGAGAGAAAGAAGAATATGAAGAAACTAACCATGACCAACGTCAGTAAGGTCGATTTGCACCCTAAAAAATGCAAATTCCCAATACGACTCCTCTTCACCCGCAAACAAACTCGTAGCCCATCCTGCAGCATCAAAGCCACAAAGTGGCAAGGGAAGACAAAGCATTAGTAATTTTTCTACTTTTGTGTAAAAAACCTATGCGAAGGAGAGTAATTCACAGGTAATGTAGTTAGATTAGATAAGTTCTTCTAAGGAAAGAGAGAAAAAGAAAGATATGCTAAAGCTTCCACCTCCCCCAGAAAAACTACAACTTTTCCACCACAAAAGTGGGTGGTCTTCAAAGCTAACACTTCTGCCTCGGCCATACTAAGCATGAATAGAGGCCCTAGGTCATCCCACATTGAGTTTCAGTGCCACGAAGAGCTTAGAATTGTGTAGTCTGTAATGTTATCAAAGTGAACCCCAAATCGCCGTTGCTAAGTAATAAGCCAACAAGCTCCAGCTCTCCTAGCTCTGCAATTCTATTCTTCATGGAAGGACGCCATTCAAGAGTACAGTCTCAAGTTGCTAAATAATAAAATAACAGGTTCCAGCTAGTCTACTTGCTCTGCAGTTCTATTATTTATGGAAAGATGACATTCAAGAGAACAGTCTCAAGCACATGATTTTGGGTAAAAATGTCAGGGAGGCAATATATCGATATGCCACTACCTTTTTTTATAAGTAAAAGGATGGGGAGAGGCGACCAGGGCTAATGACCCCTCTAGACATTACCATAAGGGTCCCACCCCCATTACATAATATTCAGTTTGAACCATAGCTACTCTGCACCACCTACAATCTGAAAATCCTGGATTGGGAGGCCCCTCACCAAAGCCCCACCAACATCTAGATAAACCATTGCCTTTGGGCAAGAGGGAAGGATGCACCAGCTCTCTAGTTGCACCTGGACTACATTATTGTGGTATCAGGACTGTGCTATGGACAAGCTTTGTGTTGTTATTTCATGCCAGATGCTGAGGAGAATGAGGTTCCGGCTCTGCAGGGGACTTTTCTATCATTTTTCTTTTGGCCAATAGATTTTTCTGTTGTTGAAAAGCAGAAATTGCTGCACATTCAGCTGTCTTTTTTATTTTATGAGGAAGAAAAACTCTTAAACCTTCCGGAGAAACAGTAGCACCTCTGCAAACCTATAGAGTAAGATCACTTTCTTTTCTCGATTAATGGTACCCAAGGCAGCTCCATATGAAAACCAGACAATTTTGCTATACTTAATGCTACAACTAGCACTTTCCTATCTTTTAGGTGGATTGGCAACCCCAGCATACTTGCGAATAGAAATTTCTTCTGGAGAGGGAGAGAGAGAGAGGCAGGCAGGCAAAGGCATAGGGAACTCCCTGCGCCCAGAAGCTTCGAAATTTCCAGAGACTAGCGTTTACCATTTAAAATTCCGAAAGGAGAAAACTCATGGATATGCTTCCAAACCGGTGTTATATATTTTCTTCTTATATGAACAGGTGAATGAGACGAGAAATGGAGGCGTTGATAAAAGGGAAATGCAACTTGTGAGGAAGAAAAGGTCGACTGTTAAAAGCACCTATAGATCAACCAAACAATAAAACCGTCAGAGTCTCCTATGTGCATGCTGTTTTAAGTTCCTAACAAAGGACATCAAACTAAAATAATTGCAAAACGCTTTTGTTATTGAGTGCCCCTAAGGGCACTCGTATATGAAAGACATTAAAAACAAGTGCGGTACTTTTACATATCACAAGAAATTGAAACATGCAAAACTTACCTTCAACATTGTCAAAGAAGTCATGTATGATCTACTGACTCGTTGGCGTTTTTTTCACAAAAATATTTTAATCTATTTGTGCAACCATCAGTCAAAAAATTTTGTATGTTCCTTCTTCACATATTTTGCATCACAATCACAAATGACTCCGTTCGGAAATTTGAAGGGCAAAATCATGTGAAAGATGTGCAGACCCACCCAATGTCTTCAAGACATAAAACAGAGACCCTTCTCCTTGATGGCCAATAAGATGACCAAGATACCTGCAAGGCCCTTCCTTGTAGTGTTGAATCTCCGGAGTTACTGGCCAGATAACTCTCAGTTTGTGACCTTCTTTAATTGGGACAGTTTTCACAAGAATCTGGAGATAAAATTTAAGAAAACAAGATCTTCATAGTTTGTTTCAATAAGTCTCATCCTTTCCATTCTTAAATTAAAAATCGAAAATTGCAGAATCTTAGACTAAGCACAACAATCTTGGCAAGGACATGAAAACCTGTAGATGCTCTGAGCTGCAAGGTTGCCCAGGAATACGAGAACTTCTTTTGTCAATATTTTGAATTTCTTGGAACTTGTCTTTTACCAGATGGTGAATTTCATCTAGATTTTCTGCCATCGTCATCGGAGATACAAATTAGCTGAATATGAACATTTATCAAAATTTTGCACATCTCAAGGGAGTTTAGTACAAGATCTTGTTAAATTATCTGAGTTATTGGTATTTCTCTTTTCCACAAGTCATCAGTATTTAGAAACTAGATTCGAGACAAACCTTTTGTATATACGACCAGATGCATGAGATTAGCTGAATAGTTCTCCTTGTAAAATTGGATGAGCTCATTTCTAATATCTAGTCCTTTTGCACTCGGTCGAATGTCCAAGGTATCCAAATTTCCTATAATTGCAAGAAGCAACATATTTTCGCAATGATGAGAAACAATATAAATAAGACAAATCACCTTGCTTCTTACTTTTCATAAGCATACGAAAAATGCAATAGACAACAATTAATAACATACATGAAGCTGAAATTCTTTAGAAGTTTTTTTTTTTTTGGTAAAGATAAGTATATATATAACTTTTCAAAACACCAAATACAAGCTAAAGCTCAAACCAACTCCTGACCCTATTAGGACATGGAGCTGTCCATAAAGGGTCAAGAAGAAATTCTTTAGAAGTTTTTTTTTTTTTTTTTTGGTAAAGAAAATTCTTTAGAAGTTAAAGTCCAAAGAAATCAAGAAATGAGGTGTTTAACAAAGGAGAACTATAATCTTCTTCGGCATTAGTCACAGACAAAGTTGAGACACTCACCTGTGCCAAACTTGTGATATGGATGACTTTCCTCGCTTATATGTTTCTGAAGCTGCATAGATGGACCAACGTCAGCACCAGCATGAGTGGGAGAATAACTTACTCTATAGAGCACATAATCATCATTTTACGCATTGAAAATTTATTGCAGAACAATAAATTTTGTACAGAAAAGTTACAACAGCTAATATAATATAATGGGCGAACTCGTGAAGCTTTTGTCAGTTTTTTTCGATTTTATGTACGACTTTTAGATTTCTCTCACTTCTGTGGATACTTTTTCTTGGAGAAGTGGTAGAGATGGGAATTTTTTCCGTAAATTGTTATCATAGTGCTGGAAAAAAAGTTTGTGGATGGCAAGTAGGCTTTTCCTTGGAAAGCTATCTGCAGAGTTAGTACCCACCAGAGTTAATTTTTTTGTTTTGCAAGCATCTTGGGAGTGTATTCTCACCTTGCACATTTTGCAGAAAAGAGATATTGTGCTAGTCAATAGATGTTTTTTTATGCAAAAGAGAGGCAGAGACAGTGAGACATCTCCTCCTTCACTGTCCACGGACGAGCGATCTGGGTGGCACTTATGCATGCATGTATCTTGGGATATAGGAGGATCCATCGAACAAGACTTATGGACTTGGCAAAGTCTTCGTTTGCCTCATATTAAGAAAAGGAGGATTTCTTCAATTCTTGCTATATTTTGGTTGATTTGGGAAGAGCGGAATAAGAGAACTTTTGGAGAGGAGATGCCCGTTTTTGTTATTATTGAATGTTGGTTAAAAGGCTTACACTCTTGGAATAGTGGAAAGTTATGTTTGGATGTAAATGCTTTAATTGACATTGTTGATGATTTGTCTCGTAACTGAACTCTTTTTGTATACAAGTTTGCACCCCCTTGGTGCCCTGTAGTAATATTTTGTTTACCTATAAAAAAGCCATATAAAATGGCCTTATCCTGATTGTTCACGATACCATTATCTCCAGCATTTAGCTACGGTTAGGAGACCTTATCCTCTAAGTTCATTTTCAGAGGCGGATAGATGACAGTCAAAATCATGGTCAATATCTGTTATTAGTTGTTTAACTCCTACCTGGTCCATGCGCCAGTAATCTACTAACAAGTTTTTCTGGTTCTCTGCATGAACAAAAAGGCCAACAATGAGCGTTTATAGAAAATGATCCCGTACAAATAAACAGAGAGAAGACATTGAAGAACAGAATTACGATACTGAAGTTTCCTAACAAACAATCTAACCAGAATGAACGGCATTCATTTCCCTCATGGTGGCGTCAGGGGACATCAAGGGTTCAATGAAAAACTGCGCGAACCTGTTCCACACAGGTAAGAAAACAAGGCAGCATCAGAAGTTTTACAAAGATTCCCTTAGTTATCAATGAGAAAAAAGAGAAAGGTCACCACTTACCTGTCCAATGCCTCTTCAAAGCTATCAACATTAACGTCGAAATGGTAGTTTGTGTGTTTGGATGCTGTGAAGGCATTTGTACTACCCCCGTGCTAATCAGTGTGATAAAAAAATAGAGTTATTTTCACAAACTTCAGCCATATAAAAGCATTTACCATGTGAAGGAGTTGCTTTGTGGATAAAGGAACCAAATATAGAAAACAAGCTACCATACCACCAAATATTTTAATAGAGCATAATAAGCAAGAAGATGCAAATGCTGTAATCAACAGAGAACAAAAAGAGAATACTCAAGAAAACCCGTCCATCTAAAATACCAAAGAAAGTTGATGTTAAAGAAAAGTGAACACAAACTCCTGATTCTCATGATCACAATTTCAGATTCCACGCAGGATGGCATGGCACAAAATCATTTTCCTCATTATTCTGAAAGAATTAACCTATTCCCAAAATTACGCACCGATACATTTCTATTGCAGCATATAGCAGTTAAATACTGTCTTGATTTGAACTTTGTAAGGGTGAGGGAAACAATGGAAAAACGTACCTTACAGAACCAAAAACAAAAATAACTAGAAACTGCATCATCATTATAAGGAGCTAATTCCATGTATAATGTCATGTAAGCGAAATGACCAACTGGCCTTGATTGTTTCTCGCCTTTGCACGTTTCTAAGATCCTAAAATAATACATGGGACTCGTTGATTTAAGAGTCTGGTCTGTAGTGCCAGTATCGGAAAGACTTTAGTTTCTCTTTAAGACCTCAGGCTTCATGCATTCGTGGTCAGAAAAAGAAACCTAAAAACAACTGTTCTGTTATGCTGATTGCCATAGAAAATTCAAAAGGAACTGGGAAGTGGAAACAGAGGCACGTCAACTATCTACCGAGCATCTCAGTCACATGAAACACTCTTAGTCATGAACAGGATAGCCAGATGCTTCATGGTAAACATGTAAGCAGTTACCTCTGTGATGAATTTGGAATAACTATCCTCCACTGGATACTTTTCACTAGCATAAAACAGCATGTGCTCTGCAACAACATATCAAAAATGAGAAGGCGGGAAACATATGATAGAAAAAGGAGCACCTTTTGAGGTGATCAGGAAATAATTACAGCTGATGGATCAATGGCAATGGTATTATAAGTTGATCTTGTAGATATTTTCGGGTGAACAAGGTTTTATACTTAAGGAACTAGTGTTTTAAAATCCACAGGAGAAGATGAGCTTTGGAAACAAAAAGAAACCACACATCTCGGTTCGCTTTTCTTTTTGAGGGTGCTTCATGCCTTGAATTAAGAATCCAAGGCATGAGATGTCGAAACGAGCAGTCAATTTCACTGTAAAATAAATGATTCTCTTCACCTTCAACACAAGAATTCTGGTCTGGATGATGTGAAGATTATCAACAATTATGTAAACGATACTCGCACAGGCACTGCTCTTCACAGAGATCGTAGTTTCTACACATGCTGTCAATAGAAAAAAAAACACAAACTACTACCAAGAAAATGTGCAAGGCCGTCGAGGCCTTCGGGGTCGCAGAAGTGGCCAACGCCGACATCCATAGAAGCAGCACACTGCAGCATCCAGGGACAACAAAAGCCACATCCATTAAGTCAACAGAGTCGTCATAAAAGTTGTTTCCTTGCAGGCCAAGCCGATAGACAACAGACAACAGATTAAACAGCACAAAAATAAACGTGAAAAAGAGCGAGCTCGGCTGATTGGAGAGGACCTTATCGGTCTCGGGATCGCTGATGAGAAGGACCTCGAGAGAGTTCTCGAGGATGATCCTCCTGTACTCCCTCTTGTCCGACCTCGGCTTCACTATTTCCACCTCCTCCCTCCCCACCACCATTGCTGGTCACGAACTGGAAACCTCCTTCAGCGAGAGAGATTTCGAGCGAGTTAAGGGGAAGAGAAAACGAGCTTCGACGGAGCGGTAGAGCTACAGCTTGTGATCCGATGCAGCGGTACGAGCGTTTGATCGAATCCGCAAGATAGAGAAGAAGGCAATCGGGTGCAGACGAGTGAAACGATGGAGACAGAATGCTCCAAGTCGTCGCGGGTCACAGCATTAGCTACGACATGGAAATGTATCGTCATCGCCTTGCCGGAGTGGTCGCAGGTCAGCATCAGCGACGTCAAGGAGGTACGTGTTGCAGGCCCCGCTCTTCTTTCCCGCGAAATTTCTTGGGTCTCATGCACATTTAAATATAACGTTAGATAAGGTGGGGCTTGCTGGGGAAAAGAGAGGATTCTTTAAAAACCTTGTTCACATGGGTTAAGACTAATTCGTCCAAGGTAGTCACATCTAACATCTAACATTAGATTAACGGAGGTATTATGAAACCATAGATGATTAAGCAGAGAACATCCGAAGGCTGGCCAGCTCTAACAAGTCATTTAACACGAAATTAATAAGGCAACGGCCCTTTCTCTTTGTCGCGACAAAATATTACATGTTCACACAAGGACATTCCAATCACCTTATACGTTAGCGATTTCTAATTAAAATTAGTTGGATGGACTCAATTGACAAACATGAAAAGATTTAGAACTCAATTGATAAAATTAAAAGATTTATGACCGAATTTAAAAAACTGTAATAGATTTACGACTTTTTAGATAATTTTCCCTATAGTTACTTGAATGAATGTGTTGACAATCTTATTGGTCAGATTTTACTTTACACCATATGTTTTTTTATCACCTAACCAATCAAGTTATTCTTACATATCTCATTAAGTAATTTTTTTTCTTAAACTAATCAATTAAATCGTGTGCAGTTAGTGGTCATTCAACTCACTTAATGTGGTCATCAAACATTACTCGGTAGAAGAAAAATTCATGTGACATTTTTAATATGTGGTAGTAATAACATGATGTAACTGACCAATTAATGACTTTTTTCCCGCGCTATGAATTGTATCCTATTCATGTGCCTATGCATCTGATTTTTTATTGATCCATTACATCAAAATGTCATTGCGACGTGATTTGTCAATCACTTAGAATACATTTTTACTGGTTCGGACGAGAAGAAAGAGACGAGAGGGAAAGGATAAGACAGGAGTTCGAGGGATTGTGTGTTAGAATACCGTTTGGATACTAACAAAGGAGAAAAATGGAAAATAAACTATTATGACCCAAATGTCCTTTTAGCTACTCAAAAGTAAGAACTTAAATTATAACAAATGTGTAAGATAAACTATTTTAACTTTGATACCTACGTTCGATATTGACAATCTCGTCATCATCACATGAACAAGTCCCAACCAACAATCAATGTCCCATAGTTTTTTTTCTGCTCTCAACGCCCTACGGATTTATTGTTTATTAGAAGCCAAGCAATTTCTATGAACTACCGTGATAACATCGATGGGTAATCTATCTATAGTCTTGATGACGAGGTAACGGAGATCGAATCGAAAGAATGACGAGCACATTGACATCTTCAATTGCTGATGCGTGCACGAATACGATGATTGGAACTCAAAAGGAAGTCATGTAATTGTTATTTTATCAAATGAGGAGCTGCATTTTAATGACAAAAAAAAAATCACCTACCCGGAATGCGAGATGCATACATTGAAGTTGTAATTACCAGACAATAACTCGATCAAGAAGGTTATCATATCAGAAAGGAACATTACCATTAAGCAATGTAAATGACATGAGAAACAGACCTAATCTTTTTTAAGGCATGAAACAGAGATCCTTCTCCCTCATGGCCTATAAGTGGGTGAGGTAGCTGCATGGGACTTCTTTGCAATGGTGAATGATGCGAGGCATTGGCTACTGAACTTGTAGCGTGTGGTCATCACATATTGGGGCGGCTTTAACAAGAACTTGGACAACAAGGAGGAGTTTCTTTAACTTTCTTCTAGACAGAAATTTTTTTACCGAACAGGAAATGAGGAATGTGCACATCTTCCAACAAAGAGTGGGAGCGGTGTCGCGACCTAAAATTTCCGCTCTCAGGCTAATGGATTGTTAAGACTAAGCCTAACTCGGGCCCTCCCAAGCCCTACCAATTCGCAACTTAAGATTTAAGTTCTTAACGTGCAAATGTTTTCATGCTTGGAGTCGCCACTAATCTATTTATGGTAGGTCGATTAGAAACCTAAATAAAACATAGGGAGATATGTTTTATTCCTACGAACCAGAGATTCTAAGTTCGGGGACTTGATTACGCTAGATTTAGTCTAACGCCCTTTCGGTACCTTTTCTTTTCAAAAAAAAATATTTTGCATGCAGTCTGGATCCATTTTATAGCTTCATTGCTAACATGTGAGGTGTTCATGCGGGTGCGCAAGCCACCAAAGTAACACCCAATAATCAAAACATTGAATAAATTGCAAGATTGAGAGAATTACTTACCTCGAAGCAACGTAAGCATCTGCATTGTTAGCTAGAAAATCACATCAACAATCCTAATATGATTTCTAATTAACAAGCAATTCACTCAATATTTTTTTGGATTTTCATTTATTTAAATGAAAGCTAATCTATATGTAATGACGTGCAAAAAATTAACATGCAATTAATGCAGCCTAACATGCAAACTATATGCCATGCGATGACGTGACCTAATTAATGACGGAAAAATGATTTATTTTTGGTATTTTTAAATGAAATTCGGAATAAAAAATGCCTAAAATAACATGCAATCTATCCTAGAGAAAATGATTGATCTATCCTAAAGTGATTCTTTTTTTTGGGTTTTTTATTAAAATTCGAAATTATTAAATATCCTAAATAATCCACTAAGATTAAAACAATCTTTAATTTAAACTAGGAAATATGCAACCCCTAATCCCAATTTAAATCAAATAATTATCTTATTCTTTTGAATATATTTAAGATTCCCTAAACATGCAAAATTTCTAATTTAAATCTAACTAACAAATTTTTGGATTTTATTTATTTAAAAGGAAAGCAATCAAATAAAGAAAACAATCACATTCAAACAATCCACGCAATCCGCAAGATTTTTAAACTCAGATAAGGCAAAGAAATCAAACTAACAGTCATATCTATAGGGTTATAGATATCGACGGAAAGTTGATTGTTCGAATTTGGAAAGCGAATAAAATCTATTATCATATCCAAGTGATTATGGACAAGATAACGATTTTCCGTATCGCCGCGTATCGTACCTTAGGGATAAGGTCGGATAGTCGTCCAGATACGTTGCTAAATTAGGTAAAATTCCTAATTTTGGGTATTTTCAAATATTGCGGATATCGCAAATATTATCCTAAGATATCTAGCAATCCACCAAAGAATATCCACGAAATATTCAAACACTGAAAACTTAGGAAATTAAATATTTCGAAAATATTCAGATAATGATCTTACCTAATTTGCGGATATTTCCAAATTTGAATCACTAGGATTGTGGATCGGGACCGACGGTGCGTCGGGAGTGTCGGCGCGGCGTTGGGGCGGCGGCTACTCACGATGTGGGGTACTTGACTGTGGATCACAAACAACTCGTCAGCGTCGCGGCTAAGGATGTTCCCGGTAGATGACTTACGGCCGATGGAGCGTGATGGTTTTCAATTCTAAGAACTGCACTTGCGCCCACTGAACAGTGAACACACCATTACACCAAATCACCACGTTAGAATTTTGCCACTTGGATTCCTCTTGCTTGTGAAGGGTGCACTCCTCCAGGACTTCTTTACCACTTCACTTACGGATCACACCTGTACATAACAGAAAATTCATTCTTGTTTTTTTCTATTTTAGTAATCAACCCTCCAACGGACACAACACCCAAAGATTTCTGGCGCAGCTTTGTGCAATCAGGATTGTCCCAGAGATTGATTCGGTGAAGCTCGGCTTGGCCACTGCAAAAACAGAAAGGCAGCGTGGTGCAGGCGCAAGGCTTGTGATTGAATGGTGTCTCTTGGTGCAGATCAGCAACGTGGTCGGTGTAGCAGGAGCGGCGGGCGTGAGATGCGTTGCGACTCAGCAACTTCGCTGTAGGCAAAGGGGTGCAGTGAAGGTGAAGGTGATGATAGTGAAGTGACCATGAAAAGGTGGAGAACGTGATGCTGTCCCCCTTTTCCACGATCTTTTTTCGTGACTGTCTTTGTTCTTTTTTTTCGAAGCCTCCCCTTCTGGACCTGAACGTGGTGAGCTGCCCTTGAACGAAGCTCCCTTCTCCCTTTTTATTTCTTTGATCGAGCACCTCTCTTCTCTTCTCTCTCCGTTTTTTTATGATCGTGTGTGTCCCCCTCCCAAAGACATAAACATATATTTATAGTATAAACCTAGGTCAATTAGTCGGGCTTTCTAGTCCTAACGGGCTTAGGTTTAGGCTTTAATTTAATTCTAAGTGGGCTGAATTAATTTGGGTTTTTCTTTAACTAAGCATAATTGGCTAATTTAAGCTCAAATTAAGACAACCAAGCCCTTTCGCGTGTGATTTTCAGCCCATGCTTTCCGAGTGAGTCGTGTCTCGTTCGATGCCCGAGCTCGATTTACATGATGAATTTTAAGCTCGCTTGCCACCGCCGATCCGATGCAGAATGCAATTAATCTATATGAACCTAAACTATATGCTATGCAATTTTAATATTTTTGTTTAGGGGTTAAAAATTTAATCCCTAATTTTTTATGCAATTAACACTAAATGATGCGCCGAAATTTAGGTGTCAACAGCTGCCCCTCTTTGAGTGGAGGCTCGCAGAGGTTTCGCTCAAAGACTGAGACCTAAATTTAAACTATGCAAAATGATGAATGATTTTTTTTTAAATGCAATGATGCATGATATGCAAACAATAAGGAACGTATGTTAAGGCTTCTCACTTCATGTGGAGCGGTGAAAGAGTCTTACATACGGATCGCACAAAAAGCGTCCAAGTGATGGAAAGCTTTATAATGCTGTGAATTCCCTCGATTTCCAAACTTCTGGTCCACTGGAAGTAAGGTTCTCGAGGTACTGGATTGCCTATCTGTTACCTGTAGTTTCCTACAGATGCGAAATAGCGCATGATATGAAGAAAGAATGAGGACGTGTTGCCTATACCACTGGGCAATCACGAAAAAAAATAATGTCACCTCTTCCATTGGGTGAGCATGAGGTTGGTTGTACCACCTATTCCACTGGGTGAACACAGAATGAAAAATTATGTTGCCTGTTCCACTGGGCAAACATTTAATGGGGTGTGTTGTCTATTCCACTGGACAACACGGAATAAGAAATTATGCTGCCTGTTCCACTGGGCAAACATTAAATGGAGTGTGTTGTCTATTCCACTGGACAACACCAAATGAGAAATTATGCTGCCGCGTACTCCACTTGGCAAACATGAAATGGGGTGTGTTGTCTATTCCACTGGACAACACCAAATGAGAAATTATGCTGCCGCGTACTCCACTTGGCAAACATGAAATGGGGTGTGTTGTTTATTCCACTGGACAACACAAAATGAGAAACCATGCCGCCTATCCCACTGGGCGAACATGAAATGGGGTGTGCTGTCTATTCCACTGGACAACACAAAATGAGAAACCATGCCGCCTATCCCACTGGGCGAACATAAGATGGGGTGTGTTGTCTATTCCACTGGACAACACAAAATGAGAAACCATGCCGCCTATCCCAGTGGGCGAACATAAGATGGGGTGTGCTTCGTACTCCACTTAGCAACACCAAATGTCACCTGTTCCACTTGGTGAACATATGAGAGAGATAATTTCTCCTATTCCGGAGAGAGAAACAATGAAGAATAATTAGCAAACGTACCTGAATTCTTCTTACCTTGTAGGAGTGGTAAAGTAAATCAATGCATGATTCTGATTCTGTACCATCTGACAATCACTTAGGCTTTGTTTCAAAGATGTTGCTTGATGAATGTTGGTGGACTTCAGTGGCCTTCCTCATAGGCGTGTCATGGGGGATTCTTCTGGATATCGTCTTGGACACTTAACGATTGGGTGAACCAAGGGCTATCCCGAATGCTCATGGGTTTTTTAACAAAGTACCTGGATATCATCAGAGGTACCTGAAAAGGATTGATCAATAGATGTCTGGATATCGCTAGAGACATCTAGAGATAATCAAATATAGGACCTGACAATTGCTCGAATAGGTTAAGGATACCTGGATAGTCACAGACATCCAAGGGATAGAGATATACTTACCTGGTGATATCTTTGACTCCTGAGGGCATGTCTCCTGCTAGACACGGTTATAGAGAACAAGTAATATGCATTCATGGGCAATCAAGGACGCATATATTCATGCTTTATAAATTCGATTGGTTTTCATGCATGATGATTTTATCGAGTCGGTATTACAAAATTTCACTGGGGAGAATCATGACAAGACAATCCGGATTCACAAGAAGATATCTTGAAAATGTCGAATGAGGGACTTCCGGTCCGGAAGGGCTTTCTCTCATCCTCATCAAAAAGTGGCTAATTTATGAAAATCGCTCTATCTCATCATCATGTGG
The DNA here is from genome assembly GCA_031216235.1 of Syzygium jambos. Lineage (NCBI taxonomy): Eukaryota > Viridiplantae > Streptophyta > Magnoliopsida > Myrtales > Myrtaceae > Syzygium > Syzygium jambos. The sequence goes on from CM062220.1 coordinate 25,235,800, forward strand.
ACAAGGGTCCGAGTATTCTCGCAAGCGGTACGACCTTACCAATCTGAGAGGTCTTTGCTGGGACCGTAACGTGGGCTTGGTCAATGGCTTAGCAAAAGGGACTCTTCGAGTCAAGGCTATTGAAAGAAAATACTCCGCAATTGTCTCCGGGTTTACAAGTCAAGAACCCTGCAAAATGAGATAGAAGTGGACTTGCTCGCACTTCTTCGAGCTAAGCTTATAAACATCTGAAACTCTACGTTAGTTCAAGTGCCCTAATCTGAAGAGACTTTGCAAGGGACGTAATGTAGGCTAGGCTCATGGGTTGAGAAATGAATGGATCATTAGGCTCAAAATGTGTATAATTAGGGCGAATAAGTTGGTGATCATCTTGGCATTATCACCAGTCTTCTTCTTCACCAGGGATTGTCTTCTCGGTAGATGCTCCAGTGGTTTCGAGAATTCGTCACTTGATTCCTTTGAGACTTGTAGAACTTCTGCTTCACTGGGATTCATGACTTTGACATGCCATATCTTGACATTTTTTTTCTAAAGTTCTCTCTTTTTTTCGATTTTCTTTTCTCTTTTTTTTTCTCTCGGGCATTGGCCTTGCTTTTATCAGGCCCACTGCTTTTTCATGCCCCCTAGTTCTTCTTCCCTTTTTTTTTTTTTTTTCATTTTTGACTTTTGAAACACACTGTCTACAATGTATATATCGGCCAACCACACTTTGGTTTGTTTTTACCAAATTACTCGACATTCGGACTCTCAGGGGTCTTCTTCTTTTATCAGCGCTCCGAATATGCTGCTTGAACAATGATGATTGTTGCCTTGCCCCAGTGTGGGGGATGATCACCAACTGGGTTTATATGAATAAAATTGTAGGCTCAATTGGGCTTAGCAAAGGATAAAATGTGTATATGATAGAGAAAGAAATGCTCTTCATCATCCTAAGGCACTTGAACTTCGCGTGAATTCATCTGAAAAAGCAACACTCGAAGATTGATGCAAGTGAGAGCAAGACAATCTCTATTCATTTTTCACCTTATAATGCTGACTTACCTCCAGTTTACCCCGATATAGGGTGGTTCTTGACAGGGGTAATTTGAAAGGATTTCTCCAAACATTTAGGCTCAAAGTGGCGAAACAATGGATAACCTGTAGTGTTTGGGATAGAGAAATGAACTGTCTTTCGTCACTTCAGTTGCCGTACCTTTTGCGAGATAACTCTTTACCTTGCAGACATGGAATTTTTTCACTCAACTCACTGAAGATTAGTGCATGGGACTGTGTATAGGATAGGGCTTGCCTTTCATCATCCCGATGTACCTCATTCAACATATTCAATTCATTCTACATGAATTATCAGATTGTCCAAATAGGTTCCCCTTTTGAAATCGATGATGCAGACCGATAAAATAACCATGCAGAATTTAAAGCCAAAGCAAACATCTTAACTTGAAATTGATTGATACCGTTTATTCATCAGTGAAATGTTTGCAATTCAGAATATAAAACTAAACACTTGAAAGCTTTTGCTGCAAAATGTTAGATTTTATCAGGGGTGATACATCTTCACAGCATCAGAATTAACAAGAGTGGAGAATTCATGACTATCCATTTCTGCGAGAATCAGGGCACCTCCGGAAAGCACCTTATTGACCACATATGGACTATTGTAGCTTGGGGCGAATTTGCCCCAGGAATAGGAAAGACTGGTAGTACTTTCCTTAGGACTAGGTAAATTACCTGAAAGTGTCCTTGACGTACCTTTCGGTTGAATGATCCAACTATTCTCATGCGGCAACTGGATTAAGCGTTTCGTTTCACTTTTAGGGAGATTTGCTCTTATCTTTACTTCCTTGGGTTCCTTCGTATCACTCAGGTTAATAGTGATGGTTCAGTCTGAAGTAAGAACTTTGGACCTTTCATGTCGTTCTGGGCCACGCAGCATTTCCGAGGAATCTTCGAGTTCATCGGTGTCATCGAGATCAGGCTCGGTAGCTCATAATTCATTAGAATGGACCGTTCTCATACCCTCACGTGTCACAAGATTGCCCCTGAAACATAAAGTAAGGGATTCAGAAGGACAAACAGGGCTAAACATTGTATTTTTTCTAAATTTTTCTAAAAAAAAGTTTTTTTTGTGATTTTTTCTGAAATTCTTTTCAAAAATTTTTTAACACGAGGGAACATGAAGAAGCCCAGGCCTCAGAATTCTCCCTGAATGATATTTTCTTTTCATGGTTGGATATCATCACCGGGCTGGTTTGATGTACCTCAACATGCCCTCAAAAAATTTGTAATTTCATTGATTATCACCGAATGAATTACATTTATTGGAATGGAAACTGGGACAATAAAGTCATAGAAATGAAAAATCCTAAAAAGCAGCTCCCGAGACGGGGCAAGTCCTAGAAAGCAATAGAAATTCCCACGCATGGGAGTGTGCGAAAAAAGTAAAAGTGTTACTCTCGCGGGCCAGTGCCCATTTCATCCAACGGTCCTTCATCGATAGCTCCAATGAGCATGTTATTGAACAGAGCAGTGATTTCCTCCAACGCATCATCAGGATCTTCTGTCACTGAAGGTGTTAGATCATCCATACCTCCCCATCCATTGGGGACGATATCACACGGGTCAATATAGAAGCTCGGGGGGAGCCAAATATTTCACATAGTAGTCGAACTTGCCGCTTGGTTGCCCCAAGGTGTCGATCACCTCCTTCTCTTCATGTATCATTCTTGCAGGACTCGGGGGTATAGTCCGGATGTTTGGAACTATGAGAAGATCGTCTCGGCCTTGGCAGAGCCACGAAGCACGGAATGTGAATGCCTCAGTATCTAAGAGGTCCTGAACCTTGTGCTTTAGAACATAGCAGTCATCAATGGAGTGACCGACTTCTCCCATGTGATAGTCACACTTTTTGGATGGGTCGTAGTTGGAGAATCGCTCAGGATTAGGCCGCTTCGGCTCAGTGGAAAGCAACCTCTTTTTCCAAAGGATCGTCAATACTTGGGATAGAGACCTAGGGAGATGAGTGAATTGTCTTCTAGCGCCTTGTCGTCGATTAGAGAACGGGTGTCTTGGTGGGCTGTCTTGACATCTAGGGAGTAGTCGTGATTTGCTTTGCTGAGGCCGCGATGTTGGAACAAGTGGATCCCGATCACCTTGTTCGTGCTTTACAAACTTTGGACGCAAGGTGCTTAACTCCCTAGGGTCAAGGGACTCAATAGTACTGCCAGGTACGACTCTTTGTCATTCGAGTCGGTGCTGAAGGGCTTTGTTTGAATCATCACCCTTAGCCCTTGAGGAAAGGGAAGGGTTATAGTGAGTTGTTTCAAGCAGTCCGACAGATGTACCGTTTGCCTCGAGAGTTGTTGGAGTATGACAGAGGCTTGCTTCAGGTCCTTCTCGATATTAGCGAGGCGGTTCGGCACTTCACTCTGAGCACTTTCTCTCATGGCCAGGCGGGAATGGCCGGTGGTCGACGATCCATAATCACTTAGCTTGAGTATCAACTTCCTCGCGATGGTGGCTCACAGCTAGGGGCGTTTCGGCTTGGCGGCTGGCCGACGTATGCGGCTCTGAGAAACAAAGACAAGGACGGCGTTTATGCAGAGAAGCCGCAGTCGCCGCGAGAACCGCAAGTGGTGGATGGAGTTGCGGTTTATGTTGGGCGGTGAGCTCACGGTGGCGGAGGAGCAACAACAAAGGAACTCGGCGAGCTTGCCCCTTAGCAAGGCTCGAGCGATGGATCGATAACTGTGGATGATCCGTAGTTACCTGATTCAAGAGAAATGAACTAAATAAGCACATGGTTAAGACGAGGTTGGTCCATGACACGCTTTCTAGTTTTTTTTTATTCTTCATTTATTCATAAAAATACTCGTATATGAACGAGACTTTATGGAAAGTGATCTAGGCAAAGAAATGTAAATAACGCCCTAGACACAACATAGGAAATAAAAGCATCAAAATCCCTAATCATAAAACTATGAAAAACAAAAATTGAGACTCCCTAGAAATTATAACCTGAAAACAAATTCTCTAAAGCCCTTTTTTTTGTAAAAGAAAGACGACGGCAAACTCCTTAGGAAAATAATTACCTATGACACATCTAGGAAAATAAAGACATAGATTGAAAATAAATTCTCTAAAGGAGCTTTCTTTTTCTTTTCTTTTTTTTAAAATGACTCAATGATTATCACTTTCAAATTTAAAACCAACCTAGACCTATCATGGACCGACCCGAAAAATGCAATAACTAAATTAATTGCAAAAAGGAGAGTTCAGAAGACTTACTTCACCCAGTAGGACCATGACAACCACATAGACATGCGCATGAAACGTGAGGTTCGATTTCTATCTAGACTCTGGCTTGCAAAATGGAGACGCGAGGATTACCGGGCTAAACCAGTCATGGTTGTGGTTAGGCCGAGGTTCCCCTGTCTCCGGCTTAGTCAAGGAGCCGACCCGGGTTGCAAAGGGTGCAACCGTGGTGGGAACTCAATGACACCGTAAAAAAAACTTTCGGGACCAAGGAGGGCGACCCATACCACGCGGGTGTGGTCGGGGTGTCCGCTTTCTCAGTACCATCCTAAACCTGTGCCGCCCAGGTCCGGCAGCAGGTAGTGTGTGCGGTGTAGTGTAAATGTAAGGCATGCACAGCAAGTTATATCATACAGCGCTTCGTGCATAAAAAAAATCATTCATCCAAACACCTCCCTGCAAAACAAATGGTTAACAATCACGCCTCCCCTTATACCTCCCATTCTGCAAACACATTTAACACCTAAAATGTTAGGGACGTACCTGGGATCCTCGCTGCCAAAAAAAAAATATTTTTTTTGAAAAGAAAAACTGGCCTAAGTCCACTAAGAGTTTTAACTTAATTCCCCAGCGGAGTCGCCAAGCTGTCGCGACCTAAAATTTCCGCTCTCAGGCTAATGGATTGTTAAGACTAAGCCTAACTCGGGCCCTCCCAAGCCCTACCAATTCGCAACTTAAGATTTAAGTTCTTAACGTGCAAATGTTTTCATGCTTGGAGTCGCCACTAATCTATTTATGGTAGGTCGATTAGAAACCTAAATAAAACATAGGGAGATATGTTTTATTCCTACGAACCAGAGATTCTAAGTTCGGGGACTTGATTACGCTAGATTTAGTCTAACGCCCTTTCGGTACCTTTTCTTTTCAAAAAAAAAATGTTTTGCATGCAGTCTGGATCCATTTTATAGCTTCATTGCTAACATGTGAGGTGTTCATGCGGGTGCGCAAGCCACCAAAGTAACACCCAATAATCAAAACATTGAATAAATTGCAAGATTGAGAGAATTACTTACCTCGAAGCAACGTAAGCATCTGCATTGTTAGCTAGAAAATCACATCAACAATCCTAATATGATTTCTAATTAACAAGCAATTCACTCAATATTTTTTTGGATTTTCATTTATTTAAATGAAAGCTAATCTATATGTAATGACGTGCAAAAAATTAACATGCAATTAATGCAGCCTAACATGCAAACTATATGCCATGCGATGACGTGACCTAATTAATGACGGAAAAATGATTTATTTTTGGTATTTTTAAATGAAATTCGGAATAAAAAATGCCTAAAATAACATGCAATCTATCCTAGAGAAAATGATTGATCTATCCTAAAGTGATTCTTTTTTTTGGGTTTTTTATTAAAATTCGAAATTATTAAATATCCTAAATAATCCACTAAGATTAAAACAATCTTTAATTTAAACTAGGAAATATGCAACCCCTAATCCCAATTTAAATCAAATAATTATCTTATTCTTTTGAATATATTTAAGATTCCCTAAACATGCAAAATTTCTAATTTAAATCTAACTAACAAATTTTTGGATTTTATTTATTTAAAAGGAAAGCAATCAAATAAAGAAAACAATCACATTCAAACAATCCACGCAATCCGCAAGATTTTTAAACTCAGATAAGGCAAAGAAATCAAACTAACAGTCATATCTATAGGGTTATAGATATCGACGGAAAGTTGATTGTTCGAATTTGGAAAGCGAATAAAATCTATTATCATATCCAAGTGATTATGGACAAGATAACGATTTTCCGTATCGCCGCGTATCGTACCTTAGGGATAAGGTCGGATAGTCGTCCAGATACGTTGCTAAATTAGGTAAAATTCCTAATTTTGGGTATTTTCAAATATTGCGGATATCGCAAATATTATCCTAAGATATCTAGCAATCCACCAAAGAATATCCACGATATATTCAAACACTGAAAACTTAGGAAATTAAATATTTCGAAAATATTCGGATAATGATCTTACCTAATTTGCGGATATTTCCAAATTTGAATCACTAGGATTGTGGATCGGGACCGACGGTGCGTCGGGAGTGTCGGCGCGGCGTTGGGGCGGCGGCTACTCACGATGTGGGGTACTTGACTGTGGATCACAAACAACTCGTCAGCGTCGCGGCTAAGGATGTTCCCGGTAGATGACTTACGGCCGATGGAGCGTGATGGTTTTCAATTCTAAGAACTGCACTTGCGCCCACTGAACAGTGAACACACCATTACACCAAATCACCACGTTAGAATTTTGCCACTTGGATTCCTCTTGCTTGTGAAGGGTGCACTCCTCCAGGACTTCTTTACCACTTCACTTACGGATCACACCTGTACATAACAGAAAATTCATTCTTGTTTTTTCTATTTTAGTAATCAACCCTCCAACGGACACAACACCCAAAGATTTCTGGCGCAGCTTTGTGCAATCAGGATTGTCCCAGAGATTGATTCGGTGAAGCTCGGCTTGGCCACTGCAAAAACAGAAAGGCAGCGTGGTGCAGGCGCAAGGCTTGTGATTGAATGGTGTCTCTTGGTGCAGATCAGCAACGTGGTCGGTGTAGCAGGAGCGGCGGGCGTGAGATGCGTTGCGACTCAGCAACTTCGCTGTAGGCAAAGGGGTGCAGTGAAGGTGAAGGTGATGATAGTGAAGTGACCATGAAAAGGTGGAGAACGTGATGCTGTCCCCCTTTTCCACGATCTTTTTTCGTGACTGTCTTTGTTCTTTTTTTTCGAAGCCTCCCCTTCTGGACCTGAACGTGGTGAGCTGCCCTTGAACGAAGCTCCCTTCTCCCTTTTTATTTCTTTGATCGAGCACCTCTCTTCTCTTCTCTCTCCGTTTTTTTTATGATCGTGTGTGTCCCCCTCCCAAAGACATAAACATATATTTATAGTATAAACCTAGGTCAATTAGTCGGGCTTTCTAGTCCTAACGGGCTTAGGTTTAGGCTTTAATTTAATTCTAAGTGGGCTGAATTAATTTGGGTTTTTCTTTAACTAAGCATAATTGGCTAATTTAAGCTCAAATTAAGACAACCAAGCCCTTTCGCGTGTGATTTTCAGCCCATGCTTTCCGAGTGAGTCGTGTCTCGTTCGATGCCCGAGCTCGATTTACATGATGAATTTTAAGCTCGCTTGCCACCGCCGATCCGATGCAGAATGCAATTAATCTATATGAACCTAAACTATATGCTATGCAATTTTAATATTTTTGTTTAGGGGTTAAAAATTTAATCCCTAATTTTTTATGCAATTAACACTAAATGATGCGCCGAAATTTAGGTGTCAACAAGCGGACTGCAGAAATGGACCTGTAAATGTTCCCCTAAGCAAGGGTGACCAGAAATATGAAACCAGCTAGGCTTGCTGTTAGAAATAGCGTTAAACTTTTGGACCACTAGATCTTGGGTTTAATCAAGAGACCCTGCGGAGATCCATGAAATTTTACAAAATTGCACCACTAAACCTTGTGTCCCAACTGTGAAAACCTTGTGTCCCTCGCCAGATTTGGTCAAGGGCCGCGACGCCCTTGCCTAGCCCAAATCCAACGAGGGCTTCCAAGGTCTTCCTTGTGGCGGCTGAGGCTGCGGATCGGCAAAGGGAGACCAGAGAAAAAGAAAAAATGGAAAAAAGAAAGAAACACAGAAAAATTATTAACAAATTGCAAAAAGTTGTCCTGCGTCAGAGTTAGTTGTACTACGACAACGATTGTCAGTCAAAATTAGCCTGATGGGTTACATTGGCAAATTGTCATAAGGTTCATGACTAAATTAGCCAAATTAAAAGATTTAAAACTAAATTGACACAAATGCAAATGGTTTAGACTTTTTAGGTAATTTTTGCCTATTTTTGTGCTCTGAAACTGAGTTTTGCATTTAATTTTATATTTACTTTTTCTCGAATGACCATCAGAAGTTGCACTGAGATCGGAATCACTTTATACGAAATGCATATATGCTTTAAACTATTTTGATGTTCAGCGTTTAAAAGTATCACACCATACACATGAAAGATAAAAAAGCAAAACCAAATTACAAACCAAAGGCAATCTCATTCTACCTATTTCCTTAGTGAGGAATCCCATTTTACTTTTAGGGGACATATAGGAAATGGAACACCAAAGGTCACCCCACAAAGTAAAGAGCCACAGAAAACAACAAAAGGGTTGGCAAGGACATTGAAAGCGAGGGCCCAACATACATGTATAACCGCAATGAGAAGAGAACATCCCATCAAATTCCAGTGTCACCAATGTACAACCGAGTCCCTGAAATTGTATACAAGTTCTGCTGCCCTCTGTGGAGAAGTTTCAGTGCGGAGCTAAATAACAGAACAAACTTCGTTCATCACTTATGCAGGTTATAATTGAATAAAAAAACGCACTTAATGTACAACATTTAAGTTCAAGCATGTAGGCCTTCTATGAACGAGGTGCGTCCCACCATCCATAGAGGATCTCCAACCGCGACAGTATCCATTTCTAATGCAGAATACTCCAAACGTTCCGTCTATTCCAAAGTACTACTATTTTAGAGAGACCCTTAACATTATCGACTTTCTTTGTCTGGAAGACAAGTATTGATACTTTACAACTTCACTCGACCATAAGCCCCTTTGAATGAGCCATAAAGAGGTTGAGATCTTCGAAAGCTGAAGACATCCTCGATTTGGATCGAGGATGGTTGAACCGGTTGGTTTTTGTCAATCGTGTACTCGGATGCGTGTAGACTCCCGTAAACACGAATGGATAGCGTCTTCTTTCTAGCTGCACCGACTTTTACATATTCATTGAAGAAATCCAAGAATTCTTGCTGCGTTAGCTGTCTCAGCGCCGCTACCTGTTCCCATATCATTTGTAAGAACTTAATACTTTCTTACTGAAGCCTGGCTTGAGAAATTAACCCTAAACAAATGCTATCATTAATTTCATTGTGTTTCTCTCTCTTAGTGCTGGCAGCTTCACCCAGCTTAATGGTCAAAGCAGAAAGAACAATTACAGAATACTAGCCTAGTTAATTAGTCCAAATCTTTGTTCATACCTCAATTTCTCTCCTGTCAAATTTTTGAGTCCCGTCAGAAATTTCTTTCCAGTAGAATGCACATTCTTCCATCAGATTCTTGTGTTTCTCAAGCTTCATATCAATCAACGCATTCACATTGCTCTGCATATGATAGGAAAACGATTAGTATGACCATGCTATGCCTTCCAGCTAAAGATGGCACAGTTAGTTTGCAATATCCTCAACATGAGAATGCAGTCGAGTACAAATCTTGAAAATGGGATGGATTGTAGGAAAGTCAGCAAGAAAGGAACTTCTCATTAAGTAATTTTGGGAGTGAATTTACCCCAGAAAATAAAACACCACTACAAGTGATTTCTATTGAGTATTTCTTATATAAGGTCGGAAAAGATTATTGATGCATTCTTTTTATAACATGCGCCATCACTAGTCCACGAGCCTATCCAGGACAAGAAACTGAGGAAGTTCTTAGTGCAATTTTTTTCAGGTACATGTCTTGTCACTCCTTCCCTAAGAGGATTCAGGACGAAGATGAACAAGGCTTGGGAGCAATATTTGTCCATAGACCGACAGATAACATCAGCTCACTTTCCCTTCTAAGTACCCTATATTGAGCAGTCAAGCCTGCGTCCAACACTGCTGTGGATTCTTACTGATGAAAAGGCAAGCTGACATCTTATGAGCAATAACATGAACATCTACACTACTTGCTACTTGGTTGAGAATATCCTTACATATCTAAACAAGGGAATGCTCATAAAAGTGGCTACGTCATTCAAGGATTTCACTATTAATGTACCTTCCACATGCCAAGCATCACAAATACTCATTTTGTTCATAGATCTAATGCCAGAATTCAATGGGTAATCTTAGCATTCAATATGTATTCCTAATGGATCTCAATCTTCAATTATTCAACCATTTCATTTTACCAACGGAGGTTGTCACCAATTAGTGTAACTTCCAAATGCCAGCATCGTTTGACTCACCTTGAAGTCTTCATTTGTCATCTGAGATAGATTGCTTTCGAACACTTTTAGGAATTCCTCAACTCTCAAGACAATATCACCAGGCCCCTAAAAAGATGGACATATTAGAGTATGAGGCAATGACCTTGGTCCTAATAGATGAACAAGATGTTGCTAGTCACCTTCACTGTGGATTGGATGATGAATTGTAGTCCGTGAATTCCATAATCATTCCTATGTTGAAGGAGTCATAAAAAAAATTTGAGAAACGGTAATAAAGCATTAAAACTTTGTCGGTCAAGGAATGCCTTAAGTACCTCTGCATAAGCATGGTTATATACCCAAGCTGCTCCACAGATCTAAGCTGGTGGAATGCTGGTTCCTTGGCGATTAGATCAAAAAGCTGAAGCTTTACATTCATCACGATATCATCCCGGTGAACCTACAAAATCAATCAAATAGCAAATCAAAACCCTTCCAAAGAAACAAGACATTGAAAAATTAAAAAGCAGAACGTTACTATAGTCATACCAGAAGAAGAGGGGGCGAAGCGAGCGGGGGGAGGGGGAGCCAGACACTCTCATTTTTGGATTTTGGCAAAGGAATACGAATGTGTCAAGAAAGGAATAACATGACAGAAGTAAATCAACTCACAGACAAAAGAAGAACAAAGAACAGTTTCGAAGATAACATAATGTCCAACAAATGCTATTTTATATTGTTCTGAAGACGAGAATAAAGCCTTAAACTCCCTTCAAGACGCGGGAATAAGGATAAGCACACATAAATTCTAAATCTAAAGTCTTTACAAGTGATGATTGACAAGGAGAGTGACAGCCAAAATGATCTTCATTTCGAATATAACATATATGCCAAACTTTCATGTTACATCCTGACAATTTAACACCTGTGTACCCAAATCAAGGCATGGAACTACCTGAATATAGTGCACCAGAGCAGAATTCCCATCACTTGGATTTAGGCCTTCTGTACAGTAGAAGTGACTCAATCCAGTTCCTAGTTTAACTACTCTATTTGTCAGATGCTGGGATGGATATAAAGGTTGGCATATTGGCTGTTGACCGTGGAAAAGAATATTTTCAATATGCTGAACTATAGACTCTGCTTCGCCACGTTCAATATTCCCTACACCAGAGGTAGCAGATATAACTCGAAGCTGCAAAGGGGATGGCAGTGATCTACCACAAATTTTTAAATGGAGCTGTAGACTACATACCAGCTATATAAAACTCCAGCATGGTCCTCGATAACATTAGGGGCAAAAAGTTGGTGAGATCTTCGCCCTTAATTGAGGGAAGAACTTCAAGTTGTTCTGTCCAGGGCCGAGTGTTATCTTGCAGTATTAGTGAGCAATAGTACATAGCCTGCTGACATGGTTGCTGAAACTTCAAATTCTGATAATCTTTTGTCACCACTTCCTGTAACATATATGGGAAAGAGAGAATCTCAAAGGTATTGCCAAAACAGAAGGTAAATGGTGCAGATATTTCTGTGAGAGAGAGGAGAGCCAAAGTTTACCTTGATCACAGCAAATCTCTCAGGTCTCACTTCAAAGGTGGCAATTTTCTCGATGACTTTTTCCAGCAATATCCTCAGTTTGTGACTATAACCAACCACAGTGACCTAAGTACGATAGCATATGGTCAGCACATAGAATGTCCACTCCTGTATACACAAGAGAGACTAGGGCACTCTGTAGAATTGCTTGCCCACTTTATTTCCCTTTCAAAAAATTTAAAGATCCTTTTTCTGGACAGAAAAACTGAGTGAAGGAAAAGCATAAAAGCATTTCCCAGTCTTTTTATGCTTAACTAAGCTAAAAGTAGCTTATTTTAAAAACAAGAACCTGAAAACCCGTGTTGGTGTGATCGACACTGTAACGAAGGCCAGCAACCTGTGCATAATAAGCTGAAACATACCCAAAAAAGCAAATTAAGGAGAGGACCAACCATATATGGTTACTGTAATGTACAAATTAGATAGAAGAACAGATTTGCAGAAGAAGAGGGACTGACTACTACTTTAAGCTATATGAAATCACGTGGAACATCGAATGCCATTTTCAAAGGAATAACTACAGTAAAATCAAGACTGATGTGAAACATAGCATGAGATATTCCTATATAGTCTAGTGTACTTTTAGAATTTTACCGAATTCATTCAAGTAATCCATCAACAACCGCGTAAATAAATTGGCCAGCACTACAGCTTCAGATGAGTTGCTAGCATTCGGGCAGCTGAAATCTATTTTAATATATGCCTTGGGAGTGGAGAATACAGCATCAGGCTTGAACCATAATGTTGAGTATGATGACTTCCTCAAGAGAACTGGCAAGTTGATCTGTTCAAAAGATCAGTCACTACAGAAGCTAAAAACTGAACAGGATAAGTTCAGAATGTATTGTACACCACACCTTTTCTTTTGAAACTTTTAGAGATAAATCGGTAGGGATGAATACATTGGGTACTGGTAGATGCAAATTTTCATCAGGAGAAGATGACATCCATTCCTGCAAATCAAATACAGACAATATAACGGAAAAGTCTTTCTGTTCTCCACCAAAAGAAAAAATTGTATACTCCATGTCTAGGTAATCTCATTTATCTTCCCTCTGCTAGTGTAAATCTACGCACTACATTATGAAAAAAGTACAATCACTCCGGTTGGTCTGATAGGTTCCACATTATTTTAGAGGAAGTACACCTACCAAAAGCAATTGATGGGACTATAGTGGTGATTATCTCCGAAATCTTATACAAATGATTCACCAAGTATCTACAAGAATCATGCCACCCGAATACCAAAAGAACAAGCTTGGTAGACCCGAAAATGTTCGAATAGTGCAGGGAATGAATATTCATGGCGGGGGCTGCAATTTTGCCAACTACTCAAGAAAATCAATTGAAGATTAGGATTAAATCATCAGAGCATAATGTGCCTCTTCATCTGTGAAACCTCCTAGTTAGAATGAAAATCAGTGAACAAGGAAGGGATACCTGTATAGTAGAGGCGGAGATTCTGTTCACAGAATATGCTGTTCCATACCATGGTTCCACCTTGTCAGTTGATCCTTCAAAACTCTTGGACTCCCAAAAGATTCTGTTGGACAAAAGATTCATTCCTATTTAGGATTATAGTAAAACATTCCAATTTGCAAAAGAAAGGATATTTTCAATACAATCCTTGTAGAAAATTTTTTATAGCATACATTAGCAATAACTATGAATAGCATGACTTATTTCTGGCAAATAGGGATGGTAACTTTCTTGGAGAAGTTATGATTTTATTAGGACATCCTGGATTTGATGTTCAACAAACAAGCTGGAAAGTGGAGATGGTTTGATAATATTGGGTAATGAAATGGCAGCTCGGCAACTGCTTTCTCCAGTTGTTCGCATACAAGACATGTTACAAAAAAACTCAACATTTAAAGAGATTTCTCAATTTTGACTTCGGTGTAACCTGTGCATGAATATCCTTACTGTAAAATCCATGCAGATTGGCCATAAAAAATCATGAGATGACTTTGCTAAGTGTGATTGCCTTCATACAGACACTATGATGCCAGCATGACCTGGTGTGTCTGGACAGGTTCATGCATTTGAAAGTGTATGTTATTACCACCTTCTTCCACTTCTTGCTAGTGTCGAAATGACAGTGAGGTGGGTTTGGAATGGCCGACCCCATAAAGACCACGAACGTGATTAGTCCCCTAAAACATGTTTTCTAAATGGAACTTCAAAACTCATCCCAATTAAGTATCTGAGAACCTGAAACCCAACAATTTGTTTTAATGTTTTAAATAAATAAATATACCTAAAGATATCACTAATATGAATACCTAAATAACACAATGTAGAAGAATAAAAATATTGTGGTCAGGTTTGATTGAGGTACATACAAACTAAATCCTCCAAACCATATAGGATTATATAGTTTGGACAAGTCGAGAAACCAAGTTAAATTGACCCTCTGGTATTTCTAAGCATGTTTGACATCCATAGAGGCCCAGTGAATCAAATAGTCTTTGACAAACCTTCAATGAACTTACAATGCAACAACCAGGAAAAGAACGATGGAAATAGTCATTATAAACATCGGTAATTTGATAAGCCCTAAGGCATGATTTTAATACTCTCTTAGAAGAAATACACTCACCGGACATTGTCTGGAGAGAGCTTATCCAACACCATTTGAATAGTGTCAGGATTGAATTCACAAGGGAAAGAGGATCCCACGATCCAATCTTCAGGTGGATATATCTAAAGTTCAGTAAAAAAAACTGTTAAATTATCTGGTACCCTTAATCACAATGATTTCACTTCAATCATGCATGGCATGCATTAAACGCAAAAGAAGAAAAATCTCCCTAAATGCAAGTTCTTAGTGAAAAGTGGAGTACTTAAGAGAACCAAATATTTACATCTCATCTACTTTTCATTTACTCTAACCCCAAGAACTGATGACAAAAATCCGAAGATGTTGATCCTAGATAGATGAGCTTTGCATGTTCTTGTCATGCTGTTTATGGCCTTCAAACTCTTGAGAATCAATTCCACCAGAACAACTAGGGCTTTGCAGGTGTATGTTTAAAGTTGTGGCAGAAGCTGCCCTCATGGAAATCCATGTAAAATAACATTTTCAAAACATTTTAAAGATCTTCTCATTGATACACCCATATAAGCCATTGTTCAATGTGGAACACTTGAAACCTTTCGAAACATACAAATAAGGACATGTTAATTCTAATAGAATCGTATATAAAACTTAAGTATCTTTTCCATTTTCACATTTTGGAAGGAAATCCGCTTTTGCTTTTTTAATCAAAACCAATGAGCTCTTAGGTACCGATTAACTACAGTGATATCGATAAATTAATGTCAAGTTAACTTCACTTCAAAAGAATTCTATGCAACCCTTAGTAACGCTTAGGCACCACCCACAAAAGGGAGATCTAAGGAAATGCTTGACTTACCTCCATATTGGATGCGACACTGGCTACGTAATGAATGGGAGGGATTTTGTCTTGATAATGAAACTTAGTCTCACACAAGGCTGAGAGCTTCATAACACACCCAAGACTGGATAAGTTTTGAAAAAAGTACATATTTACAAAAAAAAAAAATTCTACAGTCAACACTATCCAATAAAATGCAGCTTGAAAATCGAGGAAACTTCAAAAACATCATGAACAATGATGCATTGAATTAATGTGGCATTCATAGAAATAATTGTGTACGACCTTATCAAAAAAGCGATATTAAAGAATGTCAAATAAGAAGAAATTATTTGGTAATCTTGCACGTGAAGGATGGCATTCAGCACAACCATCTGCTAGTAATAACCACTTTCATTAATGTATAGATACAGCTATAGATGTAGATACGACAGCATGTAGTGGATTTACCTGCCTGACATTCATGTAGCATATCTCAATGAAGGATAAATGAATGGACCACTTAGCTCATGATTTTTCTCGCCATAATGATATGTTCAAAATGAATTAGAAAGAATACAGAACCATATTGTGCAAGTATCTGTCCAAATCTGTGTGTGTGCAATCGCCAAAACTACTTGAGATGCTCAACCTACTATACATTTATGAAGAAGAAGAATAACCAGCCACAAATAGGCGATGCGCTTGTTGTTTTCAAATCTTTTCTATATGCAGCTAAGAGAACGAGATGCTAGTTAAAAAACTGAGTATAACATAACCAGCGATAGCAGCAGAAGTTGCTCATATGCATGCCAACGGAAATCAATTTTTGCTTTCCCCAAGTGAAGAACGAGAAAATGAGCAACCTCTTCCACACAGTTCATTTGCATACCTCATCAAATATCCACTTGCAAACACCGGTCTTCTGTAAGAGACTAATATATTTGAACAACAATCCAATGATATCTTGCACATGTTCTGCAAACAAGTCAACCAAATTTCATTAACCTCAAAAACCAACTAATCCATAGATGAATGGACAAAAGAGTAATTCTAGATGGCGGCAAGAAGAAAAAAACAAAGCTCCTATAAGTATAGTATAGTGTATGGAATAAGAGGACCTTATGAGACAACTTTAGTTTCCAGTAGCAGAAAAGCAACTCCATCGTATTACAAGTTCAAACCAGCAATTGCCAAACATCTTCTAAAGTGCAATACGCTGAGCTAAATGACAATTCCATGATTTTAAGGCATAGACTGTCTAAAAATATATCAAGTCCAAATTTTTCACCACGAAACCATGGAATCATCAAGTTTGGGAAATAGCCATGTTTCAGTCAAGAACTAAATGGAGAAGCCAAATTACACTGAAAAATAAAGGGGAAGATAAGACAGAAAAGGAAATATTAAGTTCGAAAATAAAGCACTTCCCCGCCCGAGCAGAAAATCATTTTCAGCACAAGTTTTACCTCCTATTGTCACTAGGACACTTAACAAGTATGCAAAATGCAACACAATCACTAATTCCTCCAACTTAAATATTAGGAAAGTTAACAAACATGAATGAATAAAGCATATTCTGATTGCGAATAATAAAGATGAATGCTAATAAAAAACGCTACTAACAACTAAGTGGAAAATGGAAAAGCTCATCATCTCTGTGCTCACGCAAATGAATAATTGAGAATGCAACAAATGAGAAAGGTGCTGGCGATAGCCTGGATGCAAGCAAACAAACCATGACCAGCATCGGTAAGATTGATTTCCACCGTAAAAAATGCAAATTCCCAACACGAATCCCATTGGCATTCACCGGCAGACAAACTCGTAGCCCATCCTGCAGCATCAAAGGCACATAATGGTAAGAGAAGACAAAGCATTAATAATTTTTCTACTTTTGTGTAAAAATCCTATGCAAAGGAGAGCAATTCACAGGTAATGAAATTAGATTAGATAAGTTCTTCGAAGGGAAAATAGAAAAAGAAAGACATGCTAAAGCTTCCACCTCCCCCGGAAAAACAACAACTTTTCCACCACAAAAGTGGGTGGTGTTCAAAGCTAACACTGAGGCTGCCGTGGCCATACTAAGCATGAATAGAGGCCCTTAGCTTATCCCACATTGAGTTTCAGTGCCACGAACAGCTTACAATTGTGGAGTCCATAATGTTACCAAAGTGCACCCCAAATCGTCGTCGCTAAATAATAAGCTAACAAACTCCAGCTATCCTACTTGCTCTGCAATTCTATTCTTATGGAAGGATGCCATTCAAGAGTACAGTCTCAAGTTGCTAAATAAAAACTAACAGGTTCTAGCTGGTCTACTTGCTCTGCAGTTCTATTATTTATGGAAAGATGACACTCAAGGGAACAGTCTCAAGAACATGATTTCGGGTAAAAATGTCATGGAGGCAAGATCTCGATAAACCATGGCCTTTTTTTAATTAGTAAAAGGGTGGGGAGAGGCGACTAGCGCTAATGATCCCCTCTAGACGTTACCATAAGGTTCTCCCACCCTCGATAGAATATTTAGTTTGAACCATAGCTACCCCACATCACCTACAATCTGAAAATCCTGGATTCGGGAGCCCATCACCAAAGCCCCACCAACATCTAGATAAATCATTTCCTTTGGGCAAGATGGAAGGATGAACCAGCTCTCTAGTTGCACCTGGACTCCATTATCAGGACTGTGCTATGGTCAAGCTTTGCGGTGTTATTTCATGCCAGATACAGAGAAGAATGAGGTTCCAGCTCTGCAGGGGTTTTTCTATCATTTTTCTTTTGGCCAATATATTTTTCTGATGTTGAAAAGCATAAATTGCTCCACATTCAGCTATCTTTTTTTATTTTATGAGGAAGAAAAACTCCTAAAAATTCCGGAGAAACAGTAGCACCTCTGCAAACCTGTAGAAAGATCACTTTCTTTTCTTGATTAATGGTACCCAAGACAATTTGCTACACTTAAAGCTATAACTAGCACTTTCCTATCTTTTAGGTGGGTTGGCAACCCCTGCATACTTGCAAGTAGAAATTTCTTCTGGAGAAAGAGAGAGCGAGAGAGAGAGAGAGAGGCAGGCAGGCACAGGGAAACTCCCTGCGCCCAGAAGCTTCGCAATTTCCAGAGACTAGCGTTTACCATTTAAAATATAGAAAACTCACGGATATGCTTACAAATCAGTTTCATATATTTTCTTCATTTATGAACAGGTGAATGAGATGAGAAATGGAGGTGCAGATAAAAGGGAAAGGCAACTTGTGAGGAAGTAAAAGTCGACTGTTAAAAGCACCTATATATCAAATATAACCATCAGAGTCTCCCATGTGCATTCTGTTTCCAGTTTCTTATTAAGGACATCAAACTAAAATAATTGCAAAAAGTTTTTGTTAGTGAGAGCCCCTAAGGGCACTCATATATGAAAGACGTTAAAAACAATTGCAGTACTTTATATATCTCACAAGAAATTGAAACATGCAAAACTTACCTTTAACATTGTCAAAAAAAACATTTGATCTACCGGCTCATTGAAGTTTTTTTCACAAAAATTATTTGATCTGTCTGTGCAATCATCAGTCAAAAATTTTTGTATATTCCTTCTTCACATATTGTGCATCACAATTACAAATGCCTACATTCGGAAATTTAATGGGCAAAATCATGTGAAAGATGTGCAGACCCACCCAATGTCTTCAAGACATAAAACAGAGACCCTTCTCCTTGATGGCCAATAAGATGACCAAGATACCTGCAAGGCCCTTCCTTGTAATGTTGAATCTCCGGAGTAACTGGCCAGATAACTCTCAGTTTGTGACCTTCTTTAATTGGGACAGTTTTCACAAGAATCTGGAGATAAAATTTAAGAAATCAAGATCTTCATGGTTTGTTTCTGTAAGTCTTACCCTTTCCACGCTTAAAATTAAAAATTGAAAATTGCAGAATCTCAGACTAAGCACAACAATCTTGGCAAGGACATGAAAACCTGTAGATGCTCTGAGCTGCAAGGTTGTCCAGGAATACGAGAACTGCTTTTGTCAGTATTTAGAATTTCTTGAAACTTGTTTTCTACCAGACAGAGAATTTCATCAAGATTTTCTGCCATCGTCAGCGGAGATACAAATTAGCTGAATATGAAAATTTATCAAATTTTTTGCACATCTCACGGGAGTGTAGTACAAAATCTTGTTAGAATTATCTGAGCAATCAGTATTTATTTTTTCCATAAGTCATCAGCATTTAGAAACTAAATTCGAGACAAACCTTTTGAATATACGACCAGATGCATGAGATTAGCTGAATAGTTCTCCTTGTAAAATTGGATGAGCTCATTTCTAATATCTAGTCCTTTTGCTCTCGGTCGAATCTCCAAGGTATCCAAATTTCCTAAAATTGCAAGAAGCAGCATGTTTTCGCAATGATGAGAAACAAAAAAAATAAGACAAATCACCTTGCTTCTTGCTTTTTATAAGCATACAAATAATGCAATGGGCTACAATTACTGACATACATGAAGCTGGAGTTCTTTTAGAACTTAAAATCCAAAGAAATCAAGAAATGAGGGGTTTAACAAAGGAGAATTATTATCCTCTTCGGCATTAGACACAGATAAAGTTGAGACACTCACCTGTGCCAAACTTATGATATGGATGACTTTCCTCGCTTATATGTTTCTGAAGCTGCATAGATCGACCAGTGTCAGACCAGCACAAGTGAGAGAATAACCGACTCTATAGAGCACAGAATCATCATTTTATGCATTGAAAAGCGATTTATTGCAGAACAATAAATTTTGTACAGAAAAGTTACAATAGCTAATATAATCTAATGGGAGAACCCATGAAGCTTTTGTCAGTTTTTTCGATTTTATGTTCAACTCTAAGATTTCTCTCACTTCTGTGGATACTTTTTCTTGGAGAAGTGGTAGAGAAAGTATCCACAGATGTGGATACCATTTGTTTTGCAAGCATCTGGGAAATGTATTCTCACCTTACAAATTTTGCAGAAAAGAGAGATTGTGCTAGTCGATAGATGCTTTTTTATGCAAAAGAGAGGCAGAGACGGTGAGACATCTCCTCCCCGGGACAAGAACGATCTGGGTGACACTTATGCCGCTATGCATGTGCTGTATCTTGGGATATAGGAGGATCTATGGAAAAAGAATTACGGGCTTCGCAAAGTCTTCTTTTGCCTCGTGTTAAGAAAAGGAGGATTTCTTCAATCCTTCTTGCTATTTTTTGGTTGATTTGGGAAGAGCAGAATAAGAGAGCTTTCATCAGAAAGGAGACGCCTGTTTTTGTTATTATTGAAAGTTGGTTGAAAGTCTCACACTCTTGGTATAGTGGAAAGTTATGTTTGGATGTAAATGCTTTAGTTGAACATTGTTGATGATTAGTCTTGTAACTGAACTCTTTTTGTATACAAGTTTGCACCCCCTTGGTGCCCTGTAGTAATCTTTTGTTTACCTATAAAAAAACCATATAAAATGGCTTTATCCTGATTGTTCACGATACCATTACCTCCAGCATTTAGCTACGGTCAGGAGACCTTATCCTCAAAGTTCATTTTCAGAGGCAGATAGATGACAGTCAAAATCATGGTCAATATCTGTTGTTAGTTCTTTAACTCCTACCTGGTCCATGCGCCAGTAATCAACTAACAAGTTTTTCTGGTTCTCTGCATGAACAAAAAGGCTAACAATGAGCCTTTATAGAAAACAATCCTGTACAAACAAACAGAGGCAAGACATTGAAGAATAGAATTATGGTACTTAAGTTTTTTAATAAACAATCTAACCAGAATGAACGGCTTTAACTTCCCTCATGGTGGCGTCAGGGGACAGCAAGGGTTTAATGAAAAACTGCGCGAACCTGTTCCACACAGGCAAGAAAAGAAGACAGCCGCAGAAGTTTTACAAAAATTCCTTAAGCTATCAATGAGAAAGAAGAGAAAGGTCACCATTTACCTGTCCAATGCCTCTTCAAAGCTATCAACATTAACATCGAAATAGTAGTTTGTGTGTTTGGGTTCTGTAAAGGCATTTCCACTACCCCCGTGCTAAACAGTGTGATAAAAAATAAAGAGAGTTATTTTCACAAACTTTCTGCCTTGTAAAAGCATTTACCATGTGAAGGAGTTGCTTTGTGGATAAAGGAACCATATATAGAAACAAGCTACCATCCCACCAAATATTCCAATAGAGCATAATAAGCAAGAAGAAGATGAAGATGCCGTAATTCACAGAGAATAAAGAGAGAATACTCAAGAAATATCGTCCATCTAAAATACCAAGGAAAGTTGATGACAAAGAAAAGTGAACGCAAACTCCAGATTCTCATGATCACAATGTCAGATTTCACACAGGATGCCATAGCACAATATCCTTTTCCTTATTATTCTGAAAGAGATTAACCTATTCCCAAATTAAGCACTGGTACATTGCTATTGAAGGATATAGCAGTTAAATACTGTCTTGATTTAAACTCTGAAAGGGAGAGGGAAACAATGGAAGAACGTACCTTGCAGAACCAAAAACAACTAGAAAATGCATCATCATTATAAGGAGCTAATTTCCATGTATAAGGTCATGAAAGCGAAATGAACAACTGGCCTCAATTGTTTCTCACCTTTGCACGTTTCTAAGATCCTAAAATAGTACATGGGACTCGTTGATTTAAGATTTTGGTCTGTAGCGCCAGTATCAGAAAGACTTTAGTTTCTCTTTAAGACCTCAGGCTACATGCATTCGGGGTCAGAAAAAGAAACCTAAAAACAACTGTTCTGTTATGCTGATTGCGGAAGTAAAATTCAAAAGGAACTGGGACGTGGAAACGGAGGCACGTCAACTATCTACCGAGCATCTCAGTCACATGAAACACTCTTAGTCATGAACTGGATAAGCCAGACGCTTCACGGGAAAAATGTAAGCAGTTACCTCTGCGATGAATTTTAAATAACTGTACTCCACTGGATACTTTTCACTAGCATAAAACAGCATGTGCTCTGCAACAACATATCAAAAATAAGAAGGCAGGAAACATATGATAGAAAAAGGAGCACTTTTTGAGGCGTTCAGGAAATCATTACAGCTGATGGATCGATGACAAAGGTATTATAAGTTGATCTTGTAGATATTTTTGGGTGAACAAGGTTTTATACTTGAAGAACTAGTGTTGTAAAATCCACACGAGAAGATGAGCTTTTGAAACAAAAAGAAACCACACATCTAGGTTCGTTTTTCTTTCGAGTGTGCTTCACGGCATGAATTAAGAATCCAAGGCGTGAAATGTCAAAACGAGTAGTTAATTTCGCTGTGACTAAATGATTCTCTTCACCTTCAACACAAGAATTCTGGTCTGGATGATGTGAAGACTATCAACGATTTATGTAAACGATACTTGCACGGGCACAGCTCTTCACAGAGATCGTAGTTTCTACACAAGCTGTCAATAGAAAAAAACCACAAACTACTACCGAGAAAATGGGCAAGGCCACCAAGGCCTTCGGGGTCGCAGAAGTAGCCAACGCCTACATCCATAGAAGCAGCACACTGCAGCATCCAAGGACAACAAAAACCACATCCATTAAGTCAACAGTGTCGTCATAAAACGCCGTTTTCTTTTAGGACAAGCCGATAGACAAAAGATTAACCAGCACAAAAATAAATGTTAAAAGAGTGAGCGCAGCTGATTCAGGAGGACCTTATCGGTCTCGGGATCGCTGATGAGAAGGACCTCGAGAGAGTTCTTGAGGACGATCCTCCGGTACTCCCTCTTGTCCGACCTCGGCTTCACTATTTCCACCTCCTCCTTCACCACCGCCATTGCTGGTCGCGAACTGGAAACCTCCTTCAGCGAGAGAGATTTCAGGCGAGCAGAGGGGAAGAGAAAACGAGCTCCGACGGAGCGGTAGAGCTACAACTTGTGATCTGATGCAACGGTACGAGCGTTTGATCGAATCCGCAAGATAGAGAAGAAGAAGACAGTCGGGTGCAGGCGAGTGAAACGATGGAGACAGAATGCTCCAAGAAGGCGCGGGTCACAGCATTAGCGACGACATGGAAATGTATCGTCATCGACTTGCAGGAGTGGTCGCAGGTCAGCATCAGCGACGTCAAGGAGTTACGTGTTGTTGCAGGCCCCGCTCTTCTTTCCCGCGAAATTTGTTGGGTCTCATGCAAATTTAAATATAACATTAGATAAGGTGGGGCTTGCTGGGGGAAAAGAGAGGATTCTTTAAAAACCTTGTTCACATGGTTTAAGACTAATTCGTCCAAGGTAGTCACCTCTAACATTAGATTAATGAAGGTATTATGAAACCCTAGATGATTAAGCAGAGAACATCCTATGGCTGGCCAGCTCTAACAAGTCATTTGACACGAAGTAAAGGTGACGACCCTTTTTCTTTATCGCGACAACATAGTACATGTTCACATGAAGACGTCCCAACCACCTTACACATTAGCAATTTCCTTGGCCAGATGGATTTAATTGGCAAAACGTGAAAAAAGTTTAGGACTCAAATGACAAAATTAAAAAGTTTAGCACTGAATTAACAATACTTTAATAGATTTACGACTTTTTGAACAATTTTTCCGATAATTACTTGAATAAATGTCTTGACGATCTTATTGGTAAGATTTTACTTTACACTCTGTTTTTATCACCTAACCAATTAAGTAAGTTATTCTTACTTATCTCATTAAGTAATATTGTTCTTAAACTAATTAATTAAATTATGTGTAGTTAGTGGTTATTCAACGCACTTAATGTGGTTATCAAACATTACTTGGAAGACTAAAAATTCATGTGACATTTTCAATATGTGGCAGTAATGCCATGATATAACTGACCAATGACCTTTTTCCCGGGTAATGAATTGCATCCTATTCACGTGCATACACATCTCACTTTTGATTGATCCATTACATTAAGTATAATTGCTACGTGATTTATCCATCATTTAGAACACACACTACAAAAAAACTGCAATTTAGCTACAACATATTTGCAACGACAACAGTATCGTCGCTAATTAGCGACAACAAAAGGCAAATTGTCGCTAAGTGGCGACGAAATTAGCGACCAAGTTAATTTCGTCGCCAATTACCGAAAATAGCGACGGCAACAGACAATTAGTCGCTAATTCGTCGCTAAATAGCCACGAGATAAAGATGTCGTCGCCAATTTGCGACTATCACGCTTTTCTGTCGCTAAATAGCGACTACATTCAGCGACGGCATTTTTATCATAGCTAAGTAGCTACGAAAATACTTGGTAGTCGCAAAAACACAGTTTAGCGACGCATCGTAATTACTTCGTCGCTAATATGATCTAATGTTACATTTTACGTTTCTTGGTCTCTGGACAGTTTAGCGACTAAGTTGTCGCAATCTCGTCTCAAATTAGCGACGATATTAGTACCGTCACTAAATAGCTACTATATTTACCTACGACTTGTGTTTAGTCGCGGAATAGCGACTATCTTTAGCGACGATTTAGTTTATTAGTCGCTATTTAGCGACGAAGTAAACATATTTCGTCGCTAAATATAGCTTATATCAGCAACAAAACAGACGATTCATTCATTTCGCAGCACTCGATCTCTTCTTCCTCTTTGTCTGAACGAGAGCCCGACGCCTACTTGGAGTAAGTACAAGTTACCTGGAGGTGGAGATGCGTATGCTTTAGCGAAGAAATCGGAAAAGCTTAAGGGAGTGAGAAATTCGCGATTGAAGAAACCGCAAAAAGTACACCATTGTCCCAACTTGTTTAATTTCAAGGTAAGTTATTTCTTCTTTCAATTTGACTGATATTTCTGTCTATTACGCGTTGTTGTGTTGCCGTTATACGTTGTTGTTTACACGAGATTGATTTCAAGCCTAATATGGGGTTAAACGACTCGGATACATGTGACACCCCCCATATGTTTGTTAAAATACCGTAATGAATCTTGACATTTGTTGAGTCGGGTTTTCATCGTAGGCATCATGGAAGGAGATAGGTCTTGGATGTATAATAAGAACTTACCTAGGCGTGGAGGATTAACCGATGAGTTTCGTGATGGGTTGGAAAAATTCATGGCGTTTGCTAGTTCACAAGTTGAATACATGAACGGAAGTAAGTTAAGGTGTCCGTGCAAAAAATGCAAAAACAGTAAATTCCAAGAATATGATATCGTTGAAGAGCATCTTTATAGAAACGGTTTCACTCCGAATTACTACAATTGGACTTGCCATGGTGAACCATTTATGTCTCCCGAGGAATATCGCAATACTCACCAATTGCCTTGTGTACGGGAAGAATGTAGTAGTGCTAGAGATGAATTAAATCCATATCAGAGAATGGTGCTTGATGCAGCTGCTCAAAATTTTGGATGGGAAACGAACCAAACAAGCACCCATGAGCATGGAAGCTCCAGTCATACATCACAGTTTGAGAATTCTGGTGACACAACATTTGAAGAAAGTGTGTGCCATAAATTTCGTGACGTGTTGAGTTCAGCGGATGAACCTTTATGGGGAGGTTGTGACAACCACTCAACGCTATCGGTCACGGCAAGAATGCTAAGTATTAAAGCCGAGCATAACGTGTCAGAGAACTGCTTCAATTCTTTTGTGGAAATAATGCGTGAAGCATTACCCCGTGATAACAACATGCCGAGTTCCTTTTACGATATGAAGAAGTTAGTGCATGACCTGGGTCTTCCGGTTGAGCGGATTGACGTCTGCATCGCAGGGTGTATGTTGTATTGGAAAGAATATCAATCTGCTGAATCTTGCAAGTTTTGCGGTGAGCCTAGATACAAGGTTCAAAGGAGGCATGGTGGTAACCATACACGTAGACCAGTGAAGCAATTGTTTCATCTGCCGTTAATTCCTAGATTGCAAAGGTTGTTTGCGTCTCGAGCTACTGCTGAACACATGAGTTGGCACGCAAACCATGAAACTGAAGAGGATACGATGTGTCATCCTTCCGATGCATACGCCTGGAAACATTTCGATAGAACATACCCAGATTTCGCAATGGAGCGACGGAACATCAGGCTAGGTCTATGTAGTGATGGGTTTGCCCCATTTGGTAAAACCGGAAAAAACTATTCATGCTGGCCAGTCATATTAACGCCGTACAATCTCCCTCCTGGCATGTGCATGAAGACACCTTATATGTTTCTGACATTGATCGTGCCCGGTCCGCATAACCCGAAGAAGATGATAGACGTTTACATGCAACCATTGATTGAAGAGTTGCAACAACTATGGAATGTTGGTGTTCCAACCTATGATGTTTGCACCGATAAAACATTTCTATTGAGGGCTGCGCTTCTTTGGACGATAAATGACTTCCCAGCTTATGGAATGTTGTCTGGGTGGAGCACAGCCGGCCTGTTAGGATGTCCGATTTGTATGGAGAAATCAAAGTCGTTCCGATTAAAACATGGTAAGAAGGCGTGTTACTTTGATTGCCACAGACAATTCTTACCGATGAATCATCCATTTAGAAGGAATAAGAAAGAGTTCGTCAAAAAAAGGATTGAAAGGACACCTCCACCAATGAGGTTGACCGGTTATGAACTTTGGGAACGAGTCCAAACCTTCCCGACCGTTGTTGAAGCCCCGCAATGCATACCTCATTCGTATGGTTCTACGCATAAATGGACAAAGCAAAGTATATTTTGGCATTTACCATATTGGAAGACCCACTTTGTTCATCATAACCTTGACGTCATGCACATAGAGAAGAATGTTTTTGAGAATGTCATCAACACGGTGATGGACGTCCCTGGCAAAACGAAGGACAACCTAAATGCAAGAAAAGACTTGCGAGAGATTTGTGATCGGCCGACTCTAGACGTGGAGCCAAGCAGTATTGGACCAAAGCCAAAAGCAGTGTACACATTGACCAAGGAGCAGCGACGTGCAGTCTTAACATGGTTGAAATCTGTCCGATTTCATGATGGGTATGCTTCAAACATCGGGAGATGTGTTGATTTGAATGCATGTAAGTTGTCAGGTATGAAAAGTCATGACTGTCACGTCTTTATGGAGCGACTACTTCCAATAGCGTTGAAGGAATTTCTGCCAAACTTCGTCTGGGGCGCTCTTACTGAATTGACGACTTTCTTTCATGATATTTGCTCGACAATGTTACGTACATCACACATGGAGAAGCTGGAGAAAGATATTCCAATCATCATGTGTAACTTGGAGCGGATATTCCCCCCATCGTTCTTTGATTCAATGGAGCATCTACTAGTTCATTTGCCATACGAAGCAAAACTTGCAGGTCCCGTCCAATTTCGATGGATGTACCCATTTGAGAGGTAACAATGTTTTTCATTTTGTATAGATATGAAACTACCGATCAACGATGTTGAACTAAAATGTCGTTTTCCATATAGGTTTTTGTATCATTTGAAGAAAAAAATTAAGAATAAGGCATGTGTGGAGGCTTCAATTTGTAATGCATACATTGTTGAAGAAGTGACTACATTTGCATCATACTACTTTGAGTCGCACGTGCAATGCAAGAGGCGGAGACCAGGACGAAACGACGAGGGACCGCTAGATTCGGATTGTAACTCATTCTCCATTTTCAATTATCTTGGTCGACCAAGCGGCGTATGTAAGTTACGTTATATAACGGGGGAAGAAATGCATGCAGCCCACACATACATTTTATTGAATTGTCCAGAAGTGGAGCCATACTTTCAGTAAGCATTTCATATTAGACCTCACAATGTGAATGTATATACACATATATTGTGTCTAACCATTCGCTAATAAATTATTCTTTCTTGGCTCAAATCGAACAGAATGTTTCGGGCATCCATGTCAGGAGTATCGCCTGATGAGCTCGATCGTTTGTGCAATGACCATTTTGCAGCATGGTTTAAAAATTATGTAAGATCGACGTGCAGTGTTAACTTGTAGTTTTTCATCAAATTTTGATATTAAGCAATACTCTATGTATACATACATATATGAATAACTTATTCATATGTGTCATTAGGTTCACAATATTCCAGGCATGATCGAGAATGAAGGGTTGTTATATCATCTGTCATTGGGTCCAAAAGCCATAGCAAGAACTTGGCCAGCATATTTTGTCAACGGTTATAATTTTCACACGCAAGAATATGGCAAGGGAAAGGCCACGATGAATAGTGGCGTCTGTGTTCGATCTGGGAGCAGTTTGATGGAGGCCTTTTACGGCTTGTTGGATGCTATCATACAGGTAGAGTACCATGGTCCACCATTGGCCGTTACGTTATTTAAATGCACGTGGTTCGACCCTATCAAAGGAATGAGGGTGCATCCGAAGTTTAATTTGGTTGAAGTTAATCACAAGAGAAAATATATGAAATACGAACCATTTGTACTGGCACAACAAGCAATTCAAGTCTATTACGCATCATATCCGAGCTTGAAACAGGACAAAGTTGAGTGGTTGGCAGCATGTACAATCAAAGCGCGAAAAAAGATTGAACAACACTGGAAAGATACAGCATATCAGCAAGAGGTCGTTCTGCACACAGCTGAACCTTATGAATATAACATTCCATCTTTACAAGACCCACATGGAGCATTGATCGATGTTGATGCAAGTGAAGTACGTCAATCGAACTTGCATCATAGTGTTGAAGAAGATGAATTTATTACCGATGATGACGAGGACACTGATGAGGAAAACGAGGACACCGAAGACGAAGACGAGTTTTATGATCATAGTGAAGATGCAGAAGACGACGATTATCATGACAACGACGAAGATGACAATGACAACGACTTTGGGTTTTGAAACTTTTACTATTCTTCTTTATGACATGTATAACGTATTTTATGGTTTATTGTGTTATAATTAATATTCAGTATATACGGTATATATGATAATATTATTTATGAATCAGGTGTATTTATATATAAATATATAATAAGGTAATTAGGTGTGTTCTGTAAAAATTAGCGACAATTTTGTCGCTAATTTAGTCACTAATTAGTGACGGCGACGCACAATGTCGTCGCCAAAAAAGGCCGAGAGCTATAAAATTTGCAATGGGGTACATCTTTAGCGACAAACCATAAACAATAGTCACTAATTAGCGACGGTCATACCCTTGTCGTCGCCAAAAGTGGCCGAGAGCTTTATATTTGGTATTCGGTCCGACATTAGCGACGGACCCTGTTCTTGTCGCTAATTAGTGACGGAGACGTGGTCGATCGTCGCCAAAAGTTACCGAGAGCTATACAATTTGCATTCGAGGACATCATTAGCGACGGATCACATATCTTCGTCGCTACTTGGTGACGGGGAGCTCATATCGTCGCTAAAAGTTAAATGTTAGCGACGGAGACGTGGTCGGTCGTCGCCAAAAGTTACCGAGAGCTATACAATTTGCATTCGGGGACATCATTAGCGACGGATCACATATCTTCGTCGCTACTTGGTGACGGGGAGCTCATATCGTCGCTAAAAGTTAAATGTTAGCGACGGAGACGTGGTCGGTCGTCGCCAAAAGTTACCGAGAGCTATACAATTTGCATTCGGGGACATCATTAGCGACGGATCACATATCTTCGTCGCTACTTGGTGACGGGGAGCTCACATCGTCGCTAAAAGTTTAATGTTAGCGACGGAGACGTGGTCGGCCGTCGCCAAAAGTTACCGAGAGCTATACAATTTGCATTCGGGGACATCATTAGCGACGGATCACATATCTTCGTCGCTGATTGGTGACGGGGAGCTCATATCGTCGCTAAAAGTTAAATGTTAGCGACGGAGACTTGGTCGGTCGTCGCCAAAAGTTACCGAGAGCTATACAATTTGCATTCGGGGCATCATTAGCGACGGATCACATATCTTCGTCGCTGATTGGTGACGGGGAGCTCATATCGTCGCTAAAAGTTAAATTTTAGCGACGATGCTGTCGCTAAATGGTCACCAAATGTGGCGGAATTATGGATTTGATTCAGGCGTTTTAGTGACTACTTGGTCGCTATTCCGTCACTAATTAGCGACGGAGGTTATTTATTGTAGCCAATTAGCGACGAGTCGTGGCTATGCCGTCGCTGAATCAGGATAACCTAAGTTCGAAATCGATTTTTCCCCAGTCTGTCTCTCTCTATCTCTCCTCTACTCTCGCTCTCCAGTCAGACCTCCGACGCCGCTCGATCGCCCGCCGCCGCTCGTCTGGCCTCTCGCCGCCGCTCGTCCGCCCGCTCCCCGCCGCTCGTCCGCCCGCTCCCCGCCGCTCGTCCACCCGCTCGGCTGCCCGCTCCCCGCCGCTCGTCCACCCGCTCGGCTGCCCGCTCCCCGGTGCTTATCCCTCTAGCTTTGATTCTCAGTGTCTTTTTCTAAGCTAGGCGTTTTGTGAGCCGGTGGTTTTTAGTTGGGGTGTGAGTGGTCACTTGGCTTTTGCACAGGTTGACTGCTCCCGTCGGTTGGGTCGTCGCGTCCTCCTTTTTTGGTTCACCTAATTGTTCATTAGATCATGAGATTTTCTGTTCAGAGTCCACATTTGACTTTTCTCAGCTTGCTGTATTTCGTGGACTCTTTTTAAAGACTGAGAATGGTTGAGGAGCGAAGTCTTCCGAGCCGGTCAAGAGCAATTAGTGCCTGCTTGAAATAGGACGTATGTATGTATATGTATGTGTGCACATCAGCTATCTACTGTCCGCGGGATTGCTGATACGCCTCTAATCTATGCAATTTTGTTTCTGGCTTGTGAAATCTTTTGGCGTTTTGATTGCCGAGTGTTACAGGAATGTGCATGAGATGTATCTTGAAGTTGGCCTAGTTATTATCATTCATTGTGATTGCTTATATGTTTTGGCAGATTGGCATTTGTCAATGTTGACTTGAAACCATAAACTGGTAGAAGCGACTCCATGTCACATAACTGAATAATTGAGCTACTTAAAGGATTTATTAATGAATTAAAAAAATTGCAATCCGGAGAAACGCCCATCTACCCTCTTCATTTGTTCCCAATATAAACTGAAGGGTGTGGTTGGAATCATTCCCATTTTAAGAAGGCTATTCTGTCTTTAAAGGCCACAACCTGATGAAAGGGTGAACGGGGATTGTCCGTTTAAAGGCCACAACCTGATCATTCAGCTTTGTTTTCTCGTAATAGAGTAGGCATGGTGTATTAGTATTTGCTAGTCTTTTGGCATCGACTGGTTGCATAATGGTCTCTCGTTCTGTCTTAATAGGTTTCTCGTTCTGTCCTTTGTCTCAAGTGCATAATGTGCATGTTGTTTTCCTTATGCAGGAAGAAGAACAATATTTACACACTGCAAGAAAAATGGTAAGTTTTTAATGGGGTTATAAATCATTTCTAGTTGGTAAATAAATTGTTCTAACTAGTTTGTTTTTCCAATGTGCACCAGCGTCCAAAATAGAAAAATAACAACAAGGGTAAGGGTAAGGCTGCTGATCAACCGACGGTCTATACACGTGGACGGGCCAGAGGAGGGCGTTCAATGGCAGTCGTGATCAGGCCGGTCGACGAGGCTAGTCCCCCTCGACGGACCTTTGTGCCCACGCCCACTTGGGTCGATACGCCCCCCACAGAACCGCAGCCTCAACAGGAGGAAGAGGAAGGAACGGAGGAGACTCAATCTGATGGGGAGCCTTTGATCACGGCCCGATCATCGGTAGGCCAAGCGTCGACACCGCCAAGCGCCGAAGATGCAGATGACAATTGGGTCATCGATGATGAAGGGAGGAGGCGGATAGAACCGTTAGGTGACTCGTAAGTACAATTTGATGAAAGTGCATAATTTTTTGTTATTAACTGTATAGGCTAGATTTTCTTATGTTTTTGAGATGTTTTATGTATTTTTTATGTTTAACAAATGCAGCTTCTACAGAGCGACGGTAGTCCTGCGGGACTGGTATCGTATGATCAACAATTTTTGGCGTGGGCCATATACATGCATTACGCAAGCGCCGGAGGAACATAGGAGAGTATGGTGGCAAGAGTTCGAGGTAAGTGTAAGATCGGTTTGTTAGTGACATTTCTGAAATGTATTGGTAAATTGAGTTAGCGTTTTTTTTTTTTGCAGCGCAAGTACTATTGGGACAGATCTATGGATAGCGAGGTTAGAAGAATTTTAAACAAGAAGGCCGGCGATCACATGCGAAATGTGATGAACAAGGCGAAAACCACTCAGAGGCAGCCGGCTTGGATGGACGATCAGTCATGGGGGGAAATCCATAGAAAGTGGGCTAGTGAGGAGCATAAGCGCGCCAGCGAGAGGAATAAAGTTAATCGAACTTCCAGTTCCAGAGAATCTGGGATTGGGACGTATGCCGGCGGCTCCATCACAGTTGCGGAGCACAAAAGGAAGATGGTAAGTATTGTCAGATTGTCAATTTATTCCGTTAATAGATTGTATGACTAGTTGGAAGTCCGTTTTGTATGTTAGGCGAAGGTGTTGGGAACGCCGCCCAGCTTCTCACAAACATATGAGCGGACCTTCATGAGAAAGGACAAATCATTCGTCAGTGGCACGGCGAAGGCCGTTAAGGTATGTTCGAACTTGATGATTTTATAGCAGATTAGTTGATTGTGATGCATGCCTAGTAACTTTTAAAGTGTGTACGTAGGAAAAATTTGATGAAATGCTTGCATCTACGGCGGGTGTCGGGGGTAGTGGCAGCGGCGAGGGTACAGAAGGGACGTCGCCCTCGGTTGAAATGTCGCAGGCCGAGCAGGAGAAGCTGTGGTGGCAGGCATCTGCAGCAGTGAAGAAAGGGAAGGTTTATGGGTTGGGGTCGTTAGCCCGGGACAGCATGAAGTCGGTAGGCACATCTTCTGCTGGAACGAGTTCAAGGCGCAACGCAAGAGAGAGTGAGCTGGAAAAAAAAGTGGAAAACCTCGAGAATCTACTTGCAGAGAAAGACGAAAAAATGAAGAAGATGGAGGAGAGACTAGATGCCATAGATGCCAGAGATGAGGCAATGCGCCTCATGCAACAACAATTGAGTATGCTAATGAGACAACAGCAGGTCAGCATTCGCAGCAAGACGATGAGGATGAAGCAGCCGAGCAGACTGGACTTCCACCGGCACCCCCAACCGATGAAAACCATGAAGAGTAGATACATTTGCTGAACATTTTTTATATGTACGAATGATAATTGTTTAGATACATTTGCTGAACCTTTTTGATATGGGTACTTTTCTTAGATATTTACTTTTTGCTTCTATATTTCGTTTTGCGTTGAATGTTATGACTTATCAGGTAGAACTGAACAAAAAACAAAAAATAAATATTAATCGTTCAAACAACTTTAGCGACGCTACGATCTACTATCGTCGCTATTCTGGACGATTTAGCGACGAACATTAGCCTTTGTCGCTAAATGGCGACGAATCGGCGACTACCTTGTCGCTAAAGTGGCCGAGTGATACAATATTGCATTCGGGACAACGTTAGCGACGGACAATCTAATCGTCGCTGTTTAGCGACGAACATTAGCCTTTGTCGCTAAATGGCGACGAATCGGCGACTACCTTGTCGCTAAAGTGGCCGAGTGATACAATATTGCATTCGGGACAACGTTAGCGACGGACAATCTAATCGTCGCTGTTTAGCGACGAACATTAGCCTTTGTCGCTAAATGGCGACGAATCGGCGACTACCTTGTCGCTAAAGTGGCCGAGTGATACCATTTTGCATTCGGGACAACGTTAGCGACGGACAATCTAATCGTCGCTGTTTAGCGACGAACATTAGCCTTTGTCGCTAAATGGCGACGAACATTAGCCTTTGTCGCTAAATGGCGACGAATCGGCGACTACCTTGTCGCTAAAGTGGCCGAGTGATACCATTTTGCATTCGGGACAACGTTAGCGACGGACAATCTAATCGTCGCTAATTAGTAACGGAAGAACACATTGTCGTCGCCAAAAGTGACGGTAGATGACAGTGTCGTCGCTAAAAGTGGCCGAGAGCTATAATATGCATTCGGGACGTCATTAGCGACGGGGGATAGAGTTATCGCTAATTGGTGACGGCAGTAGACATTGTTGTCGCTAAATATGCGATACTGAGTTCCATGCATGCTGGACATTTTTGCGACTACAAGAAAAATATCGTCGCAAAAATTTGCGACGATCATAATCTTGTAGTCGCTAAAATATTAGCGACGCCAGGTGTAGTTCGTCGCTAAATGGCGACTAATGGTGTGTCTAGTCGCTAAGTTGCGACTTCTGAGTTTTGCGACAGATGTGTTAGCGACGAGAGAGTTTGTCGCTAATTAGCGACGAATTGCCATATGTTTCGTCGCTAATTTTAGCGACATGGTTTTTCGCAACGAAATTTGGTTCGTCGCAAAATTCGTCGCTAAAAAATTATAGCGACGAAAATTTGCGTTTTGTTATCGCTAATTGTCGTCGCTAAAATACAGTTTTTTTGTAGTGACATTGTACTTGTTCGGGCGAGAAGAAAGACACGAAAGGGAAAGGATTACAAAGGAGTTCAAGGGATTGCGTGTTAGAACGTTGTTTGGAAACTAACAAAGGAGAAAAAAAGGAAAATAAATTATCGCGACTTAAATGTCCTTTTCAGTACTCAGAACTTAAATTATAACAAGGGTGTAAGATAAGCTATTTTAACTTTGATACTGACATTTGACAACCTCCTCGTCACATGAACAAATCCCAATCGACAATCGATGTCCCATAGTTTTTTGTCTTTCTGCTCTCAACGCCCTCCGAATTTATAGTTTATTAGAAGCAAAGAAATTTCTATGAACTACCGCGATAACATCGATGCTAATCTATCTAGTCTTGATGACGAGGTAACGAAGAACGAATCAAAAGAATGACGAGCACATTGACTTCTTCAATTGCTAATGCGTGCACAAAATACGATGATTGGAACTTAGAGGTGATTTTAGTGGGTTCGTAAAGTCATGTAATTGTCATCTTATCAAAGATGACTTCTTAGAAGGAATATAATTTTTACCTTCGCGTTCAATTCGGTCCTCTCGGCCTAGTCGAAAACCTCAAAAGCAATGACCACTGTTCAGAAAAAAAAAAAACAAGAACGGGTTGGCAAGGACATTGAAAGTGAACGCCCAAACACAACATATATTTATGGACCGCAATGAGAAGAGAACATTCTATCAAATTCGAGTGTCGCTGAGGTAGATAACAGAACAAACTTCGTTCTTTACATATGCAGGTTAGACAAATAAATGGACGAAATTTATGTTCAAGAATGTAGGCCTTGTATGAATGAGGTACCCCGTTCATGGAGGATTTCCAACCGCGACTGTATCCATTTCTAATGCTGAATACTATAAACTTTCCTTCTACACCAAGATATTGCCATTTCAATCTTATGGACTGACTACACCTGGAAGACTAATGTTGATACCTTACAACTTCACTCGACCGTAAGCCCCTTTAAATGAGCCATAAAGAGGTTGAGATCTTCGGAAACCAAAGATATCCTCAATTTGAGTCGAGGATGGTTGAACCGGTTGGTTTTTGTCAGTTATGTACTCAGATGCGTGCAGGCTCCCATAAACACGAACGGATAGCGTCTTCTTTCTAGCTGCACCGACCTTTACATATTCATTGAAGAAATCCAACAACTCTTGCTGCGTCAGCTGTCTCAGCGCTGCTACCTGTTCCCATAGTCATTTGTAAGAACTTGCTGTAATTAATTTCAACCTTGTTTCTAACTACTCTCTCTTAGTGCTGGCAGCTCCACCCATAGTAGGGGTCAAAGTAGACAGAACAATTACAGTATATTTGCCTAGTTAATTAGTCTAGATCGATGTTCATACCTCAGTTTCTCTCCTATCAAATTTCAGAGTTCCGTCGGAAATTTCTCTCCAGTAGAATGCACATTCTTCCCTCAGATTCTTGTGCTTCTCGAGCTTCATATCGATCAACGCATTCACATTGCTCTGCATATGATAGGGAAACAATTAGTTTGACCATGCTATGTCTCCCAGCTAAAGATGGCACATTTAGTTTGCAATATTCTCGATACAAGAATCCACTCGTGTACACATATTGAAAATGAAATGGATTTCAGGAAAGTCAGTAAGAAAGAAAGTTCTCATTAAGTAAATGTTGTAGCGCAAATCCTTTTTGGAAGTTATTTTTTACCCCAGAAATGAAACACCGCTACAAGAGATTTTTCCTATCAAGTATTTCTCATATAAACTCCCAAAAGATTCTTAGTGCATTCTTGGAACTGAGGAAGTGCTTGACGCAATTTTTTTTGAGGTGCATGTTCTATCACTCCTTCCACACGAGGCATTCAGGAAGAAGATGAACAAGACTTGGAAGCAATATTTGTACACGGACCGACAGAGTGATAATATGAACAACTACACTACTTAGTTGAGTATATCCTTGATTACCTGAACCATCATAAAAGTGGCTACGTCATTCAAGGTTTTCCTCATAGACGTACCTTCCACATTCCAAGCATCACAAACATTATTTTCATTATAGATCTAATACCAGAAACTCAATGGGTAATCTTAGCATTTGATATGTATTCCTATTTGATATCAATTTTCAATTATTCAACCATTTTATTGCCAACAAAGGTTTGCCCTCAATTAATGTACCTTCCAAATGCAAGCATCATTTGACTCACCTTGAATTCTTCATTTGTCATCTGAGATAGTTTGCTTTCAAACATTTTTAGGAATTCCTCAACTCTCAAATCAATATGCCCTGGCCCCTAAAAAGATGGATAATTAAAATATGAGGCAATGACCTTGATCCTAAAAGACAAACAAAATGTTGCTAGTCACCTTCACTGTGGATTGGATAATGAATTGTAGTCCACGAATTCCATAATCATTCCTGTGTGGAAGGAGACAAAAGAAAAATGAGGAACAGCAACAATGCATGTAAACTTTGTAGGTCAAGGAGTGCCTTAAGTACCTCTGCATAAGCACAGTTATGTACCCAAGCTGCTCCACAGATCTAAGCTGGTGGAATGCCGGTTGTTTGGCGGTTAGAGCAAAAAGCTGAAGTTTTGCATTCATCACGATATCATCCTGGTGAACCTACATAATCAATCAAATAGCCAATCAAAACCCTTCCAAAGAAACAGGACATTGAAAATTAAAAAGCAAAACATTACCATAGTCATACCAGAAGAAGAAAGGGAGAAGTAAGCAGGGGGAGGGAGAGCTAGACGCTCTCCTTTTCAGAGTTAATTACGCATTTCCGGATTTCGGCAAAGGAATACAAATGTGTCAAGAAAGCAATAACATTAAAGAAGTAAATCAACTCACAGAACAAAGAACAGTTACAGAGAAAGAAATAAAACATAGATTAATTAACATTAACATTGAAAAAGCAAGTTAATACATTCAAAATAAATCATGGGATCCTTAAGAATATACGACTTATCAAATATTAGATGTTCCTTTGTCAAGCCCCAGACAACTACAGATCTGATGACATCCTTACCAAACCCAAAAGTCCATCTTCTGGTCTTCCAGCCAATTTCCAATCTCCAATAGCAAATGGAAGAAACAAACACTCAACTGGACAGACTAGGCAAAAGTATATGCACTTGGAGTGAAAATAAGACAAACTTCTAATGTTCGAATTCACCAAATGTCGGAGGATAAAACAGGATGTAACAAGGGGAATTAATGATGTCCAATAAAGGCTATTTATATCATTCTGAAGACAAGAATAAAGCCTTACACTCCTTCAAGACAAAGGAACGAGAATAACCACATGTAAATTCTAAATCTAAAGTCTTTACAAGTGAAGATTGACAAGGAGAGTGACAACCAAAGTGATCTTCGTTACGAAGATAACATATGTGCCAGGCTTCACATTACATCCCAACAATTCATTCCTACATATGCAAATCAAGTTACGGAACTACCTGAATATAGTGCACCAGAGCAGAATTCTCATCACTTGGATTTAGGCCTTCTGCAAAGTAGAAGTGACTCGATCCGGTTCCAAGTTTAACTACTCTATTTGTCAGATGCTGCGATGGATATAAGGGTTGACATATTGGCTGTGGACCATGGAAAAGAATATTTTCAATATGCTGCACTATAGACTCTGCTTCAACACGTTCAATATTCCCTAGACAAGAGGTAGCAGATATAATTAAAAATCAAAAGGGATGGATCTGCTGCAGATTGTAAAATGAAGCAGTACATGACCACATACCGGCTACGTAAAACTCCAGGAAGGTCCTTGATAACAATAGGGGCAAAAAGTTGGTGAGATCTTCACCCTTAATGGAAGGAAGAACTTCAAGTTGTTCTGTCCAGGGCCGAGTGTTATCTTGCAGTATTAGTGAGCAATAGTACATAGCCTGCTGATATGGTTGCTGAAACTTCAAATTCTGATAATCTTTTGTTGCCACTTCCTGTGACATATATGCGCAAAGGGAGAATCACTAAGGCAACTTGTGCAAAATCAGAAGGTAAATGGTGTAGATTGTCATTATTTATTTATTTTTATTTATTTTTGGAGTGGGGGGGGGGGGTAGGGTAGAAGAGAGAGAGATTGAGAGAACCAAAAGTTTAACCTTGATCACAGCAAATCTCTCAGGTCTTACTTCAAAGGTTGCAATTTTCTCGATGACTTTTTCCAGCAATATCCTCAGCTTGTGATTATAACCAACCACAGTGACCTAAGTAATAAAACATATGATCAGCACATAGAATGTCCACTCCTGCATACACAAGAGAGACAAGGGCACTCTAAAGAATCACTTGCCCACATCATTTCCATTCAGAAAAATTCAAGGATCTTTTTCAGGACAGAAAAACTGAGTGAAGGAAAAGCAAAAAAGCATTTCCCAGTCTTTTTATGCTCGACAAAACTAAAACTAGTACCTGAAAACCTGTGTTGGTGTGATGCACACTGTAATAAAGGCCAGCAACCTGTGCATAATAGGCTGAAACATACCCAAAAAAGAAAATTATGGAGAGAACCAGCCATGTATGATCACAGTAATACACAAATAAATAGAAGAACAGATTTGCAGAAGAAGAGGGACTAAATTCTAAGATATACAGATCACATTAACATTGACTGCCATTTTTCTAAGGAATAACAACAGTAAGATCAAGACTGATACAAAACATAGCATGAGGTATTCATATAGATCACATTGTCTAGTGTACTTTAGAATCTTACCGAATTCATTCAAGTAATCCATCAACAACCGCGTAAATATATCAGTCAGCACTTCAGCTTCAGATGAGTTGCTAGCATGGGGGCAGCTGAAATCTATTCTAACATATGCCTTGGGTGTGGAGAATACAGTATCAGGCTTGAACCATAAAGATGAGTATGATGACTTCCTTGAAAGAATTGGAAATTTGATCTGTTCATAAAATCAGTCACGATAGGAGCTAAAAAATAATAGGATAAGTTCAGAATGCATTGTACACCACACCTCTTCTGAAATTTTTAGAGATAAGTCGGTAGGGATGAATACATTGGGCACTGGTAGATGCAAATTTTCATCAGGAGAAGATGACATCCATTCCTGCAAATCAAGTACAGACTTTATAAAGGATAATCCTTCCAATTCTCCAGCAAAAGAAAAAATGATACTCCATGTCAAGGTAATCTCTTTTACGTTCCCTTTTTTTGTGTAAATCTGCATACTACATTTGAAAAGAAAACCAGTTGATCTCAGAGGGTCCGCAATATTATATTTGAAAAGTACACACAACAAAAGCAACTGATGGATAGTGGGGATTATCTCTCAGACATCTTATACAAATGATTCACAAAGTATCTAATAGAATCACGCCGCCAGAAAACCAAAAGAAAAACAGCAAGCTTGGTAGACCTAAAAATCTTTGAATATTGCAGGGACTGAATATTCACGGTGGTGGCTGCAATTTTGCCAACTAGTCAAAATCAATTCAAGATTAGATTTTACTCATTAAAGCATAATGTGCCACTTCATCTGTGAAGCCTCTCCACTCAGAATGAAAATCAGTGACATGATCAACAAGGAAGACATGCCTGTATAGTAGAGACGGAGATTCTGTTCATGGAATATGCTGTTCCATACCATGGTTCCACCATGTCAGTTGATCCTTCAAAACTCTTGGACTCCCAAAAGATTCTGTTGGATAAAAGACTTAATTCCTATTTAGGAATATGTTGACAAAAGTAAGCATGTAAAAATTTCCAATTTACAAAAGGAAGGATAGTTACAATGCAATCCTCGTAAAGAATTTTTAGTGCATACATTAATAATAACTATGAATAGCGCGACTTATATCTAGTGAATAGGGATGGTTACTGTCTTGGATAAGTTAAGATTTTATTAGGACATTCTGGATTTGATGTTCATCGAACAAGCTGGAAAGTGGAAATGGTCATTAAAAATTGGGTGATGAAATGGCAGTTGGGCAGCTGCTTTCTCCAGTTGTATTGTCCTATTTGTCAAAAAATTCTAGGGACCACGTTGTGTTTGCATGAAAGATATTTTATAAAAAAAAATAAACATAGAAAGAGATTTCTCAATTTTGACTTTGGTGTAACCTGTGCTTGAATATCCTTACTGGCAAACCCATGCAGATCTTGCCAAAAAATGTCAAAGCAGATATCGTTTCCAAGTTTTTGCCTCTGTACAGACAATATGGTGCCAGCACGAAGGGGTGTGTCTGGACAGGTGCATGCATGTGGATGTGTATGTGTTAGTACCACCTTTTTTTACTTCTTGCAGGTGCAGAAATGAATAGCAGTGTGATGGGTTGGAATGGCCAACCCCATAAAAACCAAGAACCTGATTAGTACCCTAAAAAATGTTTTACAGAAGGAGTTTCAAAACTCATCCCGATTAGGTATAATAGAAGCTAAAACCTCACTCTTTCTTTAGTTTGAATAAATAGATATACATAAACATAAAAAAGAAAAGAACGATAATATTGCAGTCAGGTTTGATCGAGGTACCTGCCAAACAAATCCTCCAGACCATATAGAATTATAGAGTTTAGACAAGTCGACAAACCAACGCAACCTGACCATATGGTTTTCTATGCACGCGTGACATCCATACAGGACCCAGTGAACTTAGCCCTCTAAAACTTCTTGCACAAGAAAAATAACAGGAGACAAGTTCTAATAGCTTTGTTTTCATGTAATTTCATGTATATGAGATGATTCCTCTCGAAAAGTCGTGCAGAATCAAACTAAATTTTCTTTGATAAACCTTCCAATGCACTTACAATGCAGCAACCAAGGAAAGAACAAAGAAATTGCCCCTAAAGCATAATTTTAATCCTCTCTGAAAAGTAATAAACTCACCGGACATTGTCTGCAGAGAGCTTATCCAGCACCGTTTGAATAGTGCTAGGATTGAATTTACAAGGCAAAGATGATCCCACGATCCAATCTTCAGGTCGATATATCTAAAGTTCAGAAAAAGAACTGGTCAATCATTTGATACTCAATAATCACAATAATTTCACTTCAATCAGGCATGGCCTGCATTAAATGCAAAAGGAGAAAAATCTATCTAAGCGCAAAGTCTTACTGAAAAGTGGATTACTTAAAGAACCAAATGTTTACATCTCATCTAAATTTCATCTACTCCAACCCCAAGAACTGAAGATAAACACCTGAAGATATTGATTCTATCGAGATGAGTTTTGCAGGTACTTGTCATGCTGTTTACGTCCTTCAAACTCTTCAGAATCAATTCTACCTGACCAACTAGCACTTTGCAGGCGTAAGACCACTCTACTTCAGGGACAGGTTTATGTTTTAAGTTGTGGCAAACTGCCCTCACCTCATGGACTTCCATAAAAAAGAGTAACCTGTTCAAAGCATTTTAATGATCTTTTCATTGATACACCCATATAAGCCATTGTTCAATGTGGAACACTTAAAACCTTTTGAAACACACAAATATTGACATGTAAATTCAAATATAATATTTCATAAAACTTAAAGTATTCTTTCTATTTTCACATTACGGAGGGAAATCCCCTTTTGCTTTTTTAATCAAAACCAAAGGAGTTCTTAGTTACAGATTAACTAAAGTTTTTCAATAAATTAATGTCAAGTTAACTTCCACATCAAAAGAATTCCAGCCAGCCCTAATAACAATTAGGCACCACCCACACACATGTACATCAAGAAAACGGCATAAGGGAGATTTTAAAGAAATGCTTAACTCACCTCCATATTGGATGCGACATTGACCACATAATCAATGGGAGAGATTTTGTCTTGATAATGAAACTTAGTCTCACACAAGGCAGAGAGCTTCATCAACACATAAAAGATTGTATAAGTTTCAAGGAAAGTTTACATTTGCATAAAAAATCGACAAACAAGTACACAACAAAATACAACTTGAAAATCAAGGAAACTTTGAAAACATCATGAACAATGACGCGTTAAATTCAAAATAGTTATGGGTGACCCTATCGAAAAAGTGATATTAAAGCATGTCAATGAAAAAGAAATTAATTGGTAATCTTGCACATAAACGATGCCACGCGGCATAACCATGTGCTAGTAATAACCACTTTCATTAATGTATAGATACAGATACAGATATAGATATGACAACACGTAGTGGATTTACCTGCCTGACAATCATCTAGCGTATCTCAGTGAAGTATAAATGAATAGACCACATACCTCATCATTATTTCTCACCATAATGATATGTTTCAAAATGATTTAGAAAGAATACATAACCATTTTATGCCAGTATTTCCCTGTATCTATTTGTGGGCAATCACCAAAACTACTTGAGATGCCCAACATACTATACATTTATGAACAAGAAGACAAACCAGCCAAAAATAGGTGATGCATTTATTGTTTGCTGTATGCAGCTAAGTGTAAGAGATGCCAATCGAGAAACTGAGAATAAGACAACCACCGATAGCAGCAGAAGAGATTGCTCATACACATGCTATCAGAAGTCAATCTTTGCTTTCACATGTGATGAATAAGAAAATGAACACCCTTTTCCACATAGTTCATTTGCCTACCTCATCAAATATCCACTTGCAAACACCAGACTGCTGTAAGAGAGATATATACTTGAACAACAATCCAATAATATCTTGCACATGTTCTGCAAACAAGTCAACAAAACAGAATTAACCTTGAAAAACCAACTAATGCATAGATAAATGGAAAAAAAGAGTATTTATAGACGGCTGGGAGACAAAAAAAGGTCAAAGCTCCTATAAGTATAGTATAGTGTCTGGAATAAGAGGACCTTATGAGACAACTTATGTATCTGGTAGCAAAAAATCAAGTCCATCGTATAACAATTTCAAACCAGAAATTGCCATATGTGAGATTTTGTGGGACTACTATCAACTATTCTAAAAACTTAAGATGTTAGATAAAGGCGAGGTTTAATATTTAATTATTCTAACATTCCCCC
The DNA here is from genome assembly GCA_031216235.1 of Syzygium jambos. Lineage (NCBI taxonomy): Eukaryota > Viridiplantae > Streptophyta > Magnoliopsida > Myrtales > Myrtaceae > Syzygium > Syzygium jambos. The sequence goes on from CM062220.1 coordinate 25,279,467, forward strand.
TCACGCTTAGTCTGGTCTTTTTGCCTAGTACTAAGAGTGGACATATTTAATTGGGGAGGCAAATGAGGTCTAAAAATATTTGAACTCGGGATCTCTTGCATTGATACTAGTGTTGGGTGATCTAAGGCCTCTCTCACCTCAAAAAAAACTAGCTCAAAAGGTGAGGCTTCCCCTCACACTTATAAATTGACCACCAGCCTCTTCCACCACCGATGTGGGATAACCCTAACAATCTCCCCCTCACATATCGAGCCCAAGGTCGAACCAGCAACAACCTGTATTTCTCCCGTGTGACTATTGGGTCTAAACTTGTTGGTAACCTGGGCTCTAATAATATGTGAAATTTTGTGAAACCACTGCCAGCTGTTGTAAAAGCTTAAGCCTATAGATGAAAGTATGGCTTAATATTTAATTATTCTAACACCATACATCTTCTAAAGTGCAACAGGTAAAGGTCAATGCAGTTCCATAATTTTGAGGCGTGGCCTTTAAAAAAAATTATAAAGTCCAAATTTTCCACCATGAAACCATAGTATTGTCAAGTTTGGGAAATAGAAATGTTTGGTCAAGAACTAAATGGAGAAGCCAAATTAAACAGAAAAATAAAGTGGGAAAATAAAACACTGCCCAAGCATAAAAATTCACAAATTCACCCCAAGTTTTATCTCCTATTTCCACTAGGACACTTAACAAGTATGCAACATGCAACGCGATCACTAATTCCTCCGACTTAAAAATTAGGAAGGTTGACAAACACCAATGAAAAAAGCATATTCTGATGGCGAACAAATACAGATGAATTATAATAAAAAATCACCACTAAAAACTCAAGTAGAAAATGGAAAAGCCTATCATATCTGTGGTCACACAAATGAACACTTGAGAATGCAAAAAATGAGAAAGGGGCCGGGAAAAGCCAGGATGCAATCCTTATACATACAAGCAGGGGTAGATTCACACAAATTGATGGCACAGCTGCACATGCCTAAGACAACAAATCCAACAAAAGCACGTGCAGGCGTGCACACACGAGAAAGAGAGAGAGATGTTATTTATGATAAACCTAGAGGAGAGAATGAAGAATTAAAGACACTAACCGTGACCAGCATCAGTAAGATCGATAACCACTATAAAAAATGAAAAATCCAAACTCCACTCCCCTTCACCTGCAGACAAACTCGTAGCCCATCCTGCAACATCAAAGCCATAAAATGGCAAGAGAAGACAAAGCATTATGTAATTTCTCTACTTGTGTAGACAAAAGCTGCACGAAGGAGCAATTCCCAGGAAATATAGTAAGATCAGATAAGTTCTTCTACCTCAGAGTCCTTCAAAACTTAAAGGAAAGAGAGAAAAAGAAAAACATGCTAAAGCTTCATCCTCCCCGGAAAAACTGCAACTTTTCCACCACTAAAGTGGGTAATGTTCAAAAGCTAACACTGAGGCTGCTTCAACCATACTAAGCATGAATAGAGGCCCTAGGTCATCCAACATTGAGTTTCAGTGCCATAAAGAGCTTAGAATAGTGTAGTCTGTAGTGTTACCAAAGTGAAGCCAAAATCATCGTCGCTAAATAATAAGCTAACAGGTTCTAGCTAGTTTGCTTGCTCTGCAATTCTATTGTTTATGGAAAGATGACAGTCAAAGAGAACGGTCTCACGAACATGATTTTGGGTGAACAATGTCAGAGAGGTAATATCTTAATAAACCATTGCCCTTTTTTTATACGTAAAAATGGTGGGGAGGTGACCAGCGCTAGTGTCCCCCACCTGTTAGCTGATTTTGATAAGCGTTACCATAAGGGTCGCACACCTGCAACAGAATTTTCGCTTTGAGCCATAGCTACTCTGCAACAACATCAATCCGAAAATCCAAGGTTGGGGAGCCTGTCACATGCAGCCCCACCAAGATCTCGATAAATTGTTGCCTTTGGGCAAGATGGAAGGATGCACAAGATCTCTAATTGCAGCTGGACTACATTATTGTGGTATCAGGACAGTGCTATGGACAAGCTTTGTTGTGTTATTTCATGCTAAATACAGAGGAGAATGAGTTCCAGCTCTGCAGGGGATTTTCCAGTCATTTTTCTTTTGGCCAATAGATTTTTCTGTTGTTAAAAAGCAGAAAGTACTGCACATTCTGCTGTCGCTTCAATTTTATGAGGAAGAAAAAATTTTAAACCTTCCAGAGAAACAGTAGAACCACTGCAAACCTACAGAAAGTGATCTATTTTATTGATTAATAGTATAGAAGGAAGCTCCATATGAAGACCAGACAATTTGCTATACTTACTGCTACAACTAGCACTTTCCCACAGGTGGGTTGGCAAATATCAATTTCTTCTGGAGAGAGAAAAAGAGGCAGTTACAGGGATCTTCATGAGCCCAGAAGCTTCAAAATCCCATAAGCTAGCGTTTACCATTTAAAATTGAATGACAAAAATATATATTATCTTTCAGAAAGAGAAAGGATGACTGACTGCATCAGATTCAGACAAAAACGATCCATATCTACTTCTATTGCATATTTAAAATTCTGAAGAGAGAATACACGGATATGCTAACATCCTAGTTTCAATTATTTTCTTCATATCAACGGGTGAATGAGATGAGAAACGGAGGTGCAGAAAAAAGGGAAAGGAGACTTGTGTAAAATTAAAACTCAACCGTCAAAAGCACCTATAGATCAACCAAACGATATAACCATCAGAGTCCCCTATGTGGATTCTATTTCCAGTTCCTAACAAAGGACATCACACTAAAATAATTGCAAAAGGCTTTTGTTATCGCGTGCCCTAAGGGTATTCGAAAATATGACTTGAATATACAAATGTATATATGCAAGACATTAAAAGCAAGTAAGAGCAGTACTTTTACTTATCACAAGAAATTAAAGCATGCAAAACTTACCTTTAACATTGTCAAAGAAGTCAGACTTGATCTACTGACTCGTTGACATTTTCTTCAAAAAATTAATTGATCTATTTGTGCAATCATCAGTGAAAAAATTTTGTATGTATCCTCTTCACATAATTTTGCATCACAATTACAAATGCATACATTGGAAAGCTGATGGGCAAAATCATGTGAAAGATGTGCAGACCCACCCAATATCTTCAAGACATAAAACAGAGACCCTTCTCCTTCATGCCCGATAAGATGACCAAGATACCTGCAAGGCCCTTCCTTGTAGTGACGAATCTCCGGAGTAACTGGCCAGATAACTCTCAATTTGTGACCTTGCTTGATTGGGACAGTTTTCACAACAACCTGGAGATCAAATTTTAGAAATCAAGATCCTGATAGTTTGTTTTAATAAGTCTTACCCTTTCTACCCTTAAATTAGAAATTGAAAACGCAGAATCTTAGACAAAGCACAACAATCTTGGCAAGGACATGAAAACCTGTAGATGCTCTGAGGTGCAAGGTTGTCCAGGAAAATGAGAACAGCTTTTGTCAGAATTTTGAATTTCTTGGAACTTCTCTTCTACCATATGGTGAATTTTATCAAGATTTTCTGCCATCAACATCAGAGAAAGATGTTACCTGAATAAGAAAATTATTTACCAAATTTTTTCCCATCCCAAGGCAGTTTAATACAAAGTCTTGATACAATTATCCAAATTATCAGTATTTCTTTTTTCCACAAATCATCAGCATTTAGAAACTAGATTTGAAACAAACCTTTTGAATATACGACCAGATGCATAAGATTAGATGAATAGTTGTCTTTGTAAAATTTGATGAGCTCATTTCTGGTATCCAGTCCCTTTTGCCTCGGTCGAACCTCCAAGGTATCCCAATTTCCTACAATAAGCAGGAGCAATGCATTTTCGCAATGATGAAAAATAATATAACTGAAACAAGACAAATCACCTTGCTTCTTCTTTTTATAAAAGTGTACAAATGATGCAATACACTACAATTACTACATACATGAAACTGCATTTCTTTTACAAGTTAAATATAAAAAGAAATTTGTTTCAAGTAGCTCAGCCCATTAAGCTCTCATACCTAAGACCTAAAATCTGATTCTTAACTAATCAAGAACTGAAGGGTTTAACAAAAGAACTTCCATCCTCTTCTGCATTAGACACAGAAAAAGTCGAGACACTCACCTGTGCTAAACTTATGATATGGATGACTTTTCTCGCTTATATGTTTCTGAAGCTGCATAGATGGACCAGCATTAGCACCAGCATGAGTGAGAATATAATTGACTATATAGAGTACAGAACCATCGTTTTACGCATTCAAAAGTGATTTATTGCAGTGCAATGAAATTGTATGGAAACTTGCAAAAGCTAAAATATTCTAATGGGAGAACTATTGAAGCTTTTGTCAGCTTTTTCTATTTGCCATATGCCTCTACCATTTTTCTCACTTCTGTGGATACTTTGTCTTCTAGTAGTGTAGAGATGGGATTTCTTCTGTAAAGTCTTATTTTAGTTTACTCAAAAAGAAGATTGTTGGTGGCAACGAGGCTTTTCCTCCGGAAAGCTAATTGGAAAGTGAGAGTACCAACTAGAGTTTAATTTTTTATTTTAAAATTTTCTTGGGAATGTGCTCTCACCTTAAACAATTTGCAGAAAAGAGGGATTCTGCTGGTCAATAGATGCTTTGTTTTTGTTGCAAAAGAGAGGCAGAGCTGGTGAGATATCTCCTTCATTGTCCAGGGACAAGAATAATCTGGGTGCGTGCATTGTGCAATCTTGGGCTATAAGAGGATCTATTGCACGAGAGTTATTGGCTTGGCAAAGCCTTCTTTTGCGTCATGTTGAGAAAAGGAGGATTTCTTCAATCCCTCTTGTTGTTTTTTGGTTGATTAGGGAAGAGCGGAATAAGAGATCTTTCATCGGAGAGGAGACGCATTTTTGTAATTATCGAAAGTTGGTTGAAAGTCTTTACTCGTTTGGTATAGTGGAAAGTTATGTTTGGATGTAAATGCTTTAATAGACACTGTAGATGATTTGTCCTGTAACTTAACTCTTTTTGCATATTGGTTTGCCCCCCTTGGCAACCTATAATAATCTTTTCTTTTATCTATACAATAAAAAGATACAAAATGGGCTTAGCCTGATTGTTGAAGACCATTATCTCCAGCATTTAGCTCAGGTTAGGATACTAATCCTCAAAGTGCATTTTCTAAGGCAGCTAGATGACTGTCAAAATCAAGGTCAATATGTTTTATCAATGATTTAACTCTTACCTGGTTCATGCGCCAAGCATCAGATAATAAATTCTTCTGATTCTCTGCATGAACCAAAAGGCTATAACAATGAGCCTCTGTAGAAAATGATTGCGTACAAATAAACAGAGACAAGACATTGAAGAACAGAATTACAATTCTGAAGGTTTCTAATAAACAATCTAACCAGAATCAACGGCTTTGATTTCCCTCGTTGTGGCGTCAGCGGACATCAAGGGTTTAATGAAAAACTGTGCGAACCTGGTCCACAGGCAAGAAACACGATAACTGCAGAAGTTATACGAAAATTCCTTAAGCTATCATTGACAAAAAAGAGAAGTTCCCCATGTACCTGTCCAATGCCTCTTCAAAGCTATCAACATTAACATCGAAATAGTAGTTCGTGTGTTCGGATGCTGTAAAGGCATTTGTACTACCCCCGTGCTAATCACAATGTGATAAAAAATTAAGGGTTATTTTCACAAGCTTCAGCCAGTAAAAGCATATAACATGTCAAGGAGTTTCTTTGAGGATAAAGGAACCAAATATAGAAAACAAGCTACCGTGCCACCAAATATCCCAAGAGAGCAAAATAAGCAAGAAGCAGATGCAGATGCTGTAATTTACAGAGAATGGACAGAGAACACTCAAGAAACCTTGTTCATCTACAATTACCAAAGAAATTGATGCCAAAGAAAGTGAACACAAGCTCCCGATTCTCATGACCACAATTTCAGATTCCACAAGGGATGCCATAGCACAATATCCTTGGCCTTGTTATTCTTAAAGAAATTAGCTGCCTCTCTATGGGACTTCCTTTCTGCGGAATGGAACCGGTCTAATGTGTTGCAATCATTCAACTCCTGGTCGGCTCCTCTCCCTATTATTAACACGGACAACGAGGACAAGCTTATTTGGCAAGGACATCCATCGGGAGTGTTCTCTATCGCCTCGGTGTGGGATTTGATCCGGAAACGAGGTCAAATAGTATTCTGGCATTCTTTTGTTTGGGACTGCCACATAGCACCAAGACATAGCTTTTTGTTGTGGTTGATATCACTTAAGAGGCTTCCCACGCAGGTTTTATTGTTGAGCTATCATAGAATTGCTGAAGGTGTGTATGCTTATTGCCAAGGTAGGCCTGACTCTATCGATCATTTATTTTTCGATTGCTATGTTACGGGCTCCCTTGCGCGTTTTTGGGCTACTAAATGCTGCGTCTCTTGGCAGAATGGATCGTGACAACACAACCTCCGGTGGGCCTCCCGGTATATAAGTGGAAATACCTTCCAACATCGCATTGCTCGGTATGCTTTTACAGCACTTTGCCATCTCATGTGGACACAACGTAACCACATTTTATTCAGGAATGGTACCCTCTTCATGCCGTCCCTCCGGTCCCACCTCGCCAAGTTCGTTAGAGACAAAGGTCTCTCCCTCAAGCCGGTCCAAGATAATCCTCATAATAGAAGAATACAAGTGAATTGGGGCATTTCCGACTCCATTTTCACTTGATGTTAGATAGAGTCTTCTGTAGTTCTTTGGCCCGTTAGTTGGTCTCTGTTTAGCCTTGCTTTTCGGGGCCCTTGTCTTCGTCAGCTTTTGCCGTAACACCGTTGAACCTAGTCAGACACTTTGTGTCCATCCTGGTTCGAAGGTTTTGTGTTCGGCTCCCACTTGTATATTTGCGTTGAAAAGTTATAAACATCTTACCTTTACCAAAAAAAAAAAACCTATCCCAAAAATTAAGCATGGATACATTGCTATTGCAGCATATAGCAGTTCATAATTGTCTTGATTTAAACTCCGAAAGGGAGAGGGAAGCAAGAAAAGTAACTTACATAAGCAAAAACAAGTAGAAAATGCTTAATCATTATACAGAGCTATTGCCATGTATGGTGTCAAGAAAGCAAAATGAACAACTGGCCTTGATTGTTTCTCGAGTATGCACAATTCTAGGATCCTAAAATTGCAAATTAGACTCGTTGATTTAAGAGTTTGGTCTGTAGCGCCAGTATCAGAAAGGCTTTAGTTTCTTTTTTAGTGTTCCAGTTACTTGCATTCAGGGTCATAAAAAAAGAAACCTAAAAGCAACTCGTCTGTTATGCTGATTGCTTTAGAAAAATTCAAAAGGAACTGGGAAGTGAGAAGGGAGGCACCTCAACTATCTACCAAGCATCTCAGGTACATGAAACACTCTCAGTCATGAACAGGATAAGCCAGATGCATCACGGAAAAATGTAAGCAGTTACCTCTGCGATGAACTTGCAATAACTATCCTCCACAGGATACTTTTCGCTGGCATAAAACAGCATGTGCTCTGCAACAACATATCAAAAATAAGAAGGCAGGACTCAAAGACATATGATAGAAAAAGGAGCACTGTTTGAGGCAAAAATACACGCGAGATGAGATATGGGCCCCTAGAACCCAACGAGAAAAAAGAAACTCCAAGCAGCCAGCTTATTAGAATAGGTGATCAGGAAATATTTAAAGATGATGGATCAATGTCAAAGGTGTAACGAGTTAATCGTGTAGATCAAAATTTGTCGCTGAAGATATCGCTTTCAGGTGAACAAGATTTCATACCCAACGAACTAGTGTTTTAAGAATACAAGGTGTGAGATGTTGAAACATGGCTTTGCAATAAAGCACCAATCTGAACTTGATGTTAAAACTACACTTAGAGAAATTACCTACTTTCGTTTTACGCCCTTTTTCTACCAGATTTGCCGCTAATATATCCGTTAAACAGTGAATTTCCCAGAGAATAAATGATTCTCTTCACCTTCAACATACGAATTGTGGTCTGGATGATGCGAAAAGTATCAACATTTTCTACCCAAAACTTTCTGAACTTAAGATTCTAGTTTTATTCTTCCCACTGCACATGCACAAATCGACGAAGATGCAATCGATAATCACATGGGCACTGCTCCTCACAGAGATTGTAGTTTCTACACATGCTTTCAATTATAAAAAAAAAAAAAACACAATCGATTACCGAGAAAATGTGCAAGGCCTTCGAGGCCTTCTGGATCGGAGAAGGAACCGACGCTGACATCCATAGAAGCAGCACACTGCAGCATCCGACGACAACAAAAAGCCACATCCATTAAGTCAGACCGTCATAAAAGCGTCGTTTCCTTTAGGGACAAGCCGACAGACAAATAGGCAACAGATTAACCAGTACACAAACGAACAAATCGAAAAAAGAAGGAGCGCGGCTGGATTGGAGAGGGACCTTATCGGTCTCGGGATCGCTGATGAGGAGGACCTCGAGAGCGTTCCTGAGGACGATCCTCCGGTACTCCCTCTTGTCCGACCTCGGCTTCGCTATCTCCACCTCCTCCCTCCCCACCGCCATTTCCGCCGCCCTCGCAATCTCACCAAAGGGAGCCGCGATCGACGGAATTGAATTCCTCTCCCTCCCTGCCGGTGGCGCGAACCGGAGACCTCCTTCGGTTTTTGAGAGAGAAAGAGAAAGAGATTTCGAGCGAATTCGAGGGAAGAGGAGAAGCTCCGGCGGAGCCGTGGAGCTACGACCGGCGATTCGATTCGCGCCGCGGTTCAAGTGTTTGATCAAATGCGCGAGAGAGAGAAGACAGTCGTGCGCAGGTGCGTGTTCTGGCGAGCAAGGAACGATGGAAATGGAATGCTCCGAGTCGAGTCAATGCGCTGCGTGTATGTATCATCGCTTCGCTTGCGCGAGTCGTCGCTGGTCAGCGTTAGCGACTAGGAGCAGGAAGGTGTATTTTTCTTCTTCTTTTTTTTCATATAAATAAATCTATTATGTTCCTATGTAACTTTGTACGAGACGAGGAAAAGAATTTAGTGTCCGAGCGCTTATCAATTTTAAGATTGATAAATCAGTCATCACGACGATTTCTTTTATGAAAGTGATATTGTGATTTACAGTCTTCTTATATCTTTATTGATATTAACAAGATCGGTTATGTCTTTAGAGTTAATTCCGATTATGATTTTTTGAAAATCAAGTTATTTTACGAAGTTAAGTCCCGACCACAATGCCCAAAGTTCTAAAAATTCAGTTTAATCCACTCTCAAGGTGAATGATCCCGTCCGATCAAAATTAGAGAAGCGAATAGGATTTAAAAATTTCCCGCACCTTAAAAGAAAACCAACTATACAAGATTTATTGCTTTCTTGAGTTTTCAAGCATAGTTCACACATGAAACATTGGAAATTTACTTTGTGTATGAAAAAATTACTTGTACTGGCCCACTTTTCTTTCTTGCGAAATTTATTGGGCTGAAAATAATACATTTGATAAGAGAGACTCGGCGGGTTAAAAAAATGGAAAATTTTAAAAATGCACTCTTTAGTGCTGAAAATTTAAATCCCAAATTGCTTAAATCTTTTAGGGCGCGAATAATAATCATTCTGTTTTAGAAACAATTCCTGAAACAGAAATAGATTTTTCTATTTTTGTTTCTAGGACAAATTTTTTAGAAAAGAAACTCGTTTGATAATGACAAAAAAGTTCTATTTCTGGAGCAAAATTCCGTTTGATAACAGCATAAAATTTCTATTTATTGAAACAGAAACCCGCTTAATAACAACACAAATTTCTATTTCCCGGAACAGAAATCCATTTTTTTAAAACCCCTTTTGTGGATTAAACCAATTTTAGGGTTTATTATGGATTAAAACCCCTTTTAAATTCTTTACCCAAAAAAAAAACCCCTTTTAAATTCCTAAATTAAGGAGTCTTCAAAAATACCATTTGGGTACCTCAAAAAATTTAAATTTCACTCAAAGTGGGTGGCTACATGTATCATAAGTCATCCTATGAAGTTTTGAAAATTTTGATTTTTTGAATTTTTTTTGAAAAAATTCACCAAATTTCATATTTTCCCGAAATTGGACTTTTTTTATTTTCTGGAAATTTTTATGAATTTTTTTGGAATTTTTCAATTTTTATGGATTTTCTGCAATTTTTTTTTGAGATTTTTAGAAATTTTCCGGATTTTCTAGATTTTTTTTATGAATTTTATGAATCTATTGATTTTTTCTGATTTTTCTGATTTTTCTATTTTTTATGATTTTTCTAATTGTTTTTAGAATTTTTTTTATTTTCCCGCCGGGAATGAATTGGACCGAATTGGTTCAAATTGGTCTAACTTGGTCAGACCGGGGCCAAATTTAGGAAAAAATGTGTTTTGAAAAAAGAAGACAAGTTCTTTTACAAATGGTTTTCATTTCTTGTCCAGAAACTGAAAACATACTCTTTTTTTTCTGATTTTTTGTCGAGAACCAATTCTTGAATAAAAAAATTGTTCCAGAAATAGAAAAATGGAATTGTGTTACCAAATGGATTTATATTCCAAACTTATTTACCGAAACAGAAAACTAATTCTGAATAGAAATAAAATGGTTATCATTTGTACTCTTAAATACTAGAAATGAAAATAAAAAGTTGTCTGTTGACATATGAAAATAAATTCTATTGTTGCTTTTCTAGACAAAAAATAGCCACCATTACTGGAATGTCTTGATCACTCGATTAAGCAAGTCATTCTTACTTACCACATTAAGTTATTTGTGCATAATCAAATAATGGACAAAATGTCAAATCACTCGACAGTATAATCATGTACTTCTATAAATTTCAATCAAATCCCAAGAACACTCTAAATCTCGTATTTTTTTTTCCTTTTATAATCTTTTTCTCATTTTTAGCACCATGTCCGTGCCAGATATATTTTTTCAGGATCAATAAAACATATGAGCTTTTTTTCAAAAGGGATAATGACAAATAATCCTTGAACTTTGACCCAATGTGCAATTTGATACCTGAACTTTTAATTTATTCAATGTAGTCCCTGAACTTTAACATAATGTTCAATTTAGTCCCTGAACTTTAACATAATGTTCAATTTAGTCCCTGAACTTTTAATTTGTTCATTGTGATCCCTAAACTTTTAATATGTGTTCAATTTAATTCTTGAACTATATGAAAATGTTCAATATAGTCCCTGCACTTGAATTAATGAAAGGACTATATTGAACATTTTCAAATAGTTCAAGGACTAAATTGAACACATATTAAAAGTTCAGGTATCACAATGAATATATTAAAAATTCAAGGACCAAATTGAACATTGGGTAAAAGTTTAGGGACTACATTGAATAAATTAAAAGTTCAGGGATCAAATTATATATTGGGTCAAAGTTCAGGGACTATTTGTGTCATTTTTCTTTTCCAAAATAATTTACCCCCAAATAAATCCACAACCACCACGGAAAAAAAATGAAAAGAAAAAACAAGCTTTTTGTTTATGCCTTTACGGGCCAAATTTAATTATATAATCTTAAAACTTCACTTCTGTCGTCAAGCCCAAGCCTCTGCTCGTTTTTCCCCTGTGTGCCCTAAAACCACCGCTTCTTCTCGCTAGAAATTCCGGAAAAATACTCTCCTCCTCCTCCTCCGTCCCTCGCTCTGGCCTCGCGATCTCTCTCTCCCTCCTCCCTCCTCCTCCTCCTCCTCCTCCCTCCGCCGTCGCCCGCCCGACTTCATGTGATCGGCGCCTGACCTCGAGAGCGCTCGCCACCGCGTTTCCCAGGTAAAAAAAAAACCCCCCGCGCCTCGGCGGACGCGGCGGCGCTTGCTTTTTCCTCCCGGGCCTTTTCCGCCGCTGGGTTTTTGGGTTGCGGTCGCGTCGGAGGCGCCGCTTGTTTTTCGCGATTGCGGATGCTTCCGGTTCCCCCCTCTTCCGTCGTCGCAATGCGTTTCTCGTTTTTCGCCGTTTCAGTGTTCGAGTCGACCCGGTCGCCGATGCTTCGGCGTAGTTCTTTGCCGTGATGAGTGATTCCTCTTCTTTTACCTACATTTCGGGCTCCTAGGTTTCGCGGAACGTGGCGAACGTCGTCGGGCTGTTTCGGTCGATTTCGTGAAATTTGTTGGTGCGGCTCGGGTTTGGAAGTTTGGCCCAGAGGGATCTGTTTGTGTCCTGCAGTGTTTCTGCTGGTCGCTATTTTAGCTGCATGCAATGCCCTTTGTTCAATTCAACGTTTCCCTTGGCTGTTGTGATGGTCTTATCTGTCGGTTGCTTCTTGCTACGCGCGTAAAGCGCGACACTCATGTTGCCTTCGGGAAATGGTGTGGCTCACCTATATGCCCGCGGTTAGAATTGTGGCCTAAGGCTGAATTAAGCCATCTTTCTCGTCCAGGAATGTGCGCTATGGAAATGCGAGTAGTCTGGATTTTTTTGACTCTATAGCTGAAGTGCTTGCATGCCTTTGATTGTGTTTGAATAGGCTTTTAACCTGAAGTACTGGAAACACATTAAGCTGTGTATTTATCACTCTGGGGAGCTGGAACTATATCTATAGAAGTTAACCGACAAAAAACACTTTTCAATTGTATCTGTATATGGCGAGTGCAGAGTACTCATTCAAGAGAATGAGATACTTATGGTCTGGAGGTCCTGTAGAAAACATGTGTGATCGATCGGGAGATACCTCTGCAAGTTCATGTATTGTTTTTAAGCCTACAGATACTCAGGCGAGGCTCATTGCACACCATAATTACTAGAGACAGAGTTTGCTATATGTAATTAATGATGCTCTATTTTCTACAAAAGGATTTAGGGGAGAGAGAGTTCTGTTGCGGTGATTAAATGGAAGATGCATTCTTCTTCATTTTTGGTTCAAGTGCTTCCCTGATGTTGAGTAGTCTGTTGATGAATTGTTTCTCCTGGTTTTTCTTGCCATCTAGAATAAGGTTTTACTTTCAAAAAATAGCAAAGGGGAATCTTCCATTATTTACCAAAATCAGCAGTTGTGTTTGACATGGTATCCTGAAAGGTGGTAGCAGGTTTTAAATATGAATTTGTGCATATGGTTGATATGTTAAGTTGATGAAATAAAAAGTTGCATCTGTATGTAACTTACGGAAGGCCATGCACTCATTGTCGAGCTGCTGTCCAGATTGTTGATATCCAACAGAAAATGTTCTATCTCTTCTAGAGATTTACTAATGTCTTCTCTCATCTTTTTGACATTCAACACTAAACATGTCAGCCATCTATTTTGTGGTAGCATAGGTCCACTGGCAGCTTTGTGGTTGTAGTAATCTGTTTGCCCTTGAAAGCAAACGATCCTACTCTTTTGAAAGGGTCAACTATCTAGGTTGAAGTTGGTACCGATAGCACACAGATAAAAAGGATTTGCTTATGGACTTTTATTTATTTGGAGAACCGCGAATTGGAGATGTATATTATTCTGGCACCAAGTGCAGCGGCGATTTCACTGATAAAAAGATTTATGTTCCCTGGAGTTAGTAGAACAGACAGAATTAATGTCAGTTATCTTTGGGCTTGCTTTCTTCTTCTGGTGGATATCGTTAGAGAAAGGGAGTTTCTCAGTATTGTGTTTTGCAAAATAAGTTACAAATCTCTTGGTTTTGCTTTCATCAGGAATGAGGAAATTTGATGTGTTTCATGTTTGGAACGGTATTAATAAACGACACGAGATGAAGATCGGGAGACTAGCAGATTTTGCGAGTGGTAATAATTTAGTTAGTGATTTAAGTCCGATGTTTAGTCTAGGAAATCGGTATGTGGTTTGCTTTTAGTTCAGATCCAAATTAAAAGAGATCTAGGAAGTCTCCTTATTTGGGTGTCATCAAAGGGTCATGTCGCATGGGCGCTCTTGGTACTAATATGACAATTTCAGAGGCTTTAAAGATCATGAGCACAGAGCTCAAAAGCAAAGATCATTAGCAGGTTTATTTTCTGGCTTAATGGTGGCTTTGCAACCATATTCTTGATTAGGATTTGATATACATATAGATGCTCGATTGATTGTAAGTTCAAATCCTTTGCCAATCCTTAAACTGAAGTAAACTTGGCATGGAAAATATTACATGGGGGAGATTATTCTTGTGTCATCTAGTATTTGATAGCTTTCACCTGCACTATGTGAGTATACATTCCAACAATTTTTTCTTGAACGTATGAACTAAAAGCGGCACATGTGTTCTTGATTTTTGTGAGAACCATTAACAGCATGGTCCTCAAGCGGCGTGCTCGTGTGATCACTTATGGTGGTGGTGTGAATCCAAAACATTTAAGAGTATCTAGATGCTCATCTTCTTATGGAGTAGACCTGGAGGGTCGATTGGATGCAATTGAACGCAGGCTAGATCAGATTGAAGATGAACTTCAAGCAACTCGACAGGAAAATGCTGCTCTTAGGCGTCGAATGGATGAGTTTGAAGCCACATATCAGGAAATGATCCGCTTTGTGCAACATTCACGTCGCACTCAGGATGGTAGCTCATCACTGCCTCCAGAAGGAGCACCTCAGGTTAATAACCACAGGGTACCATATGCTTGCATGGTTATTGTATACGGACAGTCTTTTCAAATTATGGTTATGATGCGTGATTACGAAGAAGTGAGGTAGCTATATTATGATACTGGCATTTTGTAGGGCTCCAAGTCTTAAAACTTTGGAGGAGCAGTACTCTTATGCTGTGGACCATCTGACAGGTGGTACCGATTTTTGTATCGAGATAGATTCCAGTTTTATGATTCTTGTTTTTCCAATCTAGAAATGGAAATGTTTTTCCATAAACTTGTTTATCTATAATTGCTGCAGGTATGTGTGGAACTGCAAGGCGGAATGGGAATCTGGGGAATGAAGGTGCTTAGAAATGCAAAGAGTAATTTCGGTCTCTCAGCTGCAACTTGGGGGGAAGTAGATATTAGATAGTATTCTCCTTTTGCATCATGGTGTTTATAAGTGTACCTAACATCTTTAGTGTGGTTTGCTTCATTGCAAAGTGTGAAGGAGAAGATATTTATTACTTTAAGAAAAGAAAGAAGAAATCAAATGAATACCATGGTGCTCGTTTATAACTCGGATATTTACACAATGGTATGGAGCCTTGTTTGGAACGAGCGGGGCATTGAACTGAATGGCTACAATATCGAATGGCTTTATGGAAATTAAGGTGTTGTAGGAGCTCAATCGAAAAATTGCATTGTGTGCGCAATGGTAGTTTCCTTGATCCGTCATTGACGGTACTGGAGATGCGACTTTTTGATTGCCTAAATTGTTTCTCTTTTACTGGTACAAAATTTGTGGATCTTGTTAGCTGACGCTTTCTGGTTGCAGGGTACTTGATACGCTAGTAGAGTGTTAACCATCTTCTGGATCTGTTGAAAATGTGCAGATAACGAGTGCACATGCGAAAGAGTGATCAATTCCTAGGTACTCTTAGGAAATAACGAGGGGCGTCGGTATGTCTCTATGGGTCGTGTTTATATCATGCTGGTGTCATTATGAAAATGGCTTGTTCAAGAACTTGGCCTTCTCTACTGATTCATATAGCTAGCTAGATCATTAATTTATATATGGGAGTAGCTTCTACGAGATATAATTTAGTTTTTGTGGCTTTCATTCGTTTAATTGATGTGGTTAATATGATTGTCTACAAAAACTAAATGATTGTGAGAGAAAGACCCAACAAAATCCCGAAATTAATTTCCATGTAATATTTTTTAAAATAACTCGTACTGCCTTATTGTAGTATTATGCTTGTTCATTTAGCTGGGATAAAAAATGTCTTAGGTTTATGGAGGCAACATAGGTTGTATCATTAATTTGATCGACACGATTCATGGGCAATTTCAAGTTGTATGGGCCCAACGCCAGCCCAACGTCAACCCAACCCTTTGGGCGACCAAAGGTTCAAGCAATTACACGTTTGCTTAGTCAAACTTGTTCGTTTTGATCAATGTTCATTTGGTGTAGGATGCGCCTCAACAAATTTCGCATCATATTCGAGTCATATCCTCATGGTCCAAAAAAAAAAATCGCCACCTTTAAAATCAATAAATCGAGACAACTGTTTTCTTATGCGGAATCATTATGACAAATTTACTGATGTTTCTTTGGTCTCTCTGTCATGATGCTTTATGTAGACTTTAGTCATTGTGTTGTCGATCCCTTGCTAATTTTGAAAGTTGGAAGTAGAAAGAGTTTATTCAAATAGCCGAAGGTGCATCTTGTTTTGTTTGTGTATGGACTGTATCTCGCTTGAAACGTAACATGGAAACATGTGCCACGTTCCTCTAAATACCAATTTAGCACATGAGCGCGCAATTGCTCTTGCCGCGCTCTATACCTCTCTCAGAAACAACCTAATTGACAGGAACAACCTTAACGTCATCCAAAACAGGGCCGCACATGTGCCCATAATCATGCAGCTTTGTGTGATAGTAAGCACTGAAAAATGTGATCCTCGTGCTGGCTGATATCGCCAGGAACTTGAGGCTCGCCGTCTTCGACCCGCCCTTTGCAGCGGACACGTATGGGACTTTGAGAGTGTCCTTGGCCGCAAAGGCCTCAACCATCATCGACCCGTGGCATCCGTTCTTGGCATCCCCGATGGTGAAAGTGAGGTTGTAGAACTTGTTGGGGACCGTCCGGATTATCTGCGCGATCGCGCTCTCCCTCCCTGCAACCAGCTCGACTGCGGCTAGCCCGGAGGGCACGAAGAAGTGTTTCCTGTCGATGTACTTGACTGGCTTCAAGGATTCGATGATCCACCTGGGCAACGGCGAGATCAAGTCCTGTTGCTTGGCGGGAAGGAGGACCCCTGTCGAGAAGTTCTTGAACACGTGCGGGCCAATCTCGAAGCCTCCGTTTTTTATGAGATTACCTGAATGGATGGACGAAAGGGGGAAAAAAGAAAAAAATTTAGGTGAGTGATTCTCCTGGTTCACAAAACTAATGATCCTGAAGCTCGAACTGGATGCTTTTCTACCATAAGGTCACCCTGAAGGGCAAAACCCTGTGCATGATCATACCATAACATGTCCTCACTCCTCAATCATGAAAACTAACATGCTTGGAGTCGACTTGGTCCAAGTCTGGCCCAACTCAACCTGAAAATGTTAGTTTTTTCTGTAGTGGGCAATGGTTCAAAAAGTTTGGCTCGTGCATGAGCTAGGCCTGACCAAATTCGCCCATTTGAGCGGGGTCATCATGGCAACATTCAGGACCTCAAGGCACATCCAATGGTCAGATTGGCTACTTCGTAGCACAATATACAGTACACAAGTCGCAAATGTAAAATACAAGACCATGTTTCCAAACACAATGACTGATGTGAGATCTAGTCAAACTAGAACTCCTACGCAAGCTAAATGACAGTATTAGTCTAGAATGTGGTAAGCTGGTCAAGCACCGACTGCAATCCCATAGGGAAGGAAGCCGCTCCTCCTTCTATATCAAAGGAGTATCAGCCATCTAGGGTCCTCCGGCCTGGGGTCAAGGTCCGCCTAAATCCTTTCTCTGTATCTTTATTATGCTTATAAAGAGCTCAAAAGAACAGAAAGCTTACCGGGAGTGTACTTGGGTGGGAGCATCTCCTTGATGGCCACAGCATCCAAGAGAGGCCCACAGGTGGGGTCCTCCTGGATCCCGGGATTGTGGAAGGTCAGCTTCACAGATTTGGAAGCAGCCTTGAAGGCCCAAGCATAGGTGTCCCCGCCATTGCTGCTGTACAGGGTCTGTATCCCCAACTCTGCGGACTGGCCAGGGGCTGCTGAGACCCTCAGCACTTCATCCTGTGCACAAGTCCTTGTGGCACCAAATGTGAGGGCATAGACTGACCCTGGCTTGACACTCAGATACTGCGAGACGGATGCCTCGTTGCCCAGCCGTACTGCGTGGATACCGCGGGGGACTTCCAGGAAGAAGCCACCAGGTTGCGGCCCGCCTGAGACGAACTCAACCAGGCCATCGATCTCCCACTTGGGCAGCGAGTGCTTCCCTATGATCACTGTCTTATTGAGGTTGCTTGGCTTGGGGGCTTCCTCAAAGTCCCCATTTGGAAGAAGTCCTGAAATGTATAACGAATAACAAGCAGAAGAAAAGGTCTTTGTCAACAAGTGGATCAAAACTCGCACTTTTTTCAAATGCTAAGCTTAGAGACCAAAATATCACCAATCTGCTCGGTGCTCACTATACTATGTTAGCAAGGAAAAGGGTCCTTTTGATTATGAACGGCCGTTCTTGCTCATTGATGAAATGACTAATATGCTTTAGAAAAAGGGCAAGAAAAGAAAAAGAAAGAGAAGGGCTCACCATCGAGGGGGAGAGTAACAGCTGTGGAGACAGAGAGAATATTGAAGAGAGAGAGCGAGAATGCAAGGGAAAGAGAGAGAAGTGGGCTCATTGTTTGTGCTTATGCAAGAGATACTAGTTAGAAACACCCGTATTCTTATAGACACGATACGACCTCATAGAAATGTTATTTTATACTCGATCCAAGAAGATCAAGTGTTCAAGAAAAAAGAAAAAGGCTATGTGACTTTCAGACAAAAAGAAACAGAATCCCATGTGGGTGAACGGGAGCACCAAATGAGGCGTGAATTGTGTCGGTCTGCTTGTGAATTTTCCAAGGGGACCTGAATTGATCACAGCTTTCCGAACGCGCAAATGGGTCTTTGAATGGATGAATGGTGGTGTGTGGGACCCCACGTGACTTTTCATGAATTTGCCGTGATTTCTGCTGACCAAATTCATTTTAAATTTCCTGAAACGAAAAGTTGTCAGGTCACAAGAAACTTCGCTGAGTTTTATAAGGGATATCAGATTCAGTGGACCATCGTTAGTGGCAAGTGCTGTGCGCATGCTTACAATTAATGCAAGCTTAGCTTACCGAGAATTTGGATGATTGAGTACTGAACATGTTCCAGTTTCGTACAAGCTTTGACTTGTATCAAGCGGGCATGTGATGCTGTTGTCAAAACGTGATTTCTGCGTTTGTCTAAAAGAGCTTGTTGACAAAACACAGAACGAGAAATTATATACTTTTGCTTGGAATTTCCTCTAGTTAAGATGAAATTTTATCAAGCACACGGTTCAGGTTGGCATTCTTGAATGATGATGAATCACACAGTTCGAGAAAAAGCACACCGCTTAGCATAGCTAACGATGGGACATTGGAGAGCTTTTATGCATAACAGAAGCATAAATGAAATTGCAAAAGCAAAGGGACCGCTTTTGCTTTGCAGATACCGCTCCATGCTTTCTCAAAGAATTCGACTTACAAGGACATTGTTTATGAAAGAAACAGACCGAAGTCGCCAGATAAGCAATCATCCGACTTTTATGCATCATCCAACTTTATCTCACCAAGAACTTTTGAAGACAATAAAGCTGACACCCGCATACAGATACCTGTACGATATCTTCAGAACACACCACACAAAACAGAAAAGAAGAGAAACAATAAGAAGAAAGGAGAGTCGCGGAGTTAAAGGAGTTTCACAGACATTGGCATTGATCAACCAAACATTATTTTCTTGATCTTGAGCATAGGACCTCAGCACTACTGGGAAAGTAGTGTATCTTCTATGAGCAAATATTGAAACTTTTTCTTCAGGAACTCAAAGTAATTTCGGCCTGACAATGCAACACATGGTTCCATCGGCGTGGTGTGACAGTTGCTGCAAGTAAATGAAGAAAATATAAGAAACATGATTTCAAAACATCGACTTTTAACTCATAAACGTGTTTTAAAAAGAGGGGGAGTTTGCTTATACCGATTAATCAATTGATTTCATCTTCCCTCCGTCAATGTAAATCTCCGGGATGTGGCGAATGCCATCTGGTAAAGAGGATAATCCAGGACAGTCTTCAATCTTCAGTTTTTTCAGAGAAGAACAATTTTGCAGCCACTCCGGCAAAATACTCAAGTTGGGACAATGCATAACATCTATCCTCTGCAGTGTTCTTGCAGAACCTTTGAGCCACTCGGGAAAAGAAACTATCTTCGGTAATCCCACAAACATCAAGCTTCGAAGCCTCGACATGGAGCCTGGTTCATCACTTTCGCCTTCTGGCAGCTTCAAGTTCTCACAGTTGCAAATCCAGAGATTCTCCACTGCCTTCAGATTCTTGATGCCTCGTGGTAAGGATGCCAACTTTGGGCAACCTCCAATGAACAACTTACGGAGCGACGTGAGTGATTGTATATCATTGAACAAGGCCTCCAAATTCTTGCAGTCTCCGATGAATAGACACCGCAGAGAGGTCAAGCATCCTATTCCGCTCTCCGGGAATCGCTGCTGTTTTGTGGTTATATCCAAAAAGCGGAGGCTGATCATATTCTTGATGTCTGCAGGCAATTCCTCCAGTTCGTCGCACCCAGCAAGTCCCAAGCTCTGCAGATTGAGGAGCTTGCAGACCGAATTGGGGAGTTTCTTGATATTACGGTTGCCGCATAAATGAAGAAACCTCAAATGCTCTAGAGCGCCGATTGAACTAGGCAGTTGGTCAAAGCTAGAATCATGTAGATATAGCACTCTCAAGTGCTTGAATTTTGAAATGCACATCTCCAGAAAGGACTCCCCAGCGGAACCATCCTTTTTTATGGGAAACATGATGGTGCGAATGCCGCTGAGTTTGCTAAAGTAGCCAGGTAGCTCATCTTTTTGCAGAAGAGATGGATCGGAAAATGATATATGCCGAGTCGTCGAGGAAACATCCTGCGACCGCACGTTCACGTTGGATGACTCTGTTTGTGCCACCGATATGGCAAGTTCGTGTATGAGGTCATGCATTTTGAAGGTCAGGAACAGGTAGTCTTCCACGACATCATCGAAGAAGGACCTCGACCACAGCTCCTCCCAATACTGCTGTCCAATCTCTTCCAGCTCCTGATTACTTCCGCTGGATTGAATAAAGCCCATTCGCAATCCACAGTTGGATCAGTTCAAGGTTGTTGAACTCGTAATTCTTCGGGAATATGGAGCAATAAGCGAAACATTGTTTCAAGTAAGAAGGCATTAAATCATAGCTTATTCTCAATGAAGGTAAAATATCAGTTTGTAATTGCCATATCTCACTATCTCTTATAGATTCCCAGTTGCTCTGGTCAGTTTTTGAATACAACAAGCTTCCCAATGTCTTCACTGCCATAGGATTCCCTGCGCACTTGCTCACGATTTCCTTGCCGATTACCATAAGGTCTGGGTGATTCTTCTCTTGCCCTTGATCGAAGGCGCACTTCGTGAACAAAGTCAAAGAATCCTCCTGCGAAAGGTTGCCCAAATAATATGGGGGGACAGTGCCCATGGTTGACGCAATTGATTTATTCCGCGAAGTCACAATGACTTTACTCCCTCCGGAAACACCCTCTAACAAATTTCTCAGTTCTACCCAATTCTCCCGACTAACTTCCCACACATCGTCCATTACGAACAAACACCTTTTGTTCTCCACGATGCTTCTTAGGTGATTTTGCAGCTTCTGAAGCCTCCAACCATCACATTTTGCTTCAGGACTAAGCGACTCAATGACATCTGTCATTATTTTCTTAACTTCAAAATCTACTGGCATGGATAACCAAACTTTGTGATCGAAGTGCTTGTTTACCCTGTCATCCATGTATACCCATTTCGCAAGGGTTGTCTTTCCAATACCTCCTATTCCAACAATTGGAACGACAGCTATCTTACCAACTCCATCATCTGATTTCATTAATAGCTCTATTATCCTCTGCTTGTCTTTGTTTCTTCCAATCACATTTGAAGCAGGCACAAAAGAATGAGTTTCCTTCCGCTGAACTATACTCTTGTCGTTAACATTACTCGACAAGTTGAGCTGAGTTTTCTCGTTATTGATCCCATCAAGTCTCTCCCTTAGTTCTTTCATTTTATGTGCCATCTTAAATTGGAAAAGTAAGTTGGATAGCCACGAGAAGTAGCATACCTTCCTTTTGAGGGTCAAATGCTCGGTCAGCGTTGCCTGCCTCTGCAAGGCCTTGGCTTCGAATTTGTCTAGCACGTCCTCGGCATCGTAGCAGAAGTTCTTAAGCTTCAACAGCCAAAGCCTCACAGCTTCCTCTTTTGTTTGCTTCTGCTCAGCATCAGTGAGCACCTTCTCGATCATCTCTAGCATGTTCTTGAGCTTTTCTCGGTCATCCTTGATGCCCCATACCAGTTGAATTTCTTTGATAGCCAATGAAGTTAGTTTCCCCGCAAGAGGTCCGAGGATGCTAGAGACGACCTCAGTCATGGTTGTGGGCAGTGCTATTAGTTTTCAAGGAGGTTTAACCTAGCCACTATGCAGGAACTAAACAAGTTATCAGAAGAAGGTTTCCAGAGAGGCATGATTTTGCTTGGTTCTGTAGGCTGAGTCACGGAAATATACATAGAGCAATGTAGTATCGACAACGTTATTCCAAACTGTTGCATAGTTCACTCGATCCTTGGTGGAAATCTGCAAGTAATTCGATGCTTTTCCAGTTACATTTGGAATGCCTTCCTCTGTTGAAAGATAAAACAAAAGTAACCTCAATTCTGCTGCCTTTCTCTTTAATCTTTACTACATTCCTTTCTTTGTTCTGTGTTTTTCATTGGATAAAAATTGCACAGAGAAAAATAAGCTCCTTTTCATTGTTTGATCCCTTTATTAGATCCCACTAATTCGTCCTTCTACAAGAATGAGAGTGAGTGGCTTAGAAGTATGTGTTGTTTTTTTTTTTTTTGGTAACCCAGGAACCCCCAGCACGGCCGACAGCCGGAGAGGTAAACCTGGGGTGACGCTAGCGCATGATCCACCACCACGGCGCCACACTTAAGAATCCCTAACGCCTACGCTGGGTTCGAACTCCCATCCCTTCGTAGGGGGACAAGAGCGCAAGCCAACGCAGCCGCTGCGGGCGGTGGTATTAGAAATATGTGTTGTTTCCCTCCACAATTTCGAAAATTGGAAAAAGACTTTCTGAATATTAGAAATTAATTGAAGAAATTTTGAATGATTCTAGGTGTCGATTTTTGTATCACTGCTATTCAACATTTAATAAGAGTCGAATTGCCTACACTACAACAAAAAAATGAAGTAAGAAAACTTCGATTCAAATTGCTTCATGATGTCCCTGATTAGAATTAAGTACTCCTGTCCCAAACATCGATGCTCAATAGAATAAGTTAAAAAACATGAAGTGAAAAAGAAAACATCCATTCGACCAAAAAAAAAAGAAGAAAACATCCATTCAAGTCGCTTCTTGGAAGGTAACAACCCCATTTTTGCATGAAATGGACAACGATAAGAAGATTACATGACAGACAGTTTAAAAGCAACACTCCATAATACTCGATGCACCTGAAGGATTTCTGGTGTTAAAAAGAGTTGCGGGATTGCCATCACATCATGTTTCGCCTTTACCCTCATCGCACATTTCAATTCGTGTGACAAGGTCTGCAATCGAAATGCTTCGGAGCGTTGTCGTTATTACAAGTCCTGAGTAGGATCGGCAAAGACACGTTACCGACTAAACCTCTTATCCACAACAGAACTCAGTGATGGTATTATTCACAAACCAAATGGTTGCGGGAAGATATTGAGCATCGGACACCAACAGCGTGCGTTAAAGTTGAACTGATGCTAGTATATTACGGCTTATAGAGAGTTGTTAGACAATAGGACCGGGCACGTTTGAAGATTATTTCATATGAACCTAATATTTAAGCCGGGACATGGCTTTCATAGGAAGCCGGTCGCTACTTGCCACACTACACATGAGTTGACGAGGCAGTAGATACAAAAGCCAGAGACTCATGGCAATTGAGATTCAAGATTTGGGTCGGGATTTGACAAAGAAGTTTTGAGACTGCCGGGATTCATGACGACTGGCGAGCCTACTGTCTGAGGTCACGCCGGAAACTTCCTTATCTGGTTCTTCCCATCACTCCTTGCTGGCAATGGTTGTAAGTGTGTGGCTCCTGAACAACCAAATATAACTGGGAAACAAGAAAATTAAACAGCATTCGTGTTTGCGACTTTCTGGTCCAGAGGTACGTCCAAAAATGTCAATGGTCTTCGATGCTCATTGGCAAATTTTCCTATGACTTCGTGCAATTTTAAGCCTACCAAGTTGACCACACATATTGCAATTTAGACTTTCAAACACGTGCATTCGACGTCCAAATTGAAATCTGTCACTTCTTCCCATGAAGTTCATATAGATCACTCTGCTCGATTTCTCTCATTATCAACAGGCACACCTAACGGCATACAAAACTCTACCTTAATATGCTGATGACCAGCTAAATCCAAGCACTAAAGGAAATGGGGTTCTTCAATTTTGGAACATGTCTCACTTTAGTTAATGTCTTCACGATACCATGCATCGTCCATTATGATCTTAAAAATCACCAACACCCACAACATCGTATTCAACATTGTTCTCTAACCGCACTTTATTACTATTTGCGCACTAATAAATAGTATAAGCCAGTTCTTTTTTAGTGTAACGTGAAACGAACAAGCAAAATCCATAATTCATCCGTCAAACGCTAAATACTCAGTGACGTACAGGACATAATCATCACTATCCAATATACTGTAAGATATTGTGGCAATATCGGTAGGCTAAGCTTTACGGTGTTTTTGTCTAAGGGAAACTATTTTCTTGGAATCCATTTTCGGGACTTTTACCCTTTTGGTTCGAGGAAAATAATTGATTAACCAAAAACACTTTCCGGTCAAGAAAAACTTTCATATATAAAATTAGAAAAGTGAATTCCATAATCTAAAAAGGTAAAAACACTTTCCGAAATTACTTATCTTGATTTTGTTAATATTTTATTTTTTCTTGTCTTTCTTTTTTTTTCTTTTTTCTTTTTTCTTTTCTTTTCCTTTTTCCTTCTTCCTCCCTCCACCGGTCGCCGGCCCTGTGCGAGCTTGACCTTGCGCCGACGAGCATTGACTTCGCGGCGAGGCCTTGCTAGCCTTGCACGAGCTTGAGGCTTGCCAGATCTCGATGAGCCTCACCGGCGTGAGGTTGAGTTTGTTCGAAATCTGGTGAGCTCGAGCTCGTTGACCTCACACCGGCGAGCCTCGACTTCGTAGTGAGGCCTCGCTGGCCTCATGCGAGGCCAAGGCTCGCCGGATCCCAGCCAGCTCGAGGTCGATCAACGCTGGCGAGCTCAAGGCTCGGCAGGTCTCAGCAAGCTCAAGATCGACCGATCTCAGCAATCTCAAGCTCGCCTGTGGCCATTGCCGGGCAAACGTTGGGCTCACCTGTGGCTGTCACCGCCTGGTCACGGCAAAGGTAGGAGGAAAAAGAAAAGAAAAGAAAAAAGAAAAAGAAAAGAGAAATAATTAAATATTCTAGTTTTTTTAAAAAAAATTAAAAAATCGATTTTTTAAAAAAAATATTAAAATACTTGAATTTTTTGTGTGTATAAAATTATGAAATTGAAATCATTTTCTAAATGATATGCAAACACTAGAAAATGTTTTCGATTACATATTACCAAACGTAGGAAAACTAATCGCATTTCTGAAAAATGCTTTTTTATTTTCTTTTATCATTGAGTTTTTCGTGAAATAAACGCTCCCTTAATTCTCCTTATCATTCTTAAGTTTAAGGCCTTCCCTTCTAAACTACCCTTTCTTACCACAATTTCAATAGACAACAATACCAGTTTAAGACTGACTAAATTTGTTTAAGTTTGCACTACTCCTACTATATATCCATATCAGTACTTCCTCGATCTTCACCTACCGAAGCAGGCAAGTAGATTTTCTCTTATGGATGGCTTCACTCAAAATCAAATCTCAAACCTCATCAACATCAAGTTTTTTGACCCCAAGGAATTGCTAATAGCAATAACAATAGTATTTTACAGACAATGAGGATAATATAATCAAAGCATGTATATATAATCAAGAGAGTCAATCTCAACCGAACTTAATTGACTAATGACCATATTATTCATTGATATGTTTAGGAACCACGCTGCTAAGACTATCTTTAAGTGAAATAGATAATAGATCAACTAAACCTTGTTGATTGCAAAGGGTTTCATGTATATTCGATAGGGTAGTTCTACAGTGGACTTGAACGCCACATTTGGAGGCATTGTCACTTGAATAACACTCAATGCCTGTAAACCAAAAAATCCAATCAACTTGCTTCATGGACAATGGTTTCTCCTTAGACGGGGGCAAGTGCAAATTCTTGTGGTACAAATAATCTTCAATCTACATTTTCCAAAAACTAAAATCCTTCCCATCAATCTGGCAACTAAAGAGGGGACAATCTAGGACAGTTTTCAATCTTCAGTTTTCTCAGAGAAGAATAATTTAGCAGCCTCTCAGGGCAATACACTCAAGTTGGGACAATCCGCAATATCTATCCTATGGAGCATATTTGCAGAACCTTTGGGCCACCGGGGGAAAGAAACTATACTCTGTAATCCCACGAAAATCAAGGACCAAACCCTCGACATGGAGCGTGGTTCATTACTTTCACCTCCAGGCAGCTTCAAGTTCTCGCAGTTGCAAATCCAGATATTTTCCAATGCCTTCAGATTCTTGATGCCTTGTGGTAAGAAGGCCAACTTCAGACAACCTCCAGTGAACAATTTACGGAGTGACGTGAGCGATTGTATATCATTGAACCAGGCCTCCAAATTCTTGCAATTCTCCAATGAACAGACACTGCGGAGAGGTCAAGCATCCTATTCCACTCTTCGGAAAACGCTGCTGTTTCGCGGTTATATCTAAAAAGCGGAGTCTGATCATATTCTTGATGTTTGCAGGCAATTCCTCAAGTTCCTCACACCCGGCAAGTCCTAAGCTCTGCTGATTGTGAAGCTCACAGACCGAATCAGGGAGTTTCTTGATATTATGGTTGCCACATAAATGAAGAAACCTCAAATGCAGCCACTCCTTGGAGTTTCTTGAAATTAGGTTGCCGCATAAATGACAAAACACAGAACGATAAATCATTTGCTTTTACTTGGAATTGACTTTAGTGAAGACGAAAATTTATCAAGCACGTGTCGAATCCCGCCTGTATCTGAAAATTTATCGAATCCCGGGCGCCGCAGGGTGACTTAACCGGTGGCACGTGTGTGGTGGCTAGCACGTGTCGCCCCCAGGGTTTACTTCCCGGCTGTCGGCCGTGCGGGGGTTCCCTGGATTACAAAAAAAAAAAAAAAATTATCAAGCACGTGGCTCAGGTTGGCATTCTTGAATGATGAATAACAACAATTCGAGAAAAAGTACAACACTTAGCATAACAAACGATGGGACATTAGATAGCTTTTATGCAGAACAGAAGCATAAATGAAATTGCAAAAGCAAAACAACCACTTTTGCTTTGCAGATAGCATTCCATACTTTCTCGAAGAATTCGACACGAGGACAGTGTTTATCAAAGAAACAGACCGAAAGTCACCACATAAGCAATCATTTGAATTGTACGCATCATCCAACTTCATCTCACCAAGAAGAACTTCAGAAGACGACAAAGCTGACACAGGCGGACAGATACATCTACAATATCTTCAGTGCACACCACACAAAACAGAAAAGAAGAGAAACAATGAGAAGAAAGAAGAGTCGTGGAGTTACAGGAGTTTCACAAACATTGACACTGATCAACCAAACACATAATTTTCTTGATCTTGAACATGGGACTTTAGCACTATTGGGATAGTATCTTCCATGAGCAAAGATCCAAACTTTTTCTTCAGGAACTAAAAGGAAGTTCCGCCTGGCAATGCAACACATGTTTCCATTGGCACGGTGCGACAGCCGACACTGCAAGTAAATGAAGACAATATAAGAAACATGATTCAAAGCATCAAATTTTCGTTCATAGGGGAGGAATTTGCTCATACCGTTAAATCAATTCATTTCATCTTCCTTCTGTCTACATAAATTTCCGGGACGTGAGCAATCTTGCTCCAATCTTCACTGCTTCTATCTGCAATTCTACTGCTCAATTCCTCGCAATGATCTATCCGCAGCTCTCTCAATGTGGCAATACGGGCTAAAGAGGACAATTTAGGACAGTCTTCAATCTTCAGTTTTTTCAGAGAAGAACAATTTTGCAGCCACTCCGGCAGTGCACTCAAGTTGGGACAATCCGCAATAATTATACTCTGCAGTGAACTTGCAGAACCTTTGAGCCACCCGGGAAAAGAAATTATCTTCGGTAATCCCACAAACATCAAGCTTCGAAGCCTCGACATGGAGCCTGGTTCATCACTTTCTCCTTCTGGCAGCTTCAAGTTCTCACAGTTGCAAATCCAGAGATTCTCCACTGCCTTCAGATTCTTGATGCCTCGTGGTAAGGATGCCAACTTTGGGCAACCTCCAATGAACAACTTACGGAGCGACGTGAGTGATTGTATATCATTGAACAAGGCCTCCAAATTCTTGCAGTCTCCGATGAATAGACACCGCAGAGAGGTCAAGCATCCTATTCCGCTCTCCGGGAATCGCTGCTGTTTTGTGGTTATATCCAAAAAGCGGAGGCTGATCATATTCTTGATGTCTGCAGGCAATTCCTCCAGTTCGTCGCACCCAGCAAGTCCCAAGCTCTGCAGATTGAGGAGCTTGCAGACCGAATTGGGGAGTTTCTTGATATTACGGTTGCCGCATAAATGAAGAAACCTCAAATGCTCTAGAGCGCCGATTGAACTAGGCAGTTGGTCAAAGCTAGAATCATGTAGATATAGCACTCTCAAGTGCTTGAATTTTGAAATGCACATCTCCAGAAAGGACTCCCCAGCGGAACCATCCTTTTTTATGGGAAACATGATGGTGCGAATGCCGCTGAGTTTGCTCAAGTAGACCGGTAGTTCATCTTCTTGTAGAAGAGATGGATCGGAAAATGATATATGCCGAGTCGTTGAGGAAACATTCTGCGACCGCACGTTCACGTTGGATGATTCTGTTTGTGCCACCGAAATGGCAAGTTCGTGTATGAGGTCGTGCATTTTGAAGGTCAGGAACAGACAGTCTTCCACGACATCATCGAAGAAGGATCTTGACCACAGCTCCTCCCAGTACTGCTGTCCAATCTCTTCCAGCTCCTGATTATTTCCACTGGATTGGATAAGCCCGTTCGAGATCCACAGTTGGATCAATTCAAGGTTGTTAAACTCATAGTTCTTTGGGAATATCGAGCAATAAGCGAAACATTGTTTCAAGTAAGACGGCATTAGATCGTAGCTTATTCTCAAAGAAGGTAAAATATCAGTTGGCAATTGCCATATCTCACTATCTCTTACAGATTCCCAATTCCTCCTATTATCTTTTGAATACAATAAGCTTCCCAGAGTTTTCACTGCCATAGGATTACCCCCGCATTTGCTCACTATTTCCTCGGCGATTACCATAAGGTCCGGGTGACTCTTCTCTTGCCCTTGATCGAACGCGCACTTCATGAACAAAGTCATGGAATCCTCCTGTGAAAGATTGGCCAGACACTACAAAAAAACTGTAATTTAGCTATAACATATTTGCGACGACAATAGTTTCGTCGCTAATTAGCGACAACAAAAGGCAAATAGTCGCTACGTGGCGACGAAATTAGCGACCAAGTTAATTTCGTCGCCAATTACCGAAAATAGCGACGGCAACAGACAATTAGTCGCTAATTCGTCGCTAAATAGCCACGAGATAAAGATGTCGTCGCCAATTTGTGACGATCACGCTTTTCTATCGCTAAATAGCGACTACATTCAGCGACGGCATTTTTATCATAGCTAAGTAGCTACGAAAATACTAGGTAGTCGCAAAAACACAGTTTAGCGACGCATCGTAATTACTTCGTCGCTAATGTGATCTAATGTTACATTTTACGTTTCTTGATCTCTGGACAGTTTAGCGACTAAGTTGTCGCAATCTCGTCTCAAATTAGCGACGATATTAGTACCGTCACTAAATAGCTACTATATTTACCTACGACTTGTATTTAGTCGCTGAATAGCGACTATCTTTAGCGACGATTTAATTATTGGTCGCTATTTAGCGACGAAATAAATATATTTCGTCGCTAAATATAGCTTATATCAGCAACAAAACAGACGATTCATTCATTTCGCAGCACTCGATCTCTTCTTCCTCTCTGTCTGAACGAGAGCCCGACGCCTACTTGGAGTAAGTACAAGTTACCTGGAGGTGGAGATGCGTATGCTTTAGCGAAGAAATCGGAAAAGCTAAAGGGAGTGAGAAATTCGCGATTGAAGAAACCGCAAAAAATACACCATTGTCCGCAAAAAATACACCATTGTCTATGCATTCTGGACATTTTTGCGACTACAAGAAAAATATCGTCGCAAAAATTTGCGACGATCATACTCTTGTAGTCGCTAAAATATTAGCGACGCCAGGTGCAGTTCGTCGCTAAATGGCGACTAATGGTGTGTCTAGTCGCTAAGTTGCGATATCTGAGTTTTGCGACAGATGTGTTAGCGACGAGTCAGTTTGTCGCTAATTAGCGACGAATTGGCATATGTTTCGTCGCTAATTTGGCCGAGAGCTTTACAATTTGCATTCGGGGACATCATTAGCGACGGATCACATATCTTCGTCGCTAATTGGTGACGGGGAGCGCATGTCGTCGCTAAAAGTGGCCATGAGTAATCATAATATTTGAAATTGTAGCGACGATGCTGTCGCTGATTGGTCGCCAAATGTGGCCGAGTTATGGATTTGATTCAGGCGTTTTAGCGACTACTTGGTCACTATACCGTCGCAATTAGCGACGGAGGTTTTAATTGGTAGCCAATTAGCGACGATTCGTGGCTATGCCGTCGCTGAATCACGATAACCTAAGTTCGAAATCGATTTTGCCCAGTCTGTCTCTCTCTATCTCTCCTCTACTCTCGCTCTCCCTGTGACCTCCGACGCCGCTCGATCGCTCGCCGCCGCTCGTTTGGTCTCTCGCCGCCGCTCGTCCGCCCGCTCCCCGCCGCTCGTCCACCCGCTCGGCTGCCCGCTCCCCGCCGCCCGCTCCTCCGCCCGCCACCGACGACCGCTGTAAGTTCTCGGCCCGAACAATCGGTTTTTGATCGGTTCCCCTCTGCACCGCCGGTGTGCAAGTCCTCTCCCTCCGGCTTCAATGGCCACCGCAGGAGCTCTGGCGTCTCGCTCTTGCTGAACAACATGGCCTCCCTCTCACGCGCGCGCTCTCTCTCTCTCTCTCTCTCTCTCTCTCTCTCTCTCTCTCTCTCTCTCTCTCTCTCTCTCTCTCTCTCTCTCGTGGTTGGGTTGTGCACTTTGTTCGATGGTTTTTGGCTTTTTTGCTGATCTGGGTTGCCCTTTCCTTGTGTTTCTTGAACGTTGGAGTGATAAAGCTACACGCTTGCTTTAAAAGTGATTTTCGGTTGTGAATGTTAGTGCAATCTGCCTGGGAAGTGGATCGAGAATGTTGGACTTGTTGTGAGCGAGCGAGCGAGCGATTGCTTCGTTCAGTGTTCAGTTGAATGTAGTGCGAGGGAAGTGAAAAAAAACGGTTCGCCTGATTGAATGCTTAACCACCTCTGCTCTGCCTGCTTAATTTGCAATGCGTACGTGTTTTGCGGGGCCATGCGCTTCCTTTAGCTCGAAGCTTTTTTTATCCTCGACGGTTTTTGGATCCTCAGCTGTGCAAGTAATTTTTGTATCACTGGTTGGTCAATGTCTCTTTCTGTCCTTAGTGCCGAGTGGCGTGCCTTTGTTCGGATTTTTGTATGTTACTACTTTAAAAAATATCACACTGTTCTTTCGTTTCATAGTCATTGTCAGAGAGCTTAGCGTATGGGTAGTTTTATTCGAATCTTTAACTTGGCTCAAGTCATCTTTCCTGGATTCTTTAGATACAATTTTAGAGTTCGACGTCCTACATTTACTTGACCACAGTCTGCGGACGTGGACTCATTGTCTCCGCATATTGGGAATGGAAGTGATGGAACATGATTCTTTGTAAGTCCATTGGTTGTGGTCTGAAATGAAAGATAAAAAGTTAGGCCAAAGAATATAATTAGAAAAAGTCAAGCTAGACAACTAAGATGGCATGCTAGAGCTTCCTCATGATATGTGGATACTGATAGTTATAACGATGAAGATTCTTGAGTCTAGTTCCCTAGCAATGTTCCTTCTTTACCCTATGGGGCCTGTATTCATGGACTAGTCATTTGTGAAGGCTGATTTTCTTATCAGGAGCACTACTGTTTCCCAAAGATAGTTGTCCATCTATGAGTGATGACTGGTTTCCTTATCTTACATGTGAAGTTAACCTGGTGCCTATTTGTAGGGAAGATATTCGCCGGAAAGTCTTCTTAGGATTCTGACACCTCATCCATATCCATAGCTGCATCTGAGAGAGTCCTTGTTCCTGGTGGCTACAGTGATGTCCCTACTTCCTCAATAGATCAAGTGGAAACTTCAGAAGCAGTTACTGATTCCAACAGCATGGTCAGCATTCGCAGCAAGACGATGAGGATGAAGCAGCCGAGCAGACTGGACTTCCACCGGCACCCCCACCCGATGAAGACCATGAATAGTAGATACATTTGCTGAACATTTTTGATATGTGCGAATGATAATTGTTTAGATACATTTGCTGAACATAATTGCAATATATACATTTTAATTTTTTTGATATGGGTACTTTTCTTAGATATTTACTTGTTGCTTCTATATTTCGTTTTGCGTTGAATGTTATGACTTATCAGGTAGAACTGAACAAAACACAAAAAATACATATTAATCGTTCAAACAGCTTTAGCGACGCTACGATATACTATCGTCGCTATTCTAGACGATTTAGCGACGAACAGTTGCGTTTGTCGCTAAATGGCGACGAATCGGCGACTACCTTGTCGCTAAAAGTGGCCGAGTGATACCCATTTTGCATTCGGGACAACGTTAGCGACGGACAATCTAATCGTCGCTAATTAGTGACGGAAGAACACATTGTCGTCGCCAAAAGTGGCCGAGACCTATTAAATTTACATTCGGGGACACTTTTAGCGACGGAAGAAAACATACCCGTCGCCAAAAGTGGCCGTGATCTATCTATATAAATGCGGGACATCGTTAGCGACGGTCACTGTAAGCGTCGCTAATTAGTGACGGTAGATCACAGTGTCGTCGCTAAAAGCAGCCGAGTGATACCCATTTTGCATTCGGGACAACGTTAGCGACGGACGATCTAATCGTCGCTAATTAGTGACGGTAGATGACAGTGTCGTCGCTAAAAGTGGCCGAGAGCTATAATATATATGCATTCGGGACGTCATTAGCGACGGGGGATAGAGTTATCGCTAATTGGTGACGGCAGTAGACATTGTTGTCGCTAAATATGCGAGACTGAGTTCCATGCATTCTGGACATTTTTGCGACTACAAGAAAAATATCGTCGCAAATTTTGCGACGATCATACTCTTGTAGTCGCTAAAATATTAGCGACGCCATGTGTAGTTCGTCGCTAAATGGCGACTAATGGTGTGTCTAGTCGCTAAGTTGCGATATCTGATTTCAGCGACAGATGTGTTAGCGACGAGTCAGTTTGTCGCTAATTAGCGACGAATTGCCATATGTTTCGTCGCTAATTTAGCGACATGGTTTTTCGCAACGAAATTTTGTTCGTCGCAAAAGTCGTCGCTAAAAAATTTTAGCGACGAAAATTTGCGGTTGTTCGTCGCTAATTGTCGTCGCTAAAATGCAGTTTTTTTGTAGTGAGATTATACGGGGAGACAGGGCCCATTATTGAGGCGATCCATTTATTCCGTGAAGTCGCAATGACTTTACTCCCTTCGGAAATGCCTTCTAACAGATCTCTCAGTCCCACCCAATCCTCCCGTGTCATTTCCCACACATCGTCCATTACGAACAAACACCTTTTGTTCTTCACGAGATTTCTTAGGTGATTTTGCAGCATTTCAAGGCTCCAACTATCACGATTTGCTTCTTGACTAAGAGACTGGATGACGGCTCTTATTATCTGCTTAACTTCAAATTTTACTGGCATGGATAACCAAACTTTGTGAACAAAATGCTTGTTTACCCTATCATCATTGTATACCAATTTAGCAAGAGTCGTCTTTCCAATACCCCCTATTCCAACAATCGGAATGACAGCTATCTTTCCAGCTCTGCCATCATCTGATCTCATCAACAGCTCTATTATTCTCTTCTTGTCTTCGTTTCTTCCAATCACATTTGTTATGGATAAAAAAGAATGAGTTTCGTTCCGCTGAATTATAGTCTTTTCATAAACATTAGTTGACAAGTGGAGCCGAGTTTTCTCTTCAATGATCCCATCAAGCCTCTCCCTCAGTTTTTTCATTTTATGCGCCATCTTAAACTGGAAAATGAAGTTGGATAGCCACGAGAACAAGTAGTGTACCTTCCTTCTCGCCCGCCTCTGCAAGGCCTTGACTTCGAATTTGTCTAGCACGTCCTCGGCATCATAGCAGAAGTTCTTAAGCTTCGACAGCCAAAGCCTCACAGATTCCTCTTTTGTTTGCTTCTGCTCAGCATCGGCGAGCACCTTCTCGATCATCTCTAGCATGATCTTGAGCTTTTCTTGGTCATCCTTGACGCTCCACACCAGTTGAATTTCTTCGACAGCCGATGAAGTTAGTTTCTCCACAAGAGGTCCAAGGATGCTAGAGACGACCTCAGTCATGGTTGTGAGCGGTGTTATTAGTTTTCGAGGAGGTTTAACCTAGCCAATATGCAGGAACTAAACTAGTTATCAGAAGAAGGTTACTAGAGAGGCACGATTTTGCTAGGCTCTATAGGCTGAGTCCTAGGAATATTCATGGTGCAATGTCGTATGGACAACGTTATTCCAAACTGTTGCATAGTTCACTCGATTCTTGGTGGAAATCCGCAAGCAATTCGATGCTGTTTCTGTTGCATTTAGAATACCATCCTCTGTTGAAAGATAAAGCAAAAGTAGCCTGAATTATGCTGCCTCTCTCTTTAATCTTTAGCACATTCCTTTCTTTGTTCTCTGTTTCTCCTAGGATTCAAATGTGCACAGAGAAGAATAAGCTCCTTTTCGTTGCTTGTCCCTGTAGCAGATGCCCCCTATTTCGTCCTTCCACAAGAATGAGAGGTTTAGAAATATGTGCTGTTTCCCCTCCACAATTTTGAAAATTACAAAAAGACTTTTGAATATTAGAAAATAATTGGATATGTGTACTAGAAATACTAAAACTTATCACGAAATTTAATTGAGTCTTAAACTTTGCAAAAAACGCAATCAGGCCCTAAAACTTGCCAAATTTGTGTAATCAAGTTCTTATGTTAAATTCATTCAACTTGGCTAACAAAAAATGCTGACGTGACTTTTTTTAATACTTTCTTTATCCTACGTGGTAATGACGTAGCTAAAACACGAAACATAAGGTTAAAACGACATTATTTTGATCCAAATCGAATTTTTAATACAAATTATATTTCAATTAAATTAAAAAAATAAGCTTAAAAAAGGGGACAGTTGGATCAGGCGGCGAGGTTTGCCCCACCATCGCTAGGAAGGGCTGGGCAAGGACCTGCAGGCCCTCGACTACAATCGGCGAGGGTCACCAACCTTGGTTAGGGCTCGGCGACCCTTACCAACCATTCCCCCACCATCACTAGCCCTTCCTAGAGATGGTGGGGCGGCGGCAGCGAGAACTTCAAAGACTTTGCCGCCTTGTTTTTAGCTTATTTTTTAATTTAATTTAAATGAAATTTGTATCAAAAATCATATTTGGACCAAAATTACGTCATTTTAGCCACGTAGGAGAGAGAAAATATTATAAAAAAGCCACGTCAGCATTTTTCATTTGCCAAGTTGTACGGAGTTAACGAAAGGACTCGATTACACTAATTTGATAAGTTTTAAAACTTGATTGCATGTTTGACAAGTTTTAGGACTCAATTGCACTTTCATGACAAGTTTTAAGATTTCCGGTGAAAGATATCCGGAAGATAATCAAAGAAATGCTATATAATTTCTTATGTCGATACTTTGTATGGCTGCTGTTCAATATTAAATAAGAGTCGAATTGCCTACACTACAACAAAAAAAAAAAAACAAACAGAAGTAAAAAAGTAAACATCCGTTCAAATTGCTTCATGACGTCTCTGATTTATATTAATTCTTGTCCCAAACATTGATCCTAAATAGTGGAAGTTAGATGCAAGGTAACAACCCCATTTTTGCATGAAATGGACACCGATAAGAAGATTTCTCGACAGACGGTTAAGAAGTAACACTCCATGATACTCGATGCACATGAAAGATTTCTGGTGTTAAGAAGAGTTGCAGGATTGCCATCACATCTTATTGAAAGATTTAGGAGTGCCAACACATATGTGTGGCCTTTACCCTCATTGCACATTTCAATCTGGCTGACAGAGTTTGAATGGAAATGCTCAGGAGCATGGAATTTTTGCTAGTACACAGTAGGATTCGAAAAGACACATTCATGATTAAGTCTCTTTTCCGCAGAAAAACTGAGTGATAGCATTATTCACATTGACGGTCGTGTTGTTACAGAAAGATATCGAGCATCTGACACCAACAGCATGTGCTACAACTGAACCAACACAAGTCCTCCGCACCGTATAGTGAGTTGCTAGACGGGTAGACCAAATTTTAGGAAGACTTCATACAAACATAATATTCAAGCCAGGACATGCCCATCACCGAAAGCCAGTTACTATTTGCTACACTAGTCGACAAAGCATTAGATACAAAAGGCAGAGATCCAAGACAGTTATGATTCAAGATTCAGAGCGGGATTTGACGATGAAGTTTTGACGGCTGATAGGATTCATAACGACTGGCAGGCCTGCCGTCCTAGGCCATGCCTGAAACTTCTTGTCCGTCTCTTCCCACCATTCTGTGCTAGCAATGGTCGACGGTGTGGTCCCTGAATACTCAAAAGAACAGGGGAAAAAGAAAATTAGATAGCATTCGCATTCACGACTTTCTGGTCAAGAGATGCATCCAAACACAGCAGTCAAACAAGACAATTGTGACTTTCACTTGCCTCCAAATATCTTCTTGTCGGCAATATAGTGGTCAGCTGCAAATGCAATTGCAAATGATCCGAGCACAGCAGTTATTATGTACTTGGCCGACATTTTTCCAGCTGAAAAATCTAACGGGATAGAAAAAATAGAAGAAACCACAGAAACATAAGCGAGAAAAGAGATAGTGATCTGAGTATGTGTATACATAAAGAAGGCTCTGAAGGTTGAGTTTAGGACATTCATTCTCCATTTTTAGCTGATTTCCTCTTTTAGATGGAAACGATCCTTACAACTACTGTTGCCTTCAGTCTCCTATAATATTGCCCAAATTGGTGACCTGAAATCCATATGGGCGATAGGAAAAACATTGCGAACAAGTGGCAGAATCAAGGTTGTTAATTGCATTAAACAAAAAAGAGGTAACAAACTTCATGGTGAAGGATAGACAACACAGATACCAAACTGAGACATTAACAGGAGAATTCTGATTACGATATCTAGTGCTAAGCATGCCTAGTTCTTTCACTGCAACAATTTCAATGATCTCGAACACAAGTGTTTCATAAGATTCAGAATTCACAAGCAGAAACAACAACTCCCTCAGACTAAGCGAACCAACGATGTGTAGGTCCAACTCAAGCAGCCCAAGAAAATGAACCCTGAGACCAATTCTACAACTAATGAAACTATGCTGCAATCTCATGCCAATTGCTAGACATTATCATATCATTGACCATGATGGAGCTACTTTTTAGATGATCACAACACAACCAGGTCTGACTCACCTTGAGGACCTATCTCTATCCTCAACTTAATTTTGCCTCTTCTTTTCTAATATCCAAGTCCCTACAGCTGCACAACACTTTTTAATTTCCAAAATTCCTCATCTTTACTGAACCATCCCTGCCACAATCTCAAAGTAAGCCAACCCAGCAAGTGCTCATACACGTTTCAGTGAAACCTACTAGGATTTCCACCTCTCCCCCACACGCCCAATAAAAAACAAAGTAGCTCAAACCCAAAAACAAAAACCTTCCCAAGTTTTCCCTGCATCTTCCCAACAACATCCGAACAGAGAGCTTCCAAGCGAGCCAAAAGATATCCGAGGAAGAAACCCATATCAATAAATACACGAAAAATGAGAAGAAAACATGCTCGGGCACAACAAGCCGACATTTTTTTCACTTACCTAAGACCAGACCTCCTAAAGCTTTGCTCCGAAGTATGTCGTGAAGAAGAAAGCTGGCTTTACCAGAACGCAACCTGCTTCGAGTTTCTTCTCTTGATAGCTTCTAGAGCCTTCGCGGTATACTCATTGCCGCGCGTGTCTCGCTGCTGCGACAGACAACCCGATTCTTAGTTTTTTCTTCCATGGTCCCGTGCCCATGAAAGGTGGCCGTAGCCATATTCATGTGAGGTCCACTGATCACTTGTATTATTAGTAAACGGGACGTTACTACTAACCGCTTTAATCTCGACACTTTTCTGCATTAAAGATTAATCAAGAATATTAAAGCGTCTTACTTATATTTAAAATAAAATTAATAATCACATGTTAAATGTTACCGGGCAATGTAAAAATTACTGACCACGTAAACATATGACTTTTTCGATCGAAAAAGTTATTGAGCGTAGTCAAAGTTATCCCAAAATATTATAAAAATACTATTCACATATTTATGACTCCATGTTAGAAGTTAGAGTTACTAGGTATCTTGAAAGTTACTTCGATTTAAAATGAAATGGCTAATCACGTGTTATGCTAACCCCACATAAAATGTTCCTTCCCTTTATTAAAATTACTAATTATTTTTATGTGTATTCTTAAAAGTTATTCATTCATTTTTGACAAGATTTGCTTGAAAATATGGACAATAGGTTCTCGGTTGATGGTACAACTCTCTTTCTTTCTTTTGAATTGAACGACCCAGATCAACCAAAAGTACTCCCTCCCAATCTGTTACAATTAAACTTAAAATTTTGATTTTTAAGAAGTTTGTTTTCTTTTTCGAAAACTAAATATGAATAGATAACTTACTCCAATTAGGCCTCGTCGATTGCCTGGAAATAAAGATTAAAAGAGGAGTGGTCGGTTTGTTTAGCTTGAGATTTTTGAGAATTTATAAATTTTCATGACAAAAAAACTTTTGATTACGAGATTCACGGAGACAAGCCGATGTTTTCTCATGTTTTATGATGAGTATTGATGGGAGAATCAACAAGGTGTAGGATTGAAATTCATGGTATTGTTGGAAGCGACCATATTACATTGACAAGATGCTCCAAAGTATTAACCACGAGAATGGAATGAACTATCAAACATTCAGCACGATCCTAATGAAAGCTACTCTGCTTGCTCTTGGCAGTCAAATGGACTTGATGGACTCAACGTCTTTAGTAATAATGTAGAAGGATTTCCAGATGTTAAATCTTGGATGAGAATGTCATTTGCCTCCAGGCCTCCAGACTTGCCTACATCTCCATCCGAATACGACAAAGAAAAAATAAAACAACAGAGACGAGAGAGAACTGAAAGCCCTATTTACACATCAAAAGGACTCAACAAAAGGACTGTATGTGAACCCAGATGTGGTACCAACACTTCAGGAAAAGGAATCACGAGAATGTCCCCCCAATCAGGGCAACAATTAAAGAATGAAAGAATTGGATATGGAGTGACAAAATCGTTGAACCTTGACCAGCTTCTCCTACATTCCGAGAAGATTGGATGTACCATAACTAGGCAACGAATGCTTTGAAGCCCGCGAAGTCTTTGAGCTCTATGTCCAACCTTCACTAGCTTTATGCCAGTGTGCCATCTATTCTAAACCATGTCGTCTTCATACTACTGAAGGATCAGCAACCTGCAGCTTTTAAAAAGTTGTCGTATGGACTTGATGCAGGTAGTCTGAAGAAGCTCGGGTTATGCTGGTATTCAGTCGAACACAATAATGCGGCAGTGCTAGTTGTTGGTTTCTGCATATTGGCATTATGGTCATTATCCA
Organism: Syzygium jambos; assembly: GCA_031216235.1. NCBI lineage: Eukaryota > Viridiplantae > Streptophyta > Magnoliopsida > Myrtales > Myrtaceae > Syzygium > Syzygium jambos. Next base: position 25,319,474 of record CM062220.1, read on the forward strand.
GGAAAGGATTGCCAGCCTGCAATGGTTTTTTGTCGGTTGAATACATTAGAAGCTGGCATTTCTAAAAGAAACTACAGAGAAGGTAGGGAACCTCAGAAATTATATGTACTAAATCAAGTACCCTGAGGCTGTGGATGTAGCACCGTTTAATGAACTACAGAGCAAAGGTAGGGGACCTCGTACATTATAATGCGGTGCTGCCCATTTCGGCTTAATATATGATTCCTTTGCCTTGTGGCTTCTCTCTTGTAGAAAAGAAGACACAAGGCAAAAGAGAAAGAAGGCACCAGGGAAAGGCATGGGTACGAAAAACACAAGCAGACAAATTATGGAACTTAAATTATGAATCACTTACCCTGTGATTTTGAGTACCCATCTCCGCAGGGAAATGAGATCCCATCTTCACATCATTATTCTTTTGCAAATTTAAGTTTCTCAAGCTTTCATGTTTCTGCTGGACGCTCATCAAGTTGGACATTTTCTGCTGCTTTCCTATGAGAAGTGCCTCACAGTGCCGTGCCACTTCCTTGTAAGGCACATCTGGGGCAGTTGAAACTGATAGTCTCCCTACTTGATGTGCAGTCTCCAGTACCTAAAAATTGGAAAACCAAACAAACATTATGTAAGGAAAAACTATTTCAAAACTCAAACTTTGCAGAATCAATAACTGCCATTCCATAATAGTAGCTAAGTAATAATACAGATCACATACAGATTCTAGAAGTTGATCTATGCTCAAGAGATTGGGTACGCCCCTGGCAATGTCCTCATAATTCTGTTTAGTTTGACTTTCAAATGAATCCGCAAAAGCATCATCTTCCACAGGTAATAAAGGAGGCTTTCGGATAAAAAGAAAAACAGAAATTGATGTTAATGGCATTTATATAGAAAGAAGGTAAATAAAATTAGCCACACGAATTACATCATCATGAGATTCGCTCGTTCTCGACTCAAGCTGATATACTTTGCATGGAGAGTCCGTGAATGATTGGGACCCCAGGGGACAGACATCATCAGGCAAAAATTCATTGAGAAGTTGCTCCCTAACGGTGGACATCTCAGGCTGCATAAAAGATGTTGGAGCTCAAGCAATATGCCAAATTCAATACACAATGCATCTAATAACATTCAGGTGATAAAGGATATCCAGAAGTTACTTCCGGCAAGCTGCCCAAATTCTTCAAAATTACAGTAGCACAGTATTCCCTTGTTTGATCCTCTGTGAACTGAACATGAGAGAGAGATTTTAAGGCAGCGGCATCATCTTCTGTCGATCCATAAACATTGGTTTGATGTCCAGATCCAGTGCCTACAGCCTGTAACTTGCGATCTTCAACTAACTTCAGAAACGGATCAGCCTGATTCCAGCACAAAAAGATTATTAGACCTAATAAAGTTTATTTATTGCCGACAACTTGACTGGACACTTGAGGAAAATGTAAAGAATCTCTTTTTGAAAAAACAAAGACTCCTGTATTTCCACGATAAGAGTGTTGTATGTGATAGAAGGGAATGTATTCATTTTGCATGGAGAATTCCTTGCAAGATAAAGATTATCGAGGGGTTGACATAAAACTCGCACCGTTCTTTCTGTAAGTGCGATCTTGGCACAGTGAACAAGTGGAACAATTCCATAAGCTATTGAAGAGAATATGATCATTGAAGCAGACAGCGTGAAAAGGGACCTCCGACGTGATGGTGGCAATGGTCCTGCAGAATGAAGCGTATGAGCCAGATTTAGAGTGACATAGAGCAGATGTTTAACTGGAAGTAGAGCCCGTCCAAATCCAACATTTTAGAATGGCATAATCTATGTCAGCATCTTTGCGATTAGTAAAAGTTACAGTGAGCCATTACTGTGGTATCTTAACTTGTCTTTCAGATTGTATACGAAACATGGACAAAAGAATTCTTTTTGTTCTTTTTCAAATTATTGACCTGAAGTAAGCAAAAGAACCTCCTGATTACAATGATTGTTGTCATCTCAGCATAGGAACAGACATCTACAGTTTTTTCAATTCAGGAAATTAATAATGAGAATTATTAATTGATGCAAAGTCAAATTAGTTGGCTGAGACTGAAATTATCAGCTTTAAACATAGAAATCATATAAGTTATGGAACCTGAAGCTATGGCATTTCCCGTCCCACAATGAAGAGATGATCAGCCTCATACTGACACAATTCTCAAGTCAAATTGACATCAAGTAATTCTACTTTGAATCTTATTATGGTAAGGCATGGGAAAATCAACAGCATTTCAAGAAATCAAAGCTAGCAAAGCCACAGCAAGTCAAGAAACATTGCCCAGCAGTTTACACTGCTGGAAAACTTTAAAATTAAGTCAATCAAACAAAACAACTCTTGCATGCTAAAGAGAACCTAAAAAGAAAATTTTTCTAAAGCTTCATCAATGGTTATGCTTTAAAAGGGCTTTCGTATGTAGTTCAGGTGGTTCAGGATCCAACCCACATTTAAAGCGTCTGTCATTTTTCAATCAACCTGGATTAACATAACATATTGAGTGACATTACATGTTACTATTTGGTTGAAATATAGAGAGCCTATCTTTGCATCACTAGTCCCTTTAATTGACATCAGCAATTGCAAGAACAATCATTCACAGTACTAGGCACGCAAAAACTGATGTCATCACAAAAGGAAAAGAAACATCAATCCTTGTCCGGTAAAACCATGAATAATGCATAAAATAGAAGTTTGGTAGATGACCTCCTTCTTTGAGAGAAATATCACGCAAGGAAAAGGCGAGCTGAAAACTTCGAACCAGCGCCTCATTGGTGGAATTCTGCAGGCAAGACAAAATATTTAGGAACAGAGTCAAGAAATTTTATTCATCAAAATATTTCCATCAAAGTACTAAAATACAAGCATTTACATTTTTTCTAGCCAGTTACAACAAGCATTTACATTGACTGGCATTGTACATGAAATCATTTATCACAAACTCAAAGTAAGAAAATATGCAACCGCATCACTGATCTGTTAAGGCTAATTTTATTATGTGTCAAACATGACCAAAGGAACAAATATTTCCCAATCAAACATCACAGAGCCAAAGGTGCCTGATGTGGAACAAAACCTGATTCAATTTGTTTGCCATGTCCAAATGTCCTAAGACTGCCCCTAATGTCCCAAAAGAAAAAAGTAGGAAAAGCTGAATTGTTCCTAGGGTAAATGACCAGAAATTTATGGTCCAAATTGCGCTCATCATGTTTAGTATGCCACACTTCCCTTTTTCTGGATATCTTTCCACACATCCTTTTACATGGAATCCTTACAAGGTAGCATTCAGATAAACAAAGAAAAAAAATTTTGACAGGCAAGATTACGCAATCCTAACTTAGTAACACCACATTCTGGTATTGTGAAACTGGTAAAAACAACATCCAAGTCATTTATCATGGAGAACAACCACAATACAAAGAAAGTCTTTTGCCATTAAGTGGGACTGGTTGCGTGGATCCTCTTGCAACTGAACTGCAGTGTTTCTTTCATTGCTGTGACAACGTGAATATACATGATGAGAAGGAATGCATTCGCATGACATGTAGCGCTACACAATCTTGAGAACTGGATCTAAATCATACCTTGGCTCTAGAAAACAGCAATACAAGGCTGTATGTGTGCGCAATAGCTTCAAAATTTTCAGGCATGTTTGCTGGGGAAATAGACTGCGCCCAGATGGATGAAAGTAAAAGTGTGATCTGGCGGCTACTCAACCTGAGAGGAACAGCCTCCTGAAGTCCAAAAAACTTAAAACTGTCATCTCATGCATATAGGAAATATGTATTATTACGCCTAAAGAAAAATATTATTCACCATGCAAAAATGACCAAATTGATATACGAGAAAATACCATTTCCATCTCCAGTTAAAAGTTAGAATTGCATACATGAGAAAATGATGCTAAATTAGATCATAGTCGTCTATCAACATATTGACAAATTGGTCCGATTTGTTAGAGATAAGAATACTTCTGCATCAGAAAGCAGCAAGATGAAAGACTCAGTGAAACAAAAAATGGGGTGGCCAAGATTTGTCATTTAGCATCAATCTAGGACTGATTAGATAAGAGCACAAAGTTGAGTTTCTTAGCTTCAGAAATTTCATGTGGTCAATAAATTGGCATTGGGAAGCTACCCTTCAACAAAAACAACAGGAGAACTGACAGATGCATCTCTGAGACTTACCAGTTCCTTATTTAATTTGCTCAGAGGATTTCCATTTGTATTCGGTGGAACAGAAGGATTTCTGATGCTGTATGCTCGACTGTATGTTGACTTCAATCTGCTCAGCATCCCAATGTTGTTATTTCTTGTATCCCCCTCACTGTTTTCTTTATCATCCAGAGGAGCATGATCTCTCACCAGAAGCTTCTCGTTTCTCAGCTTCTCAAAGAGGGCAGCAGAAGATGAAAATACTGAGACAGTTCTTGAAAGCGTCCTAGGAAGGTCTGGCCCCTTCTTGGACTCAGAAATTACAGAAGATGGGCAGGGGCAAACTGAAGATGGAACAAGAACAACTGAAAAGATGCGGTGAGCTGCAACCCTTGTTTCATGGTCTGGATGCACCATAGCTGGCAGTAATTGATGGAATAGAGCCTCTGGGAATGCCTAAAAGAGGAGGAAGTAAACATTATTTCTCAAGATGCAATCGGCAAAGACATAAAAATGAAAATACTTAAACTTAACTTCTTGCCTTATTCTGATATGTCAAATTTGGTAGAGAAGCAACAATTTGGGCAGTGCGATAAACAGCAGAAATTGTTGTTCTGGCTATAACTGTAATGGTGGAGTTATTCTCCAGCATGACAGCCATAACGTCAAGTATTGGACCTGCATCTCCAACCTGTCACAATGTCAATGTAGTCTATAACCCAACATCATGTACAAAATTCATCATTATCTGTCCCGGAAAAAGCTATAAAAGTATTGTGAATAGCACAGAAAACAGATCAATAAGCATTTGCTGAGAAAGAAAAATGAAACGAATTGCAAGCCTCACAAGCAAAAAAAATTGACCAAGCAGAGGGTGCAAAAATTAGAGAATAGAACCTTAAGAGACAGGTGGACCAGACACTCATCCACAACCTCTTGGAATTTTCTGTTCCATTTAATTACATCTGCTCCCAGATTAGCATCATCGAGCGAGCAGTGTATGCTTTTCCTCAGATGCCTCATGACATCACTTATGGCACCTATAATGGCTACTGAGGGTTCAACCTTTGCATGCTGAGCCAGGAAGGTTGTCACCTCAACAATGTCAATCTGCATACTGGGCTGTTTAAGGACATTGCGATGATCAAGATGCTTGATTAGTATGGACAGCAAAAAGTGTGTACTTTGACCTGTGAGGAAAAATAAAAACAGGATCTGTCATGAACAAACAAGTAAGTTTCCAGATTGGCAATGGGTTTCTACTGCAATTAACAGATCCAATTACCCGAACTCTCCATCAAAACTTGCATGTCCTTCAGGACAGGAAAAGCAAGACCATGTTCTGAAGACCATGAATTTTCATTATCAAAATAACGGAACAATGATTCTAATACACGCCGGATTGTGGTCGCCTCCTTGGCTAGCTTGGCCATGTTATGAACACAAACGCGGGACCAAAAGCAAGGGTTCTTCACATCCCTATTGGCATAAAAAGGAGAAGTAAAATTCTAGACAGTTATTAATTACAAATTATGACAAAAGCAAATGCGTAATATCAATTCCATTTCATGAGAGATTACACTGTCGCATTTACTTCTCCTTTGTCATTAACAAGTTTCTTCCAAGAAGGAACCCTCATTGTGACTTCTGGTGATGTGGAGACATGACCCTCATGTTTTAGCACTTCTTGTACCCAACGATTCTCAGAACCCTGCTTGTTTGGGTCTTCAGAGACTTTCTTAGCATGCCCATAATTTTCCAAGACCACAGAGACCACCTTAATTATGAAAGGGAAAAAAGAAAGTAAATATGTAATGGCAACAGACTTGCAGGTTTGTAGTTAAATCTGCCGGTTGTTATTTGCAATATGGCAAAGATGCTAAGAAGATTTCGTATTTAAACCATAGGGATCAATTACTCTAACAGAAATAAACCTTTGAGGATCGTCATATGCTGGTCAGCATAGTTTGATCCAAAGCTTTAGTTGCAATATGTAGAGTGAGGGAATAGTTAATATTGACATTTAATGAAAAAAGAAATATCGTGGGTCAGTTTTAAGGTGCATAGTTAGGCATGCTGTTTTAAGGTGCATAGCTGTGCAATGATGTGTAAACTGTGATCCAAAGCTTTTGTTAGCATCAGTTGTGATCTAAAGTTCGGCATGATGCTTTGAGGTGCAAAGTATGTATAGCGTTCTACATAAGCAAGATTTCTGTTCACCAGAATAAGAGTGTGGGTGGGGCAAAAAAAAAAACAGCTGAAGGAAATTCCTATCATCAAGACATGAACTTCGTGCAGATGCTGAAAGACGTGGAATTGCAATGAGAATCTGCTAAATTATTCAGGCAACAGTCAAGAGAAAGCACTTCGATATACTCACATTGTCAAACTCGCCTGAAAATTGTGAATATTCACCCATGAACCAGATCTGCACAAGAATACGTCAGTTTAGTGTGCAGATCACAAGGCAATACTCGAATGGTCATTAAAACCAATGAACAGCAAGGCGATTACTTAAACCTTAAGAATGCATACAATGCAACTACCGCTACAAGCTAAACATCCCCTGTTAGTCAAAATAAAATATTATATCTTACAAGCAGATCAGGCATCCATATGTTTTACAAATCTAATTGAACAATGCTCTAGATATCCCACTCTCCTTTTGAGTCTACACTATCCTCGAATTACCCCAATAGACTATTTCCTTCATAGACTACAATAATAGTTACAGCTCTAAAAAGTGCAAACCTTGTTCCTTTCAGTTCAATCACAAACCTCATTCTTCCTTTGCAGACATGAATTAGAAGAACATTTTTCAAAGTCACTTGATTCAAGGCCAAATGGTCCATAAAATTGCTCAGTTGGGCCAAATCCTTAAAAGAGCACTCCATTTGTCTATATGGAGTGGGTGCTACCTAGAGATCGTACAGCATTTTCACTCCAAATCTATGTGGGACTAGGGTCTCATGTCACAAATCTTCACATTCTCCTGCAGTCCTTGATTCACCAGCCAGAGAGATGGGAAGTTTCGGAGGCTATGGACCCACAATGCAAGGTGTCTCTGTCTCAAACAAGCCACCACCAGACGATTCAAAGATATGAGGATGCCCTTTGCCTTCACAGCGCAAGAGCAACTTCTTCATGCAATCATAAAACCAATTCAAAGGTAAAGGGAGTGCTTATCTAAAATTATTGGAGACTGAAATGACATTAAATGGTCCCTTGCCACTTTATATTCTCTCAAAAGAGAGCTTCAATGAGTTAAGTGAGAGGGAGCTAATGCCATGATGCTATCAGATCAACTCCTGCTTGAGGAATAGCTTCATAACCAAGTTCTAATGATGACTCAAACTGAAATGATTGGGGGTGGAGGGGGGAGGGCAGAGAGAGAAGAGAGCTGTACCCATGTTTCTGTGGTGAACAGAATTACAATATTCTGTCTCTCCTCTTTCCATTCGATCAGAAGATACAAGATGGTTAATATACCATTAGTATCTTTATCTCATTAGCTATTTCTCTCCACAAATATAAGGTCATATGAAACTTTAAGGTTATGCAAGTAACTGGAACTAAAGAACATACCATAGAAGAAAGTGCCTGTAGACCAGCCGCGCGCAAATGCTGTGCTCTCTCGTCTTGGCCAAGTTCTTGAGCTAACTGACAGAGCTTCGGAATAAAGCCCTCTATGTTAAACATGTAGGTGCCATCCCTCTACAAAAATCAAATTAATTATGAAAAACTTGGACGTTCACATGAAGACCTCGACGAGTAAAATTCACAATCAAAAGGAAAGTTTACATATCCACCATTAAAACTCACTTGATTATTTACAAAGTCAAAAAGGTTCTGACATCCTATTAGTTGCATCTCATCCTGTCTTGTCTGATCCAGCAAAATGCTAATTATGCTTAGTAGACTACTTGCAAACAGAGGCCTGTAACATAATGTTAAGGTTAGACAGCACACACATAGTCGATGGATATAAGACAAATGACTCTGCCTCTATCCTGATCAGGAGATAGAGAAAAAAGGCCACGCGAAATATGCAAAATGGTTTAAGAGGCAATAATAAGAGGCAACAAATGGAGAGCAATAATAAGAGGCAACAAATGGAGAGCAAATCACCATGGAGCACATCCATAGACTTTAATTGCTTTAGATTCACTTGAAAGCTATTATTCCAAGTTTGCAAATCAGTGCTGAAGAGTATTATGGGTGAATGTTTTCAGTCGTTGTACAAGGTTCCAAGCAGCCCAACATAAACACTATGACTATAATTTCACAGTTGAATAAAAGAATCGAAAAAAAAGCTCTTTATCTTGTGGTCTCTTTAAATACACAACAATTTATTTGCTGAAACTTATACTTTACTAACTAAACTCTAAGTTGCAACTATTAAGCACCAATCCAGCCACAAAACCACTGTTTAAGAAAAAAAAATCTAATTTCCACTAGATAAGTTGACAGATCCGTTGTTTTTGTGCAGGAAATGCCAGAGTCGATCCTGCTCATATAGTATGCCTTCAGTAAATGTTTTCCCTGAGACTCAGCTGCACAAGCATGATAGAGTTCCCCACCATATAACTCAACAGTTACACCTACTTCCATAATGGTACTCTCAAATAAAATACAAAAACCAAACCAACAAAATTTTTTGCAGAGAACTGTTCCCAATATGGCAAGGAGGGCCACAACTAAAATAGTAATTTGACGGTCAGATCATCTGCCATTGATACAGGTACATGAACCCTGTACTAAGATATCATTACAGAGTGATGTATATGAAAACCATACGGAAAGAACAAATACGTATCGAGAGAAGGCAAACTCACATTTGATCCTTACAAGAAATTAGCAATTTCCTGTAGATACACATGACAATCTTGGCAGATCGAAAATTTTCAGTTCTCAACTCCTTGTAACATCTTTGTTCAAGTGTGCTTGTGATCTGTTCAAAATTAGCAACTATCACCAAGATGAAAAGACAAAGCATAAAGTCTAGCATTTTCTAAACGAACTAGTAAGCCTTCTATTATAAACCAATTACCAGAAACACATAAACAGTAAGAAAAATAGAACTTTTCCTGTCAGTGTCGAATTTAAATAAAATTAATAAGAAGAAGAAATTGGTAGGAGATTTGCAAATTAGTCCACATGTTCAAAGAAAAAAGATTTCGAACAATATCAAATGAAGCATAAATGGCGAGGGAAAAAATTATGAGAGGCACCTTGAAATTTTAACTAATTATCCTGCACAAAGTTTACTTTGAAAACCTAAACTGACCAACGCAAGGTCTGAAGAATGATTCATTTTTTTCTTTCCAAATTGTCAATGGGATATTTTCATATAACGTGCAGACAAGGGGATGGAGAGACCTGAACTTAGACACAACACCTCAAAAAGAATGGCCCCCATCAAGTGAGTCAGCCCTTATTTCTTTAACTTCGTCGATCTAATAGGTGTAATAACAAATTTGCCATTTTTATCATGAAAAAATTTCAGATGTATTCAACAATGTTTGTGGTTATAAGAACTCAACTTGACTTCATGAAAGTGTAGGTTTTCCAATGAGACGGTTTGACTTCAAAAAAATATTGTACTTATTCCTTAAGATTGGTATAGCATGGCTGTCTAGGAAAACCAGGATCGAATATTTTATATCAAGGATGACCTTTGCACTTTCTCTCTATCCTTAGCCATGCTGAAACCCCATGTATACAGGAACTGCCAATTCCCCAGAATGTGGGCCCAACAAGTATCTCAACCTTCAGTTTCCTATGTGATACGGTTATCTTCTAAACTTCAGACTGTATTACATGGCAGTTTTTGTGATTGCCAGAGGATAAAAAGAGGAAGCATAGCATCAACTTTTCAAAGCTTTTCCTTTCCTACACAAGTCAACATGCTTGGCACCTGAACGAGTCATAGTCCACAGCGATTAAATTCGTCAAGAATTTTTGAGTCTTCCCTAAAAATTAGCCATTTTCTGATGGCTGAGAATATCATTGAGTTTTCACAACCACGGAGATGCAACCTAACCCTTTAACTCTCCTACATACGGAAACCATGGCATTACAGACTTTAGACATTACATTAGCAAGATCAATTTCTTGACTTTGTCCACAGTGACACCACTTGCTTTGATTATCTTTACAATGATGGAACCAGAGCCCGATTCTAAAAATCATCAAGCAGCCAAATTACCTCAGAACATTAATAACATCTAAGAGTTCAATTTAGGACCCCCATCCAGAGTTAAAGGTTCTTCTAGCTGGAAGATTATGGCATTTTTCACAAGCCATTGTTTCACCCATTTTTCGTCAAACGATTCAAGAACTCTTATTGGTTACATCAGCCCTGATATTTTCTGATCAAAGGCCACCTTAGCTGCAATGTATAATTTCTATGTGAGTTTTTCAGAGGCATATATACCTATAAACATCAATCTCAAAGCCCTTTGGGTCAACATAGTTTTCAGTTTTACAGCTCCACTGGACAGGAACTTTGGAAAATCAGAAGCTTCGGATTACCCTCCAATATTTTTGCTTTTTTGGGCTAAAAAGGATTACCCCCCACCCTTGATTGCAAACTATATTCCTGCTTCCACGCTGTAATTTTGAAAGGGTCCACACCAAGTCATAGGCCTGTTCAAAATGGCCATCTTTTTTTTTTTTTTTTTGGTCATACAAAATGGCCATCTAACTCTCCAGAAAAAAATCATTAAAAAATTTCTAATTCTTTTTGCTGGATACAATTGGTAGAGCAATTGAAAGAAGAGGTTCCATATCAAGATACAAAATTTCCATTGAAGTATGAAACAAACTTCAATATTCAAAGCGCAAAGCTCTTCTACAACAAAATGAACTCGTCAAAGATGCAATACAACCAGATGTTAGTTGATCAAAAACTCGATCCAATCAGGTCAACCCAACAATCAACAATGGTGAATGGAAATATATTCTACATTGTGGCCCAGTCATTTTCAGCACAGTTGATCATAAATAAGAGTGCAAATCAGGACATTATCTATCCCACAACATTACCTTTGGTATACGCAAAGGATTTTTAGCAGCATATTCACACAGTTTCCCAATTTTCCGATCATTTGGCTCTTCATCCTGTCACAATACAAAGCCACATCTGTTTAGAAAGTACATGGAAGAAAGCATAATACAGAATAAGAATATAGACAGCTTATAAAGATTTGGGCTTTCTAAAATATATAAAGGTAGCATTCCCGCACTTGCTGCTCTTGTTTTGTACTAATTATTCACTGTGTTAGGATACATATGAGCACTCCAGAGGCAAGTCCCACTTAGTGCAGTGAAACCATGCTCAATTTCAAAAAGGACTGACATGAAGAGTTGAATCGATGGAGCCACTAATATCTGTGGTAAGAGGAGGCCAATAAGGTACTGTGGCGAAGAGGCCTAATATCAGTTTGAACCGGTCATTCCCTCATCTTTGCCTGTACGCATTCAAGAGCATAGATGTGCAACCCTGTGGATGCAATTATGACCAGAGTATCTTCTATAGTTCCAGATTATCTCAATGATTTATCCTGACATCTGTCAATCTGTAACAAGATCACTTCAATTTCTTCCGGATTCATCTTGTTGATGATGATTGCAATGTTAATCAAGAGTTGAGTTTTGCAGCACTTGGTTTATAGCCTCTACTAAAGCAACTGACAGAGATAATGGTTTCTCCGTATGAAGCATAAGTGCTGTCTAGGTAATGATAGACTCCTCGTCCTCTTGCTTACCAAACCTTTTGTGATGATTTTCTCTTACAGAGCGAAAATGAAATAATAATTAGTAAGCCCTTTGCTGTTTTACTGGCCCGGTCTTCACTTAGTGAAGAAACCAAAAGCTTGATAAAAAAGGATAATTTTACCACGCCAACTGAATTCTTAAGTCATATATTGTCCCAAAACCCATATATGCTTCCATTTAAACAAGCCCCGCAAGCTCCTTTTAAAGTTTTAATCAGCAAATAAATTGCAAAACCACCAATTGCTGACGCCCATAATATGAAAAGTGAAACCGAGCTTGAAGATCACTAACCTGGTTTTTCGGGAATATATCGGAAATGAGCTTCTTGTACCTCTTCACAGGCTGTCTGGACCTCGCCCTCATCGCCGGGCAGAAGAAACAAAGACTGCCGCAAACAGGCAAAACTCGCCTGGAGATCAGGCCCGAAATGACACTCATGTTTCCTCAAATCCCCGCGCAATCGCCGCCGGAAATTTCGAAGAAAACCCCGACCCCCCCACACACACACACACACAACCCTTCTTTCCCTCGCGGAACAGATGTCGGAGCCTGTACCGCGGGGCGCGCAGGAAGGGAAAGAAAGGCTGCCCCCGGAACGGAACGCGTCACCTCTTCAAAAAGGCAAACCAGCCTGCAATGCAACGATCACCAATCTAAGGTCACTCCTAGCTCCCCCTAACGAATGCCCGATTCCCGAATTTCGAAAACCAGAAAAGCTAAAAGCAAGGAAAAAAGAAAAAACCCATCAACGAATGAACCCATTCGAGCACAATGTCCGCGGATTTCGGCAAAACGGGGACGAGCAAACGAAGACCCGGCATTGGATCGCACCGAGTCAACCAAAAGAACGCGGCGAGACAGCGCATCGACAGATGAACAACAAAACCCGTCGTCGGAAAAAGGGAAAAGAAAAAAACAAGAACGGTGATCGAATGTGGGTGCCAAATTGGAAAGGAGAAAGAACGAGAGACAGAGAGGGAGGGAGGGAGGGAGGGAGAGAAGGGAGAAAGATACCTCGGGAAATCACTGAGGGAGCAGGCGGAGAGGCTGGAGATCCTCGGAACCCATTGCCATGAAATTTCTTTGCAAATCGTCTCCCTGCGATGCGAAATGTGGCACCGCAAATCTCTCCCTCTCTCTCCTCTCTTCTCTCTTCTCGCTCGCTATATTCGAATGAGCGCCTGCCGAAGCGCTTGAGAATGTGTCTATAAACGCAGGCATTCAACGGTTTCTGACGCGTGTGGGCCTCACGCGACCATCATTGTGGAAGCCCACCACGTCGGATTTCTTGATTTCTTATTTTCTTCCGACCAAAAATGAATTCCCTTTTTTTTCTTTTTTTTGTTTTATCTGGGCAGAGAGAATTCTTGCGCTTTTTTTTCTTTTGTTAATACCACGAAAAATCTCAAATCTGTATATTTGTGGCGAATTGACTCCGAATTAATTTTTTGACCATCAAAAACCTCAGATCGATATATTTGTAATAAATTTACATTCAATTAGTTTCTATTAAATTGGATCGATACGCCCTTGACAAACAGAGGTTAAATTCCAAACGGGTACATTCGTCAAATGCCATGTATTATCCAACTTAGTAATCTGATGGTTAAAATTAAACAGGAACTAACGGATGGTAAATCTATTATAGATGTATCGATTTGAGATTTTTCGTAGTATTAACTCTCTTTTTTTTATTTTTTTTGCTTGTTTTTTGTTCCTTATTTTTGTCGTTTGGTTTTTATTGTGAAAATATTGTACTTTGGTGGGGCGTTTTGAATTAACGTCAGTTTTTCGCGGGAACGATGTCGTGGTGTGGCTGTGCTGTCTTGACAGCTGACACTCTGACAGCGAGGATAACGCCTGACGTCGTTTGGTTTTGAACTTCAGCCAACTCTTTTGTTTTTTTGACCGAAATTTAATATATCATCCGAATTTTTAAAAAGAGCTATAAAAGAAAATTATGCCCGAGTTGGCCCAATTCCAAAAAAAACCCTCAACTTTATACTTTGTCCCAAATATACCCTGAACTTTTTTTTGTCTCAAGAAAAACCACCAACTTTTCTCTAAGTCCCAAATCTACCCTACCGTCCAGAAAAAAAAAAAAAAACAGAACAGAGACCCGGTAGCTGCGGCGGTGGCCAAGCCTTCGCCGGTGGCCGCCGCCACAGCCGCCGGGAAGGAGCGGCGGCCCTCGCCTGGGCCTTCTCGAGGGCCTGCGCGCCCTCGTCGGCGGCTCGCCCGGGGCCGGCGACCCTCGCCGGCCCTCGCCCGGGCCTTCTCGAGGGCCGGCGAGGGTCGCCAGCCCCGGGCGAGCCGCCGGCGAGGGCGTGCAGCCCCCGATCTGGGGGAGGGCGCGACCCTCGCCCCAGATCGGGGCCTGCACGGCCTCGCCGGCGGCTCGCCCGGGGCCGGCGAGGGCGTGCAGCCCCCGATTTGGGGGAGGGCGCGACCCTCGCGCCAGATCGGGGCCTGCACGGCCTCGCCGGCGGCTCGCCCGGGACCGGCAACCCTCGCCGGCGACCCTCGCCGGCCCTCGAGAAGCCCCAGGCGAGGGCCGCCGCTCCTTCCCGGCGGCTGTGGCGGCGGCCACCGGCGAAGGCTTGGCCACCGCCGCAGCTACCGGGTCTCTGTTCTGTTTTTTTTTTTTTCTGGACGGGAGGGTAGATTTGGGACTTAGAGAAAAGTTGGTGATTTTTCTTGAGACAAAAAAAAGTTCAGGGTATATTTGGGACAAAGTATAAAGTTGAGGGTTTTTTTTGGAATTGGGCCCGAGTTTATATGTCATTAGGAAATTTCGGGCGTTACGAGTTAGAGACAGAATCAAAATGCGTCTTTCACGAGATTCGGATTAAACAGAAAGGAAAAAGTAAAAATCTATCCAGATATATATTCAATCATAAAATTCCCCGAAATATAAACGTTTTTGTTTTGTCGAACTGAAAATCACACACCATTAAAGTTTTTTTCTTGTTTCGGTAAACAATCTTTTTTTTTTCGTTTTTGGGAATTTAACATGTCGAAATTGTGAGCAGCATCCCGTTGAAGTTCTAATTCATAATTTGTCCATAAAAGTTTTTCAAAGTGTAACAGGGAAAATATGCAGTGCATCAAGTGCACACTGGACATCAAGATAAGATGAATTCAATTTGGACAATCTTCATTGTGCATTCATTTCATATAAATCCAAGTCAGATTCATTTTCATACACGGTTCATTCAAGTTGCTGTCTAGAAATGGCGACTTTTTGATGCAGGGTATGGCATGCTGTGCATGGTGAGGTATGAGCTGAGTCGTGTGGAGCCCTTAATTAATTAAAAAAGAAAATCCAAAAATCTGTTTATTATTTTTTATTTTCTGGAAACAAAAAAATAAAAGTAAAGAAACGTTTGAAGGTTTCTGGACACTACACATGCCCTGATCTTCATCAAAGTCGCATTAGCCGTTTTAATAAAGTCGTTTCGGACGAGACAAGAGCTTGGGAATTCAAACTCAAGTTGACTAAATTTTAACAAAGGACTGGGACTCCCTGAGAAGCTGCTTGGTTCGCTCTTTGTTGCTGTCAATGGTGTCCCTTCAGTGTTGGTGAACAAACATAAGGAGGCTGCTCATCTGTGTTGAGGTACACACCTTATGACCCGCCCATTCAATTTACAGTAGGACACCGGAATTAGGAAAATCCTCGCGTTTCGCTTGCTGCCACCTCGATCCGACAATATGTGCAGTCGACAGCACGGCCGGTGTGGACCCAACGCATGCGAATGCCCGAAGTCGAATTGGCCTTGCTAGCTCATTGGATGAGCTCGTCCCTCGTCGCCTTTTTCAAAGCAGGAGTTTCAAAAGGCAAATCGGTTTTGATTGCTTGCTATTCCTTAAAGCAAACTCAAGCCAGAAAATACCGGAGAAGAAGGTGCAAGACCACAAAAAGAGTCGAGAGTGAGAAAGTCATCCAGCTATTAAAGCCACTATCACAACTGGAAGCACTTGAGTGCTTCTACACTCGGAATCGGGCAGAGAAGAGGATGATAGAAAGGACGGACAGTGGAGTGGTCAAAACGAGCTTCATCCAATTCATAAGTAACAATTATTTGGGCATGAATTATTCCAAACAGCTGCCAGAGTGCATTTCACTGTTTCCCTAAAGCATGCAACAAATCAAGGGTGCTGAGCTGAAAAGGCATTCTCAGCACACATCTGCAATGAGTTTAGAAACGCCAGTAAACATGCACGCGTAAATGTCAATGTTGCTCTGGAATTGAGATTTGTGAGGGAGAAGAATGTGCACTTCAATGGAAAATCGAGATAACATGGTCCAGAAACTTCTCTCATGATGCGATTGAAAGTATTGTCAAGGAAGCATTCTATTACAGAAGGACGAGAGACATGGAAGCTAATATTGCGTATAAATAAAGGATCGTGTTAACTAGTACCCAGACATACCTCATAAGCCAAACTTCAATTGCCAGATTACTGACACATATCGCTAGTAAAATCGCCATATACTAGAAATTGCAACATTTCCTTATTTCAGTAGGGCGCTATCTGACAGAACCTGGGCGAAAATTGTTTCTCAGCAAGAGTGCACTGGCATGCTTCTCTCTCTCTTTCAATGTCCTCATTGGACAGAAAACCATCAATAAAGGGAAAGCCACAACAAATAGTTGTTTGCATAACTAAAAGAAAGTGGTAAAAATAAAATTGATTTTTGATTGTTTAAGAATTCACAATCAAAAAGCTCGAAATTCTATCTATTATACCTCCACCTTCCCCCTTGTACATCCTCCTCACAGTTAACAATGCACTTGCAGAAGAGTCACAAATGAGCCCTCAGACAAATAGGTCCGACGCGTTCAAACAAACTGAACATTTGCCAATAATTAAACAAATGACCAAACAACTACTTCCAAAGATCTGTCATTGACATGCTGCTTTCGAAACGTCACAAAGTATGGCTTACTAAGCTGTGGAAGTACCACCGTGATCCCTTTCAACATGTTCCACAAGAGAAATGGGATCACGAAATCCTCTACTGCACTTGGGGCAAACATCAATTGTGACCTTTCGAACAGGGGCACGGTTACCGCTGCTCTCATGGACCTTTTCCACATGCTCTATGAGGGATGCGACAGACGAAAACTTTGCACCACATTGCGGGCACTCCTCTAGCTGCCTACTTCCACTTCCACTACCACCACCACTAACACTGCTGCTACTCTGCCCCACCCCATCCTTTGCAATTTGCAATGCTCGGTTTAATTCATTACTCAATTTCGCCATGCCTCCAGCTGTTGAGGCTCTAACTGTTGAAGCAGCATTCAGAATGCTCGCCGTCCACTTGGAAGACGTCGCTGGAGCTCCACTTGATTTTGAGACTTCCTTTTTACTCCTGCTCAAAAAATTGACAAAGGGGAAAGTAGTGTCTAGCTTTTTTGGACCGGCACAATTGTGGTCTGGACCAAACCGGTGCTTCAAGCAGTGATCCAGAGTGCAGTCTTTGCACTTAATTGTGTTTGAAAATGTAAGGATCTCCCTGCAACCAGGTACAGGGCATTTTCTCTTCTTTGTGACTTTGTCATAATTTGAGGGGTCACACTCTATATTAACATGGGACTCCCAAGTAATATTTGGGTCTTCATCAGGATTAAGCCGGACACCTTTGGCGCAGAGTGGACAGATAACAACTGTGACATCTTTCCTGTCAGCTTTCGGACATTGATGTTTGATGTAGCTCCGGTGCTCCAGACAAAATACCTACAATCACATATATTTCATAAATCAGATGAATGCACCAAACAAAAAGAAGCGATAAATGCGGCCAGTTCACGAAAACCATGCAACTGTTAAGCAATGATCAGAAAAGCAGGACTTATCTTGTTTTTAGTTACTAATCCAAAAAGGAGAACACAAAACGAGAAAGAAACACATATTACATACTGCTAGACTTAAGAGCAACTATCTAGCGAGCAAATGACCTTAAGAGCTACACCATGGTAACTCGTCTGATTCCAGAGAATCTTCACATGCACACAATATCTCACGCTGGATGCATCCTATCATCTCTATTTCGACGTCTAGCTAGTTACTCCACTCGGTGAGTTCTACCTCAAATAGTCAAAATTCATGATATTGTTAGCTAAAAACAAATAGTTCGCTCATAAAAGTATATGAATAAAAACACATTGTTCAACACCTAAAGTTTCGTTTATTCCGCTTCAGCATTTTAATTCCAGAGTCATCTTCACCTATGAATAACAAGTACCCACTTCCCCAAAACCAATTCGACAAATTCACCGTGCACTCACATTCCCATTGCACACCATTCTATATTCCGTTTCCTACTAGGTATTAGATACATCCCAACCTTCCCTTTCGCTCTTTAAGAGGTAACCCGCGCCCAGTGTACAAGACGGAGATCCGCGAGACATTATATCCGCAAGCAGCTCTTCATACTCCCAAAATTAACTTAGACGTGCAAGAAGCTGATTCACCTCGGGCCCACTTTTTCCTGATCCTCCACTCCTCGCCGCAAACATTTGACGCCGCAAACCACACCCAACACGATAGATTTGCCGGTTCGACTTAACACTTCTACCTATGAATTGAATCAAAAGAGGCTCAACATCGAGCTCCGGCAATCACACAATCGCCGTCACGTTCTCCTCTCGCTTTGCCTCCCCACACCATAATCAAGATAAAGATCAAGACATGAGCCGAGGAGCATCGAAAATCCTAAACCAGAGAATCAGGTGACTCGCACGGACGCAATTTCCACCGACGCGTAGCCATCCAAAGTCCAAAAACGGAACAAACAAAAAGAAAGGGCACACGGGCGAACAGACGAACGAGAGAGAGAGAGAGAGAGAGAGAGAGAGAGAGAGAGAGAGAGAGAGGAGACGGCGGTGGGAGGAGAAGGGGAGCAGAAGAAGGAGAGGAGACCTGATTGCAGCGATCGCAAGTGAAGGGAAGGAAATCGATCTGCTTGCAGTCGTCGACGGTGCAGTGCTTCCCCAGATCAGGAAACTCCGGCGTGCCCATCGGGGAAATTCGGCGGGCGCTCCGACACCGGACCCGAAACGAGGATTTACGAGGAACGAAGAAGAAGGAGAAGAGGAGAGGAGCCGTGAAATCGCGAGAGCAAACGCGCGACTTACTTCCGATTCGGCGGATTTTGTGCGGGGATTTAGGACCGAGAAGAAGAACCACGACGACTCGGGAGGTCTTGAGGAGTTCCAAAAATCCGCGTGAAGATTGGGAGGGAACCGAAACAGAGCGACAGCGGAAAGTCGTTGGCCCGGTCTTCCTTCCTCAGATTGGAGGAATCCGGGTCTCCCTGTTTTTTGGCCGTACCGCACCGAAGAGAGGGAGAGAGACGCTAAAAACAATCCAGATTTTTGACCCGATTTCTGAGAGCTTTCCTCTTCTCTTTCCCTCCGCCCCCTTCCTCGCTCTATTTAGAATTAAACTGACACGAATTTAAAACTAAATTGACAAATCGATTAAAAGATTTTGGACTAAATTTGCTGCCGTACGATACGTTAACGACTTCTTGAATGATTATCCCTAGATTAAACAACACACATAAAAATAAAAAGAAGAAAGTGTCCCTAAAAGCTAAGATTAGGAATGCACAACCTGCACGGTCCGATCCTGGAGTTGGACCGATGAGGTCACTCCCGGGTCAGTTTCCAGGCAAGTTTTTTCGTGTTCGAGAGAAATCGAATCTCAAACTTGATTCTAGTAGTTGGAGCCGCTATGATCAACGAGACAGGGATTCGAGGTTCTCGAGTTGTCAAAAATAAAATGAGGATGTAACGTGAAGATTGCTTGAGAACAAGAACATCGAGTCACGTCCGGCTTCGAAAGCCGAAACCTGGTTACACATTGAAATACTAAATGGTCCTGCGGCACTGAGGCATTCCATATCAGTTGCCACCGTCCGAAATCTCTCGACGTAATTCACAATCTTAAAAGAGATAAGACGTCCAACTCCCATCACCTCATCAATGACGACAATCCCTTGTTTAAACTGCGACAACTACTTTGCATGGAGTAGGTACCTAAGCCACACATGACCTTGCAAAAACTAATTTAGCATGGCATGAGCAGGTAGAATGCTAAACTACTCCAATAAAATTTCCAAGGCAACCACTTCCCAGGAGAAACAAAAACGACCATGAGTCTCTGCTTATTCCGACCGCATTGACAAGTTTTCACCTCCTGAGTTGTTGTCTAACAAGACTGAAGCCGACACAATCTAATCACCAAAACTTGTCAAAAGGCATCGGCTCATGTTACTAGTTTAAAGCTCGCAGTGACAACAGCGGGTAATGAATCGAAGCAAGCAGCATCTATCTCCTTCAGAGAGTTCAACTTCGACAACAAATGTAGCTTCTGTCAAGGATGCAATCCTCCTATGAGTTATTCATAGATAAGACAGGAGATGTAGGAAAGACAAAAGGAAAAAGATGTGGTGACAAACACAAAAGAACTGGCTCTTTCGAGACGACACAAATTGAACGAGAACTTGATATGAATCTCTCAAAGATTTATCACAGTATCTGTCTTCAACCCTCATGAAAATCAAGACAAAAAGCAATAGATGAAGCAGTGCCCAGTTATACCAAAAGGGTAGCAGCATGGTATCTCAGAAGGAAAAACATAACATCTTAAACAAATTAAAAGTACTAACAAAACTAAAGACTCTTAACAACCCAAATGCTAGCTTCAGGCATCAATTCTCTCAACGTCGTCCAAAATGAGTGGCTTCCCGGTGGGCTTTGCCAATGTATCTGTGAACTCCTGGAATGGAGATTTTCTGATTGGCAATTCCCTCCACAATTCCGGAGTAAGGAACCCGTAGGTCTTCAGAAGACAGTCAAAGGTTGCCTACAGACAAGCAGAGTGATTTAGAACCCAATTAACTTTTAATACACAAAAAATGATTGTTAAACGAATATAGTGCATGTACTGCTACTACTTCTAGATGGATTTGAGAAACCTCTATAAACAATATCAGTCAGAAGCTAGGAAAAACAACTGAATATCTGTATCGGCAAGTTGATGGGCCGCCATAGAGACCATCAATCAACTTTAAAAGGAAGCACAGCAGAGCAGGCACATTTCAAGTAGAATTTTATCTCCTCCAAAAAGGCCAACCTTAAACAACCCATCTCGGTTAGATTCTTCGTTCTGTCTCTGTTTTATTTCAAAGAAGTAGATTCTAAACTTACTCCTACTTCTTTCCGAATTCACACATTTTTTACTAACATGGTACGAGCCTACACTATTAGAGAAAACCAAAGGCACGATCAAAATTGAAAATAGATGCACAAGCAGTATCATATACATATTAATCCCCAAGATTCAGCATCAGAATTTAAGCCATTATCCCTCGACCCCTCCCCCGTCCTTTTGTTCTTCTGTCACCATGAGGCAAGGTCAAGATCACACACTCATGCCGAGTTTGAATTTGCTTTCATGGAGATGATAAGCTATAGGAGTTCAGGACCAACCACCTCAGCAATTCCAAAACCAGCGCAAAGCAGATGATATCAGCCAATTCTAATGACCTTATTCCCAAGTATAAACCCTAGCTAATTGAACATCTCACAAACCTCGACTACAAAAAAGCTATCATCAGCATACCGAACTTATCAAACACCTAGCTGAAACCTAATAAATTCACCACAAAGTGTAAACAGATAGCAAAACCAATCCATACAACACGACAATCTTCACGAGCAAAACGACCATACCTTCACAAAGTTTCCGAGAGTCTTGGTAGACCCTCTGGACGAGGTGAACACGTCCTCAATACCAGCAAACTGGAGCACCTTCTTCGGGACACGCGCCGCCACGATCCCGGAACCACGCGGCGCCGGAACCATCCTCACGGTGACCGACCCGCACTTGCCAGTGACCTTGCACGGCACGGTGTGAGGCTTCCCGATCTTGTTCCCCCAGTAGCCCCTCCTCACCGGGATCACCGAGAGCTTCGCGAGGATTATCGCTCCGCGGATCGCGGTCGCCACCTCCTTGCTGCACTTCACTCCCAGCCCCACGTGGCCATTGTTGTCGCCGACGACCACGAAGGCCTTGAACCGGGTCCTCTGGCCGGCCCGGGTCTGCTTCTGGACGGGCATGATCTTCATCACCTCGTCCTTGAGCGACGGCCCGACCAGGGTGTCGATGATCTGGTACTCCTTGATGGGCAGCGAGTGGAGGTAGATGTGCTCCAGGGACTGGATCTTGCCTTCCTTCACGAGGCGGCCGAGCTTGGTGACGGGGACCCACTTCTCCTCCTCCTGGCGCGGCGCGCGGCGGCGGCCGCGGCCTCCGCGGTCGCCTCGGCCTCCGCGGCCGCCGAACCCGCGGCCGAAACCGCCACGGTCGCCTCCGCCTCTCTCTGCCATTGCCTTCTCTGGTTCGCGAGGGTAGTGGTGCGGAGGCAAAATGAGCTAGGGTTTGATGGGTGAGGAAGAGACTGGGAAGAAGATATATATGTGGGTGTGCGCGAGAACTAGGGTTTCGTAGGGGGGCGTTTCGGAGTGTTTGGTTGCAGAGTTATACATAACTCTTGAGAAATTACACTTTCGACCCCTAATGCTTCTGAAATTATCCACTTTTGACCCCAATAAATGATAATTTAGAAGTGAGCAATCGGGGCTGGTTCGAATCGGAAACAGGTCAGGACCAACCTTACACGGCCCGTTCAAAGCTGGTTCACGTAGGGACCGGTCTGGTGTCGGTTCTGAAAATTGGAAACGGGTCTTGATCAATTCGGTAGTTTTATACTAGAACCGGCCCTGTTCGGGGTTTAGAATAAAAAAAACCAAACCCGTTTCGAACCGGGTTGAGAATACCTGCCTTTTTTTTTTTCTTTGGCTGAACTAGGGAACTGAGCATGCATGGATTTGGGGTGAAATGGATAGAATCGAAAATGTAAAACGGTTCCCAAGGATCCATTTAGCCTATTGGGCTCGAAAAGAGGCGCAAGTATTGACGTTGTTGAATAGCAAACTTGGGCCAAGTGAATTCCAAAACCACCCAACATCAAGTGCTCTTTGTTCCCTTAGCAACTTCGATGTAGGACAACCATCCATAATCACTGACTGAATTGGGAATAGCCCGGACCGAACTAGCCAATTCTGAGCAGTTCCATGGAGTGCCAGTTGGGTTCCCAATTCTCAAGGTGGGAACTGAATTGATTATATATATGTATAAAAAAAATTTTAGAAAATCTTAATCTAATCTCGCCTTCTACTTTGCCTCGCGCCTTGCTTGATGACAACGCTCTTCACCTTTTCCCTCTCGCCTTTCATGCTTCACTCTTTTGCTCTTCACTCTTTCCACAACTCAGGTTTCGCTCGACTCTCAAATGTTCCTCTAGGCTATCACTTGACTCTTGCTCTCAAATGACCCTTTCTTGTAATTCATGAGTTTTTCTCACTCGATTTTCTGTTGTCTCTGCATTTTCTTAGATTTTGATCATTCTTTTCCAACACGTGAATGCTTCATTTTTGTCTCTAAGACGTAGATCGATGTTTTAGCGTTTGGTTCCATCCTTATGCACCTCTCTTAATCATGGCATTGCCTTCTTCATTGTCCGCGAGCAATGATGAGGTTTGCGGATGGAGATTTGCTTAGATTAGAGACTTTAATCACCTCTAGGGGCTGATTCTCATTGGCTTGGTTCGTTTAAGCTCGAGATTCCATTGTAGTATTGCCTCAGACCTCAAATGTAGTGCTTATATTACCCGAATTGTGCTAATTCACAGACTTCTTCAGTTTCGTCTTGCTCTATCCACCAAGTCGTGAGAGCACACAAGTCTGAACATATATGGCGGCATGCATGAGTTTTGAAACTTCCATTTCTTATGTTCCGATCTAAAGGCAACGTCAATTCTCATGATTTTGCTCCATGATTACCTTCATAATTTACATTGCAGCTTAAAATTTGAATTCTACATCATGTCTAGGCTGCTGAAATTTGGATGTAAAATTGCCAAGTCACCAATTCCATTGGAACAAACTGGTTGATCCGGTCCGGTTCCCGGTGCTTAGGTGAGATGGAAACGAATCAGGAATCGATCATTCCTACTCAATAGCCCAAATAGGAGCCTCGGAAGGTTACTTCCTCGCTCTCATCACTGTTCACTTAATGCTATCGACGGTCCACTGAGTAATACAAGTGCAGTGGTTGGGTAATATAAGGAATTAATGACCGTACCAAAATGAAAGTTTCGGGAGTAATTTTTAACGAATGAAAGTTCAGAACAAACGCATAAAACCAAAGTTCAACGATAGTTTTGAATTAGTTTGCCCTATACTTAGCTTAGGAGCAAATATGATTAGCACAATTGTAAGAGTTTGCTTCTTAATCTCAAACTGCATTGTTCATTGATTGTAGCGGAAGTTAACTGCTCGTGTAGATTTTGGACATAAGAGGATAAAACCCCGTCGCCTTCAACCTTAAGGTCCTTAACCATTGATCAAAGTATGTGAACCGAACAGCAGATCCCCAGCTTAAACCATGTACGCATTCTTGGCTAAGCCTATCTCTTTCAGGCTTGGCCTTTCCCTATCTAAAATCAATTTTCCCACATTGCAAGTTGCCCTCGGTCATATATCCAACGCTCGTTACTCATACAATATCAGGCACGACCAGATATTCGACAAGAAGTTCTGAAAACCTTTTTAGTATGGACCAAATGTTCAATCCTCAATCCAAATTGTAACAAAAGGCACTGAATGTCATACAAATGTGAAGACAAACAACACAAACAACCTAAAGTAATGTTGCTGACGCGAACTAAACGACTCTTAGCCGCCAAAGAGCTACCTCAGGCATCGATCCTCTCGACGTCGTCCAAAATGAGCGGCTTCCCAGTGGGCTTCGCCAACAGATCAGTGTACTCCTGGAAGGGAGACTTTATGAATCTTGATTCCCTCCAGAGGTCAGGGGTAAGGAAGCCATAAGTCTTCAGTAGACAGTCAAAGGTTGCCTGTGGACAAGCAGGATTAACATAAAACACCAGGATTACACATGTTACTAACCTCTAAAAGAACTTGCACAGTCTCAATGCACACACGACAGCACCAAATTAGAGAAAACATTCGATCGAGGATGTTGAGGAAAATCGCCAGAAATAAAAAGTAAGAAAAAAGTGGAAGGCACAATTTGATGACTGAGTAAATATCACTTCAACACCATGTCATCACATAGATAAAGTACAGCATAGACCGTCAATGAGGCAGAGCAGGCACATTTCAGATGGAAGTTTATCGAACACAGAAAGCCAAATTTGTACCTCGTAACCGCCTAAGCCTGCCTTGACAAGCTCTCTTGGTTAAATTCTATGTTTCTTCTTGCTTCTTCTTTAATTAATATCATGAAATATAAGTCCAAAAGCATGCCTTTGAAAATAAAAACCACAGTGGATTCACGAACAACACAACAACCATTCTACAAAGCAGTCAACTGGTAGAACATCTGATACAAGAAGGAGATGTTATATATTATTCACTCAAATATTCTTCTGATTATATGAACCACCTGATTAATTCTATAAGGATATGAAAGAACTAATACTTTTTATAGGAAACATTCTGTCAATGAATTCCCCGGGAACTTCTATAGAAAATGGCAATACACAGAATCGTGATCAATCAAATATTGCAAAGTCTTGGCATCATAACCAATTGTACCACAACAGTGTAAGGAAGATTAGAATTAGAGATTGATTGAAAAGCAACAAAATATCCATTCTAGTTCTGCTTCACTCTCTGACTCTAGAGGATTGATGAGATAGGACGGCAACACATAAGCAATGGATTATCATGACAAGCAGTGCAAATTCATCACGGAGTCTAAATGCAAATTCATGACAATGATAAGCTAAAGGACACCCAAACTC
Source organism: Syzygium jambos (assembly GCA_031216235.1). Taxonomy (NCBI): domain Eukaryota; kingdom Viridiplantae; phylum Streptophyta; class Magnoliopsida; order Myrtales; family Myrtaceae; genus Syzygium; species Syzygium jambos. The sequence continues at coordinate 25,345,343 of CM062220.1, forward strand.
TACCATCATCAACGACACCATTGGGTGGAACATGCTTACAAAGCTCGTGATGATTACTGCTATTTGCAAACTACACAGAGACTGGTCAGAGTGTCGATCGCATCCTCGTCATTAAGAATTAAGGTATTCAAGCACATCAAAGGCCTTCAAATATAGCCCATTTTCACACTTTCACTTCACAAGACAAAAACATCCAGTGCATCATCAACGCATGGTCTAACAATTCAATTAAACAACAAAACAGAAAGAACACAAGCTCGAGTAAAGGAGCTACCTTCACGAAGTTCCCGAGAGTCTTCGTGGATCCCCTGGACGACGTGAACACGTCCTCGATTCCCGCGAACTGGAGCACCTTCTTCGGAACGCGGGCCGCGACGATCCCGGCCCCCCGCGGCGCCGGCACCATCCTGACCGTGACCGACCCGCACTTGCCGGTGACCTTGCACGGCACGGTGTGCGGCTTCCCGATCTTGTTCCCCCAGTAGCCCCTCCTCACCGGGATCACCGAGAGCTTCGCGAGGATTATCGCTCCGCGGATCGCGGTCGCCACCTCCTTGCTGCACTTCACTCCCAGCCCCACGTGGCCATTGTTGTCGCCGACGACCACGAAGGCCTTGAACCGGGTCCTCTGACCGGCCCGGGTCTGCTTCTGGACGGGCATGATCTTCATCACCTCGTCCTTGAGCGACGGCCCGACCAGGGTGTCGATGATCTGGTACTCCTTGATCGGGAGCGAGTGGAGGTAGATTTGCTCGAGCGAGTGGATCTTGCCCTCCTTCACGAGGCGGCCGAGCTTGGTGACGGGGACCCACTTCTCCTCCTCCTGGCGCGGCGCGCGGCGGCGGCCGCCACGGCCCCCGCGGTCGCCCCGGCCCCCGCGGCCGCCAAACCCGCGGCCGAAACCGCCACGGTCGCCTCCGCCTCTCTCCGCCATGGGCTCTTCCTCTCTGTCAAATGCGAGGGATGGCGGCGGGTGGTGATCAGGGTCGGAGAGAGGGAGACGGTGGAGAATTAAAGGAAGAATTTCTAGGTGGTGCTGGTAGGGTTTTGTGCAGTGATTGACCGGTAATGGGCCGTTGGGCCGGGCCTGCCCAGGATGAAGGAGATGGGCTTATTAGCCCGAAAAGCCCATTTTCAGCTTCACGGGGTTGACGAGCCTTCAGCTTTTGCCGGGGGAAACTTGTGTGAAATGCTTCCTCCACGGTTAATTTGATGAAGTGACGAGAATACCCTCGGTTGAAAGTGCAAGGGTTAGGTAAAGAGGGGACCATTGCAAAAAAAAGAAGAGCTTGAACTTATGTATGTAACACAGAAATATCTTTTTTTTATTTGTTACCGAAGTGTCCGGGCCAGCTTGCGCGCACCTCGACTATTCTTTGGGAGAGACTAGCACAGCAACCCACCGCCATGACCCCTCACTTAAATCACAAGTGCTCAACTGGGGAATTGAACTCAGGACCAATGCACCTAACCACACAATCCCAAATATGTCATAACCAACTGAACTATCCATGGGTGGGTACACAGAAATATCTTTGCTTTTCAAAGTACATAAAAAAGTGTATGAAGTTTTACTTAAGAGACAAAAAATGCTCGATGTTCAGTTTTTACTGCTTGCAAACCAACGAATTCACTCAATATCATCGATTGAGAGTGTAATTGTTTCATTTGAGGTAAAAGATCTCGATTCAATAACCCTAACTGTTTCGATTCGGAGTTAGGGCAAGGCAACAAGTCATGCCGGCTCGGGCACGAAATGTACCATTAGGTCCTGAGTCATGCCCCATTTTGACCCTAGGCTAGGTTAGCCCCATGGACCCTAGCAACCCGATCTAGGCCCAAAATTTCTTTAAAATGTCCTAGAGGGCCCAACCTTAAAGAAAATAATGAGGCACTCAGAGATCCACTCGGGCCCAATAGTCGAAGATTGTGCCCAATTTAGTGAACGAAAAAGTGAAAAAACAATTGACTTAAGGTTGGGAATTCGATCACTTCTCATTATCTTTAGTCGTAGAATTGAAATGTAACAAATCTCGTCCCCTTCGTCAGATTTTCGATTTGGATGGTTGTGATTTTGTATCGATCGATCCGACAAAGAAAATCTATAAAAACGGAGATAATACTTTGGCCAAATGTGGAATGCGGTCTCTGAACTTTAACCCAGTGTGCAATATAATTCCTAAATTTTTATTTTTTAACATGGTCCCTGAACTCTTTGTACATATTTAATTTTATTCCTGAAATATATGAAAATGTTCATTGTAACTCATGAAATTGAATTAATTGAAGGACTACATTTAACATTCTCATAAAGTTTAAAGACTAAATTGAATGTGTACCAAAAGTTTAAGGATAACATTAAATAAATTAAAAATTTATATATTATATTGAATAAATTAAAAATTTAGAGATCATATTACGTATTGAATTAAAATTCGGGGTTATTTGCGTAATTTTATGATACCTCAAATCATCACCCATTTAAATGCATGGAGACGGTGACAAGGACGGAAAGATTCTGAGGAGAGGGGTACCAGGTACAGTCTTGACTCGGTTCTTCAGCTCACCACCCCACCAACCAAAAATTTACACGTGGCACCAACATATTGATTTTCCGCTCGAGTGCCAAATAGTAGTCCAAAACCCACTGCTGACATGTCAGATGCCCCCATCACTTTCTTCTATTTTCTATTTTTGCAATTCCCGGCGATTAAAGGCATTAATATTTAAAAAAAAGGCATTAATATTTTCCTTCCCTTTCTATATATATGTATATATTTCCAGAAAAACAAGGAGATAAATTTTCCTCCTCCGCTCTTTTGAAGGATTCGTCCTCCAATCTTCAGCCCACAAAAAATTTCCCACGTCCAATTGTCGCATTTTAATCCTATTTACAGTTAATACCTACAAAGATGCAGAATTTTCGAAATTCCCTACCCGCTTTCGATTTAATTGCAATATCGTCGAACACTGTTAATTTCCTTCACTTTTAGTAAAGGTGGCAGATGCATGATTTGGACTTGGAAAATTATTATTTTTTGTTGATTTTAGTATTCTCCTCGTGCCTCTAGAATAACGAGTTAATACCACAAAAAAAATCCAAACAATATCCACTGCGACACAGATATTCGAAGTCATTGCGACCCAAATACCTTAAACTTTTTCGTGGTGTGACAAATATACCACGGATGAAACTAAAATAAACAGGTTTATATGTCACGCATGCATAAATTTGATTTTTTTTTGTGACACCGAAAAAGTCATAGGTATTCATATCATACGAAAGTAGTTGTATTATAGTGGGTATAATTTGAAAGAAGAATGTCCGCGCCAATGATAACTGCTTAAATCGAAACATCAATAGATTTTGAAAAAAAATAAGTTGGTGTTGTGATTATATTTCTCATCCCGAAATTAGTAGAAATTTTTTTTTATATTTTCGCAAATTTCCGAGAAACAATGCCGTTAAACCGCGTTTCTTTTCCTCTCCCTTTTCTCTGCTTCCATTTCCATCTCTCTCCTCGAGCTTTCACTCTCTCTCTCTCTCTCTCTCTCTCTCTCTCTCTCACATCTCTCGCCGTCGCTCCTCCTCTTCCGCGCCCGCTTCAGCAGCCACCGGTCTCACCTCGCATCGCCGTACGGCATTGCCTTCTTCGCATGCACGTCCTCGTGAACTCCCTTCCCTGAGCTCGGGATCAAGCTCTCCCGCTTCACCTCCGTCAAGAAGAGGAAACAGAGCTCCCCCGCCGATGGACGCCTGCCTATCCGCGCCGTTCGCGGGGCCTCCCCCGCCGGCGGCGGAGCCGGGCCGCTACTACGCGCACCATTCCATCGAGACGCTGGTGGTGGTGCTGGCGGCGATCTCCATCCTCGGCGTGGTCGCCGGGATCGTGGCCCGCCTGTGCGGGGGGAGGCACCTCGGGGGGAGCGGGGAGAACGACATCGAGGGCTGGGTCGAGAGGCGGTGCAAGAGCTGCATCGACGGCGGGCTCCCGCCGCCGGAGGCGAAGCCGGCGCCGGCACCTGAGCAGGCGGAGAAGAAGTGAACCGGGGGGAACTGCCGGGAGGACGGTGAGTTTTGGCCATTTTCATTTTTTTTTTCGTGGTGTTTTTACTTTCTTTCTTAAGGGAGATGGGAGGGGTAATACCGTAAAAGGGGAGGGTACGGAGTGCTGCTAGTGATCAGCATTAGGGTTTGAAAATATATGTGAATGGTGTTGCCAGGTTTTTGTTTGAACTGTAGCTCAGTTATTCTCTTTGCAATTAGGGGTTCTCTAATATGTTTAACAATACAAAAATATTTAATTTTACTTTTGGAAATAACCAACTTCATTTGGTGCTTTCTTGATTAGATGTTCTTTTTATTTTTCTTTCATGAGAAATCTGGCAAAAGTATCAATTGGACAAGGTGAGATATAGAGACCCTTATGTCGGATTTCGAAGAATATTAGCGCGTGGTGTGGTTGATCGTCGATCAAATTTACATCTAGCAGTCCCCCGTGATGATTTGATGTTTGAAACTCCCAAATAGATGTTCTAATCCACTTCGCCGAAAGAATAAATCTTAACTTTTAGCATGCGCTCGGTTAAAATATCCAACATTTCTCGTTTACAAAATTTATATACTCTTTATATATATATGCGATGTTCCGTCACTTATCAGCTTGAGATTTTAGATGGGACTTTCAACATGGAATAGTCTATCCAGTCGGATTTTGGCCTAGTCTATACAGATGTAGAGTCTCCTCTCACTATATTTTTTTTTGGTGATATGGTAATGAAAGAGTTTTCATTCCGTTCCTTTCTTTGGTGGGAAGAAAAGTAATACCATAAAGCCTCTCGAGTCCATGGTGGTTCTCATAATATCTAATCATGTTGCTTTTCCAAAAGCTACATGGACTGTGAAACTTTCTTATGACCGTTGCTTCTTTTTCTAGCAGAAACAGAGAAAAGGGTTTCATGGCTCATCATTTGTTAACTCCTGAATGAAGAAGATGTCGGAATCACGCGAATAAATAGTTTCTTTCTAGCAGAAACACGGAAAATGGTCGTCTTGCTTAACTGATAATCATACAATTTGCTTCGCAGCAATGCTTACACGACCGAGTTATAGTTCAAACAAAACCGAACTTTATCGAAGATCAACATTGGAACTTGTCAGCAACTCAACTGTATAAAGCTAGGTTTAGGTTTTCCGTGTAAGATCAACAAATCAATTGATTCACTAAACTCTAGATAGTTAAAGTTCGCTCATATAGCCTGTTTGTCAAACTGAACACGTGTGACGAACACTTGTGAACACGCTCGGATTTGTGCAAGATTTCTATGGTGCCTAGCAGTTGATTCCACACTGCTCGGCACTAGGGCCGACCACCCGGGTTTTAAAAGGATTGATGTGCACCCAGAGCAAGGAAAAGATAGAGGCCAGCAGAATTGACCACACGAGGACGATGGTCGGCACTCTGTTCTGGCTGCTTGTGAGTCCTTTAAGGAAGGGATAGAGATGAATGATCACCCAGAAAGCGAAGAACAGCTTGCAGAACAGCACGCTCCAAACATGATGCCCGCTGCTTATGGCGCTAGAGACTCCGGCAACCAGTCCAATCAGGTTTATGATTAGGAGGGTTGTTGGTGGGATGAGCAGGCTCGTCCATTTGAACATGTACAGCTCGGAAAAGTTGGTCTTTTCGTAGGATTTTTTGGAAAGAGTATGGAAACTGATATCGATTCTGGTGAGGACTTTGAGTAGGCCCTGGAAAATAGCAAACAGGTGCGCCGAGACCCCTCCTATTACCCAGAACTGTTCAGTCCTCCACCACTCATCAATCCCGACCCCGCTCCATCTCATTTCTAGTATGTTGGAGGCGAGGATGGATAAAGAGAGTGAGATAAAAGAGATAATTCCTATGATGCTGATCTGCAATTGGAGGAAAGAAACAATAAGCTATAGATCAGGAGCATTAAGTCTCTATTTACATGTTGCAAACATTGATTGTCCCTGAAGTTTTATGGTCCATGGGAAGCGTATGATAGATAGTTCATCAATTTAACTCAACGATGCGGTTTTAATATATCACAAAAGTAAAGTCTTACAAGAGTCAGGAGAGGTCACGATCCAATACATATCAAGTGTACCTGTGGGATTATGAACTTTCCGGTGAATAGACAGACAGCCGGCAGTGTGCAATATGCGAGCAGCGGGATTGCCGTGAATGGATAAACTGTCGCATTGATATATGCGAGCCTTTGAAGCAATTTCAGCCTCCCACCGATGCCGCACCAAATGGGGCAATGCCGGCTAAGTAGCACTTGAACTGAACCTTGGGCCCAACGGAGAACTTGATTTAGACGATCGGACAGGTTAGTGGGAGCTGACCCTTTAAAAGCAGCACGTTTCGGCATGCAATAGATTGATCTCCAACCACGGGTGTGCATCTTTAGTCCTGTCACGAATTCCTCTGATGCCGAATAGTAGATCCATCCCATCTGCAAAAATAACGTCATGGTCACAGATTCCAAGCATTCTTTGTCACATAGGTATATTTTCATTTTGCTTATACTGAGCAAAGAGCTCATATTCAGCTAAGGTGTTTCAGCAAACGGCCATAGAAGTGGGTGATAGAGGCATACTTCGCTTCCCCATTTGGTGTTGTCTTCGTATCCGCAGCTAATAACCTGAATGGCTTCTTTGATGAGAGTTTCTGGAGATGCGAACTGAGAAACATCTCCTGTTTCAAGCAGTATCGACTCGATGAAGCCGTATGATTGACCATACCATTTCTCCAGGCTCAAGTGTGACCTGAGCTGCGACGTGTCATCCTCATATCCATCACCTACACATCAGAACTTTCAGGGATTAATATTATCTAGCCTCACTAGTCTGAGACACCCTTAACTTGCTAACCATTACTCTTCAGTCATTATGAGGTGATTTGCCAAAATCAATCTTTTCTACATCTTTCAGTTTAAATTGTTAATAGACGAGAGCCTGCACCCGAATTTGGGGGAAATCTGAGTATGCAGGCCTCAGAAGTTTCAAACTAAACTTCATTTTCAGATCACTTCTTCAATATTAATGAGAAAGTACGACCCAAAGAAGAACAAAATTGATAAGAAAGAACGCTACCCTGAACGTTGATTTACAGCTCGCCGATAAAAATGAAGTTTTGACAATAGTAAGGGAGAGTACTTTAATTACTCTAACAGGAACTGCATAAAACCACCTTCTATTCCTTCTTGAGGATGTTCTAGATTGACTGTCAGAGCATTAGGATCGGCATTCTTGCTCAAAATTTTCATTTTCTTGCCGGTTCTCTTTTTAGCTGTAGAATCCTCTCTACGTGATCCTCCAAAGCACACTGAGAGAATCCCTTGTTTTCTCTGTTTGATCTTGCGCGGAGCCTCGAAACCATAAAGAGCTCGCCTGTTGAAAAAGCACCCGGTACCCACGTATAAAGGGCCCTGGATGCCGTCTAAGCCTTTCAAATTTATCTGAAATCCAAAGAAGGCAGTCACGGAGCATGTAAAGCTGAGAAATCATGACTAATGGACATCATAGGTAACAGAAGATGTGGAACTTACATCAAAGAACATGGTGTTGCGGTTAGCATAGCGATCATTCTTATCGACCCCATCGAATCTCATGGGAAATTGAACATAACAAGCCGATTCTGCATGATTTGGATCCATGAGGAAGCACATTGCTTCCTGCAATGCCTTGCTGTTGTTTACGTAGTGGTCAAAGTTAAGATTTAACAAGAAAGGTCCGTTGGTAAGTATTCCCGACACACGAACCTATCAAAAGGTTGATACCCGTCAGTTGATTTAATCCCTAACTAGAGAATTTCAACTAGCACAAATAAATCAAGGTAGAAAAGCTCAAGCTTATGCAATCACGACTTACAAGTGCGTTCATTGCACCGGCTTTATTGTGATGAAGAAATCCAGGACGCTTCTCACGAGACACGTAGATCAGCTGGGGAAGCTCATTACCATCGGCATCGTGTCCTCCATTATGGCCTAAAAAGACCTTCAGGAGAACAAGAGTGAAGAAAAAAACATTAGCTGCATGACAGAGACACAAAAGGGAGAGTAATGGGATCCTTTATTGCTTGGTGGCACAAATTATCTGCTGGTTCGAGGGAGTTTTCCGATTTATAGCAGGTTCGGTGCAAATCTTATAAGCACTTTTGGAAATTATCATGTATATATTGGTTGGCATCCTTTAATGCAGAGTGAAATTTATTAACACAACACAAAGAAGACATCAGTGCAGGAAATATGCGGATCGAACTGAAGGACAAACCTGGATCATTCCCGGATGATCACGCACGTTATTTCCGGGCCATGGCGTGCCATCTTTCATGACCCATCCTTCATCTGGAATTTTCCTTGCCTTTGCCACGAGCCCATTAATCCGCACTTTGAACTCCTCGTATTCTCTCTGTATAAATTCATAGGTAGATCCAATAACATTTGACACACGCAAAAAAACCATGCCACACGAAAAATTGTTGTGCATGTAGTCCAAAAAAGTTTCCTACTTTCATGGCTCGGCGCTCTTTGACAAAGGAAGGATGAATCTTGTTCTTCAAGTAATCCACATTGCACGAGAAGTACTGCTCTGGGGCCCTCGGCTCGATGCCGTGCTTCTTGCAAAAAGGAACCCACGTTCTCGCAAATTCGGATGTTTCTTGTAGAGTCTCAAATGTGAGAATGGCAGCTCCGTCATCAGAAACGTAGCAAGAAACTTTTTCGACTGGGTAGTCCACTGCAAGAACGGATAGAACGGTATTGGCCGTGACAAGGGGAGGCTCTTTTAAAGGATCGTTCGTGGTGACCACAACATCAATTGCAGCAAGCTGAGACGGCTCTCCTGTCCTGTTATATCTGTGCCAACATTGGTAACGAGTGAAACTTTTCAGCAACGAAAGACTTAGCAGAGGGGAAACTTTCAATGGACAACGCAAGGAATGAACATCAAAACCTCAGGGCAAGCCTCTCGCCATAGGTCTCGCGGTTGACGGGATGCCATTTAGGGAACTGCTCCAATATCCAAGACATAGCGAACCATATCTCACAAACTACAGATACCAACCACAACGTGTATGCATCGTGAACTGGATTCTTCAGACGGTAGTATAAGAAAAATCCAATCACCAGAAGGCGTATTACAATAACCATTCGATAAGGGTTAATCCTAGAAGAAGGGATTGGAATCTTCCTCGATAGGGGTTGCCTCGCCTCGTCGTTGCTGCATTTCAGAAGCGGAACAATCAGTTAATAGATGGCGCATCGTTTTGCTTATATCTCTGATGGATCAATCGCTATGGGAATTATCGTCAAAGGGGAAATTTACATGAAAGGATCAAGCAGACGCATTCATCAGGCAATCTCACTGCAAATGCGACACACTTACAGCAGAGAGCCGTCCATTTCAGGCTCGGTGCCAGCCTCGGATTCGGTATCATATCTACATGTGGAAGGCTCGTGATGCACACTCTCTGGAACCTCGCTTCCCTGTTGCTTCATCTTCCAACAATCAGTAGACTCCCTCCAGATAAGACCAACTTGTGGTGCGCCAAATTCAGCACCACCTTACTATTAGCAGGAAAAAGAGGATCAAACTTCAAATTTTTCGACATCGAAACAAATGTCTAGATAGCACCTAATGTTCATCAAGTGTTGAGAGGAGCACAAGAACATGTAAAGTCACCTGTCTCGGTAGTTTCCTCGCCCAATGTCAGGAAATCACCCGACCTTTTGGATTGCTGTCAGATTTTCTAATGGCCAGACATAAGCATGTAACACAGAAAAGGACCAACACAAAATTCAACACCCAGAGGAAGGAATGTTCTGCAGACTTTACTTGGGATTGTCTCTCTTCCCTGATCATGAACATATATATCCATAAGCTCACCGTACACATTTGTTACTGTCATATAAGAAAGCTTAAAAATTTCTTTGGTTTCTTGAATTCAAATCCACATCATTCCAAAATTTCCCCCATATCGCCGCCAATCAGAAGCTTCCACTTGTTGCACCAAAGAAAAGGGAGTGCTTTCTACATGCTGGAAATACACACCAAGAAAAGAAGAAAAGGAATAGTTTTCTGTGGTGACTCTTTGGGTGGGGACTGTGACATGCGTTACTCAAGAAATATATTTATGCTTTTCTGTGGTTTAAAGGAAGCATCCTGTGCTTCAAACATGTTATGGACTTCTTCTTTTTCTCAATAGGATCTCTTTCACGTTTCCACTCGGGAATGAACGGCGCTCCTTTATAATTGCTTAATTGAAGGAAATCTGATTATTTCTGTCAGATGGGTATGGCTCAAAACAATTTGATTAGTTTGGCCAATTTTGTCCCGAATATTAAAATATCAACCTTTCAATTTCCGATTGATGTTCATAAATTTCTCTTCTCGACACGAAAAACTCAAAAAAATAAAGAATGAGAGAGCTACATTTCCTAGGAAGAAGGGGCAGATCTAGAGGAGAAGGACAATGGGCGTCAATGATATCAGTTCATGGGTCTGATTGGGTTGCATTAACATAAGATGAAGAAAATCAACATCGGTAATAATGTGGGAATTTGCAATCATTTTAGGGACTGATTATCTATTGACAGCCAAGTGCCCCTTAGAAGTAATAAAGCAATAGCTGGGCTTTTTTTCCCGTCCAATGCCCATTAAGGGACACCTCCTATTTGCTTATAAACCAAGTTTTTTGCCTCTCATGTATAGTAATAATTTTGCTTCGTTTTGCATATTGTTGTGCTTGCTTTGCTGAAATTGCCATGAAAAATGGTTACCACACTTGTCTATTGGCTAGATGGTGGATTATGAGAAAGAAAAATCACTAGTTTGGTTGGACCCTTTCGTTTCGTACAAGGAATTGAGGTGATATGACATTGAGAAAGGGACGTTGTTTTCCATCAATGATGGAAGATTGAAGAATGCCTAGAGGGTGCTTAAGGGTTCATCAATCACCAGACGACGAATAAGATGACTTATAAAACTTTGAGTAGTCTTCATTTTTTGCAATTAAACTTTGACGGGGTGAGAATCGATGGGGGTTGTCCCCTAACTGCTCGGTGTAACTAGGGGCCTAGGGCATCACATTTGTTTTTCTTTTGTTCTCATCAAAATTTCTGCATCTGTCGCTATAATGTTGGAATGTGCATCGCTCCTAGTTCAACTTGAGAACCGAACCGGCCAGAAACTGGGAATTAGACCGAATTGGTGGAGTTGGGTGAGAGTACATATTTTTTTAGTACGGGCAAAAATATAAATTATTTACGAGTAATCTCTTCTTTTATTAGTAATTTCCATAGGATTAGTAATTTCAATATGCACTAGAGTAACTTTTAATATATTTAGAAACTTTTGAGAAAAAAATAAAACATTTTAACAAAAATAAATAACATAGCCCGTTCCTGGGACAACTCAAAAACCAAACCAGAACCAGCCGGTCCTTTTTTCAAGGTGAACATGATCGGTTCCCAATTTCATAGACTAGGTAGTGACCCCATCCAATTCGATTCCAATTCCAAAGTGAAGATCAACCAAAAACCGTTCTACCCTACTGTATTGTTGCTTTTTTACTCTAATGAGGAAGATATGGCAAGCTTTGGAGGGCGCACGAATGCGGCAAGGCTCGCTCCTTTTTAATTTAAAACTCGGCTTTTCCAGCCTCCCAGCAACACTATGCGAGGTAAGAATGTTTTATGGCATGTTGGGTCGTGTTAAAATAGATGTGACTAAACACCATCCAATAAACACAATTAAATGATCCTTAAAGCACAATTATGGACACGATTGCGATTAAAATTCGATGATAAAAAGTTATTCGACTTCAAATAACTTAAATTACATTTAGTTTCCCATTGATCAACAAACAAAAGAGAATGCCTAATTCAGGATCTAGACAGCAACTTATAAAACAAGTACCTACAATGTTCCTCTATAGTTTCTCCTAATGTGTAGTTCTCCTACTATATTTTCTGAATCACTTGTCTCAGGATCTTGCAGATTCCTGCCCAGCAGCATGCAACTTCCCACCGCAGCGGCCGAGACACCCTCGCAAGCAAGCTGACTTTGTCTCATTGGATGATTGTATGTTTTCACTTCTGAGTATCACCTTCCTTTCCTAGAACTACTCCAATTGCCTCCTCTTCCAATTGTATTTCACGAACGTGGTAAACCAGCACCACTTCAATCAGATAGTTGACAGGAGACATAATCCTGGAATGTCCTGCAACGACACTCCGGTATCAACTCTCAAATTCTCTATGAGTTATGCGACCACACAATGACGGATAACAAGACTCAATGGATACAAAATCGGCTCACTCTTGTGCATGCACTCCTGCACGCGAAACTCTGAGAAGACATACACGTGCACTCCTGCACCTGAAACTCCAAGAGGACAAACATGTGTTCATTTGAGATATGGGTATATCTTACATGTGGAGCCCATAACCCACCCAGGCTTGCTCCAGTCTCGTCTCATCCCTTCAGCAACAATATCAACTCCTTTGAGTTACGAAACAACATAAATCAGTGCTGAGGGTCAAGATTTAACAAAATTTGGCATGAATTAATGAACAGAATCAAATCACATAATAGAGCCCCGACTTCCAACATGGAGTAGACATAGGTAAACAGACGAAGGACGACAACCCTGTTCAATTGAAAATAACCAGGGCTCCTATATGCTCAGCCAGAGAAGAAAGGAGTACATGTCACATACCCAATGAGAAATGTCATCATAAAATCGTCCACTTTCCGTGAAAGATATTGGAGTTCATCCTTTCAAACTGATCTATACTACTAATAAAAAGATGACTTATTCAAGTGAAGTCAGAACGGCACATGCATTTCCAAGACAAGAGGCCATAGAAAGAATCATGAAATAAAGAAAACAAAAGGGGAGATTACAGATGAGTAGTATCCACGATTGAATGTGATAGCTCAAAGATTTCCTGCAAAAGAGATTCCAAAGTATTTTAAAACCACAAGCACTCTCAGAGAAGTGACACACTCTCCAATCTTAGGCATGCACATATCAAACAGATTTTTCATAGTGCTGCCAGAGAAAAGCCTACAGAATTTTGAAGTTGAGTGAAATATAGAACTATCACAAGATTGCAATTTCTTGTCAAGGATCATATGCTTCCATTGAAAACTCGAAAATGAATCTCTACCTATCATAGACATCCTTCCACAAATCTTTACCAAATACAGTTATGTTTCTTATTAAGGAGACAGAATAGTAAAATGATACATCCACCGCAAGATTGCAAGTTATCTAGTCACACCTGTTGATGAGCAGCATGCATTTTAGAAGGACATCTGTGCTCAAAATGGCAAGCATGGATTCATACTAAATAGGATAATACATTGATAGGAACTTGAAATCAATTAAATAAGAGCCAACGGATACTGTGGACGGCTAGTTTAGTCATCAATCATCTATCCCGGTTGACTGGTTGCAAAAGCCAGCAATATTTAAGAATAAAACACGTAAAGCAGAAACAGAGTGCAAGGCAAGTCAGTCACTCCGTAAAAGCTTATCCGAGAGCCTGTGAACTAGGCATTCATGTACACTTGGACCATTAAAACAACTAAGCAGCATCAATTTCATTTGCACATGATATTATTCTGCGAGTGTTGGGTTGCAAGCATGGTTCCATCTCCTCATCTATATCTCTTGATTCCCTCCACAACCACCAAAACCATCCCCATCAAAAGTAAGCTAAAATTAATTGAGCAAGTTTAAGACAGAAAGAAGCACACAGCTTTTTGACAAGATTAACATATATTTCATCAGAATATTACTATTTGTCCACACATTGCTCCGAATAATTGTTATTTTGCAAAAACTAGGCATTTATATGGAACCTCACTAACCATAAAGCCAAAAGATTTGTGCTGTATATCTCTAATTTTTTCCGATCATCTCCAATCTCCATGACCAGATGCCAATAGGAAAATAAATAGGGTATTTAGTCTCTTCAGAACTCGTGGAAATCAGGATTGAATTAAAACAAAGACACGTCATAAACTCGCACATAGCGAGAAATGTAACTAATTTTCTTTCGATGATCTTGAAAGACAAACAAACCAACCAAAAAGAACAATACGATCAAAACACAGACACACAGGGAAAATTTAGAAAAGTACTCTCCAAGAATCTGCTAGTAGATAATGATACGGCTATAGTTTCTTTGGCTATATACCATGAATGAAACATCAATAAAAGTATATCTGTATTTGACAAATGCTTATTTAGACAGAAGTTAATCCTGGTTCAGTGTGACTTCAACGAAGACCTTTTCATGGAGTGAATTCTCCATACTGACTAAAATAAGGTGTGAATAGAGAGTCCAGAAAAAAGACACACTCAGTCTTTCTAGCACACGGCAATTTCCCTTAAAAGAAAAGCAGATTCTTGCCAAAAAAGTACTCAATGCAGTTTGTCGGTTATTCCAGTGTCGGGTACTTGCGATCCCGATATACTCGGCAAAATAAAAAATGCGTAGGCTGTCAGTTACATGAATGTCAGGTCCTTGGGATCCCGACATACCGACAGCCACGAACCTTGTTGGTTCATTTAGTTCATGTAAAAAAATGTCCCCATGCACCAATAAAGCAGCAGGATCATGAACCGAAAACGTTAGCATCATTTATGAAACGGGATTATTCATTCAAAAATGTCACGTCCGTATGCTTCTAAAGATTGATCTGGCTCACAGACATGCGCACCAAGTTGAACAGCTGCTACATCATTCCCTCTTTGACGTAGAAGATAAAGCAAAAGAAACCAAAGGGTACTGCTAAATTACCTTATAACATCAGGAAGTACTCCAATTAACTTCAAATTTTCAAACACAGTAAGTTAGAAAATTTGTCACCAGCAAATCATGATCATCATGCTGAAGGGTAAAGTCAGTAAAGAAGTTTACACAGAAATAGGAGTTAGTATTTTACATTATGTCTTGAGAAGATAACGAAAAGACTAGTTTCAGAGAAGATAACGAAAAAACTAGTTTCAGCAATAAGACCATGCATCTCTGAAGCAAGGATAAGTCGGTTAACTCAAGAACAAATAGCAGAAGATTGCAGGAAAACCAAAAATATAGTTATTACCGCAACTGTGATCCCTGCAGGGAAATCATCTGTCACTGTTTTTCATTGCACCGATCAAAACCAATTTCAGACATAAGCCATCACTTACATAAGTAAAACTGGAACATTGGCAAACATGCCTCAATTGATGACAAACGTCTTCTTCATATCGTCTGATTCGAGATTGTTGTGACAAGCACTTTCTTATCAATCACGGTGCTCAGTCGGAAATAGCTGACCAAAAGATAAATGGGAAGTTTCACAATGTTCAGCTGCTTCATCACAAGCACATGATGAGGGGGAAGACAGAGAAATCAGCTCTACCCAATGGAGACTAGTGGTTTACTTAAATCGTAGACTCTTCTTTTCTCCACAAAGCAACACATATACAATGTTTAGGTGTCATTTCTCAACCATTCCATCTGCTGAACTCCTTTGAACAATCAAGTTAGCTACAACCACAGATATATAAATGCAAAGAGAAAGAGCGAGTCCGAGTAAATCAGATTAAACATCCATGGAGCTCACAAACGTAAACCATCTTTGCTAAGCGTTACGCGCAAGACCCGGTGAAGAAACGAGCTAAAGTTCACAACTTTTCAACCAAAAGTTAAAAAAGGGACAAACTTTGGGTTCGACAATTAGGCGTTTCTGAGCTCGTGATCAAAGTTCGCGAGCTCCGGTCGCCGGCGGCGAAACACGAATCGATCGAAACCCACTTCTCGTTCTCAGTCTTTAGACACAGAGAAACCCTCTTATCGGCTGTTATCATCCGCACGCCACTAAAGGAGAATCACAACCCTGACAAACGACGCACTCAAATTCTTCTGAAGCAAGAAGTTGTTGAAAAGGAAAAAGAACCAAGATTCAAGGAGAGATGAAGAAAAAAAAACACGACCTTCTCTTTTTGAAAAAAGACAACTGCACAAGCAGGGACAACGGTCGAGGATACTTTCATTTTTCTACCGAAATGGAACATGGGTTTAGAACTTATCGTTTGTCTGAATTGTGATTCTCCTCTAATAAAACGAGAGAACGATATTAGTCGATACATGGATTCTTTCTGAAGCTAGGAAAGAGATCGAGAGGAGAGCGATCACCTTCTTTTGGAGCATACCTTGGAAAGAGAAGAGGAGTGTCTCCATGAATGAGTTTATCATATCAGTTATGTAACCAAAATTGAAAAGACGCTGCTTTTCGCAAGAATTGTTGGTCTTTATATATCTCCAGGCGAAGAAAAGACAAAAGATTTAGATTTATTTTGTTAGGACCGGTGGGTCGGGCTTAATATAATCTTATAAAATTGATCTATGAAATACTCTATTAATTCATAATCGTATATATCATATAAAGTATGAATCTTAATTCAAGGTAATGATTCAAAATTGAAAAGACCCTGCTTTTGCAAGGATGGTCCGTGCTTATATATTTTTGGGTGAAGAAAAGATAACGAACCTGTTTATATCAGAGTCAGTGTGTTGGGCTCTATATATTTTTACACATATTTTTCTGCCTTTTTAATGCAAGAAAGTGCCATGATTGAACAAACCAACCCATCAGATACTCTACTAATCAATAATTGCATTTCGAACCTTAAACCAAGTGAGTGATTCAAAATTATAAGGATGTTGTTGCGAGAATCCTCGATGCATATATATCCGGGCAAAGAAAAGACAATGGACCTAGACCTTTTATCAAAGCCGGTGTGTTGGGCTCCATGTTTTGTACATATTTTTTGCTTTTTTAATTCAAGAAAGTTCACTAACCGAATAAATTAACCTATCAAATACTCCACTAATCGATAATCGCATTGCCCCATATGAGATCCAAACCTTGACTTTGCTCAAATATGAACCAAACTTGCATCATACTAAGATTGCAGAAGGAAATCGATGGCCCGAAACCGAGGCCTGGCCCGCTTACCCTGGACTGATTTTTCAAGCCCGGATATGCTAATGAGAGCAATAGGGGATGTGTGCGCTAATAAATCATAGTAAACAGCTATTTACTCACGAGCTTGAACTGTCAATGGAAAAATAAAAGGCCTTTTGGTGTCAATGTATCGAGCATATCTCAAACTAGTCATCAGCATGTCACCCGCTTATGACAAAGCTTGCAGACATAAATCATATATCAGAAACTCTATTACTGGGGCAACATTCAAATCATCAAATGCAAGTCGGTATATCATATTCCAATACTTCAATTTTCCATCCAAAATAACCTTGACATTTCTTTCAGTACACTACACCCCCACCACGTTTGTAGCTCTAGTTTCCTATCTAAGAAACAAGAGATCATCCTAAAATGCAAACACAGCAAACCTGTTCAACAATCAACGTTCATGGCATGACATCGTCGATGCAGACTTATTGATCTGTTCACACTATGGTATTATTATTGACGACCTCTGTCTAAACATTATTTATATGGATCTGTTCAAGAGCAATGAGGCGAAACAGCGCCCATGTACTTGGGATTGAAATTGTTGCAAGAAGCTATTGCTGATCCACCTCCAGTCTTTTGCATGTTGACATTCTGCAGAACTATGCCCTCGCGCGGAAAGCTCTGTCTACAGTCGAACTTGATCGCCACATCCGAAGCACTCGTCCGTTTTATGTTCTGGTACATCACGTTCTTCACTTGAACAGCCGATTTCTGCAAAGATTAATTCTTATCATTTTTGCCCAGAAGATCAAATAACATAAGAATTTATAAATGGCAGTTTATAATCAGCTCGACTTTCCATCTCATCTTTGATTATATTTTTGGAATATCGGGCGATTAATTTCTTTTACTTGTTGCTTGCATGGCCCAATCTGGTCACAGTAGTTTTGGTCTATTATGATGGGGTTGCTCACATCATGCATTTCTATGTTCTGGAACTTAATGTTGCTAGCACTTCCAGACCCTCCCTGAGAATATTATCCCAAAATATATTTTAAGAAAAAGAGGGTAACTGACCGTCAAAAGCCGTAAAATATATTTTTTCTGCACAAATTAAGCAAAAAATTCTTGACCAGCCATGTCTTGATCCTGACTCCATTGCTGGTTCCAGAGAAGGTGGCTTTATTCACTGTTACTCCTGAAACATGAGCCTCTGAGTTTCCAGACCCCAAACTTCCAATGCTAGGGTTGATCACCAAGCGCAGATCAAAAGACGAAAGGTCAGTAAATTAGCTGAGAGAAAGCTGAAGAAAATAGGGGAAAAAAGAAAGAAAATAAGCTCTTTATATTGAAAAAATTCACCCCAAATTTTACCTGATTCCATGACGTGATCCACAAGTTATGTCCATGGCCTCAACATTTTGCGATCCATCCACAATTGAAATGCAATCGTCACCTTGAATGTACAAAATAGATGGGACAGTGACACAAATTCATTTTTCGGTTCCTAAAGAGAGAGTTTTCTCACGGATGTGATTGAAGTTTAGAAGGGTTATATGATTATTACCTGTTCCGATTATAGAGCTAGAAATTTGGATGTTCCGAGTACCAGTGATGTGAATCCCGTCCGTGTTTGGGCTGCTTCCTAGGCGCGGTGACTTGGAGATTGGTGGCTCGGATGTCACTGCACTTCTCGAACAAAACGTGAATTTGTTGCGCGTTCTAAATTTTCAGATTCCGTGTTATCAGGTTCTCACGGTTGTAGAAAGTGAGAGCCTAGCAAAATGAGCAACAACCACTTGAGCTGATGGCACAGTGATCACTACAAAAAAACATGAATTTTGCCACGAAAATTTGCGACGGGGAAATTTTCGTCGCTAATTTGCGACGAAATTTGCGACGGAATTTTTTTCCGTCGCAAATTAGCGACGAAAATTTCCCCGTCGCAAATTTGCGACGGAATTTGCGACGAAATAAAAATTCGTCGCAAATTTGCGACGGAAAATTAAGTCCGTCGCAAATTTGCGACGGAAAATTAAGTCCGTCGCAAATTTGCGACGGAAAAATAAGTCCGTCGCAAGCAAATTTGCGACGGAACATAAGTCCGTCGCAAATTTGCGACGGAAAATTAAGTCCGTCGCAAATTTGCGACGGAAAATAGGTCCGTCGCAAATTTGCGACGGAAAATTAAGTCCGTCGCAAGAAAAATTTGCGACGGAAGAATAAGTCCGTCGCAAATTTTAATAAGTTTGGAACGAAAAGCTCATTGTATTAGGATCTGCAGAACCAGTAAATAGGCAAAACAGCCTTACAAGAAAAAGGAAAGCCTTATAAGAAAAGAAAATAACTAATCTACGGGATATGTTAGGGATATGCTAGACTACTGTTACCAAAAGTACAATGATACAGCTGTACAATCCATAATACTCCCCCTCAAGTTGGGGCATGAGGGTCCCGAATGCCCAACTTGCTGAGAAGAAAGCGAAAGCGATCTCGTCCAAGTGCCTTGGTAAATATGTCAGCTAATTGAAGGCTCGTAGACACATGTGAGGTAGCCATTATTCCCGATCTAAGATGTTCACGAACAAAGTGACAATCGATCTCGATATGCTTCGTGCGCTCATGAAAGACTGGGTTCGCGGCAATGTGTAGGGCAGCTTGATTGTCGCAGAATAATCGAGTTGGTGACTTCATGCACACCCCCAGTGAAGAAAGTAAACTCCGCAGCCATATGATCTCACTAACTGCTGCTGCCATAGCTCGATACTCTGCTTCTGCTGATGAACGCGAGACAGTGGTTTGCTTCTTAGTCTTCCATGAAACTGGACAGCCTCCTAAGGTGATAAAATTGTTGGAAATTTGGGACAAATTGATGGGTGAATGAATGAGAAATTGATGCTCAAAGAACACCCTTGAGTTGGAAGTGGGAAGTGAAAAGCACTAGTCCCACATGGAAAAGGAAGAAGGCTATGGAGTAGTTTATATACAGTTACACTTATTTGAAGTGGTAACTATTGTAGCACAAACTCTCTGCCTCGCGCGCAGGCGCAGGGGGGTGCAAATCCGATGCCCGACAAGCTGAAACTTGGGCGCGAGCGCGCATCCTGCGTACACGATTGCGGGATCGAAAAGTGGGCCTCGCGACGAGCCCAATTTTGCTAGCCTTCTGATTTAATTTTTTCAACTCAAACAGTTACAGATTTGTAACGTATGATTAATGGTGCGTTAAATTGTGACTGTTACGGAATTGATTTTGTAACGGCAGAATTAATCGGCCGTTATTACAGACGCAAATTGATTTTGTAACGGCAGATTTAATTGGCCGTTATTATTCCCGAACAGCTCTCCCCTGTGTTCTATTTTAACGAAATCATTCTTCTTTTGGAAGAAGCTTTTCGCTGCTTTCTTTCGGAAAAACGTTCGTTGCTTTCCTTCTGAAGAACGTTCTCTGCTTTCCTTCTGAAAAACGTTCGTTGCTTTCCTTCTGAAAAAACGTTCGTTGTTTTCCTTCTGAAAAACGTTCGTTGCTTTCCTTCTGAAAAAACGTTCGTTGTTTTCCTTCTGAAAAACGTTCGTTGCTTTCCTTCTGAAAAAACGTTCGTTGTTTTCCTTCTGAAAAACGTTCGCTGCTTTATCCTTGTTTTTCGATAGTGTTCATTTTCGAGTTTGTTCAAGTTCGCCGAAGACTTTGAAGTTTTACTTCTTAGTCGTCTACCGTTGTATCCTGGGAGACAGACGTTCACGAAACCTCAGACGCGTGCTGTAGGGAGCGAATCTGTTTTAAGGAAACTGTGTCAAACACAGGCCTCGGTATTCGTTTGTATCGATTTCAACTTTGTAGTTGCCATTTCTTTTCTTTGTAATTCCCTATTGTTTGTGATATTTAAGCTAATGCCAATTTGAATATTGTTCTACAAAAATAACCCGTAATCGATCGGCGGGTCAATGGGCAGCTAGCCCAGTCTGAATCACAATAAGCTTCAAGCTCAAGAGAGTGAGGCCGTAGAAAGATCCCCTGGGCAGGGGATTGCTTCAAGTAACGAAGGACTCTCATGGCAGCATCCCAGTGACCTTGACGAGGCTCCTGCATGAATTGCGCCAAGACATGAAGAGAATAACTAAGCTCCGGTCTGGTTATTGTCAAATATATAAGCCTCCCAACTAGACGTCTATACTTGGCCGGATCCGAGAGTAAATCACTGGAACATGTCGATAGGCGATGGTGCTGTTCCATAGGAAATGATGATGGTCGTGATCCTAGCATACCGCACTCAGTCAGAATGTCAAGCACGTACTTCCGTTGACTGAGAAAAATCCCAGAGTCCATCCGTGTAACTTCAATGCCGAGAAAATACTTCAGAGATCCCAAATCTTTTATCCGGAAGCACTTGTCCAAATAACTTTTAAACGAGGTACAATAGCTGGAACTATTTCCAACTATGATCAAATCATCCACATAAACTAACACTCCGATAAATACGCTACCTCGAGTAAAAGTGAATAGAGAATTATCTGCCCCTGATTGGAGAAAACCATATTGTTGAAGTGCATTTGCAAACTTGGAAAACCAATTCCGCGAAGCTTGACGGAGCCCATATAATGATTTTCTGAGCCGACACACACCGCCTTCCTTAGCTGATGAGAATCCTGGTGGTAATTGCATGTAAATCTCTTCATCTAAATCCCCATGTAAGAATGCATTATTCACATCCATTTGATGCATTTCCCATCCCTTTGCAACGGCAACTGTCAACAAGCATCTCACCGTCACGAGCTTAGCCACTGGAGCAAATGTCTCATGATAATCTACTCCTTCCACCTGTGTAAAACCTTTCGCTACCAACCGAGCTTTGTAACGTTCGACACTCCCATCTGCATGCCGCTTCACCTTGTACACCCATTTGCAACCGATTGGACGTTTCCCAGGCGGGAGTTTCTCAATGGTCCAAGTTTTATTAGACTCGAGAGCATAGATCTCTTTCGCCATCGCATCTCTCCACTTCGGATCTTGAGCAGCCTTGCGATAGGATGTGGGTTCGCTGTCAGAATCAATGGCAGCTAGAAATGCCACGTGACGATTAGAAAGACCAGAATAATCAATGAAGTGCTCGATAGGGTGGGACGTACCTGAGGAGTCCGATGAAGTGGATGATGAGAGAGAGGGGGGTGTCACATGCCGTGCGGTGTGAACAATGAAGTCTTTAAAACGTCCAGGAGGATTCTTAATCCGATTCGAACGTCGTGCCACCATATCTACTTTTTCGGGGATTGTTGCATCAACATTATCAAAAATCTTTGTCTGATCTCCCTCTTCCATGTCAAGTTGCTGATTACTGACAAAATTCGGATTGTTACACCTTTCTGAATCAACTGCCCTGCCCCCACTGTCCTGCTCAGACCGACCCACTTGTTGTTCTGCCGCTGCCTGTTCTGGTCTAGCTGCCTGTTCTGGATTAGGCTCAGTTGATCCAGGCTCATCAGTTGAATCGTCGTATCGAATGATTAAAGGAACTCCATCAAGGAATAGTGGACTGCCCTTCTTTGGTTCGGCTGGTTGATTACTATTTGTGACAAATGGGAAAGTATCTTCGCAAAACCGAACATCCCTTGATACGAAGAATTGTCGTGTCTTCAAATCATAAAGTCGCCAACCCTTCTTTCCTTGCGGATAGCCAACGAATACACATTTTCGAGATCTTTCTTGAAATTTATCTCTGGTTCGAACATGAGCATAGCATAATGAACCAAAAACTCGAAGATTCGAGTAATTAGGTGGTTTGCCGAAGAGTACCTCATAGGGGCTTTTGTTGTCGAGCAACTCTGTGGGCGTAACATTAATGAGATGAACTGCGGTCGAAACACATTCACCCCAAAAACGTGTTGGAAGAGATGCTTGAAACATGAGTGCCCGAGCAACATTGAGGATATATCGGTGTTTCCGTTCAACCCGTCCATTTTGTTGTGGTGTCTCCGTGCAAGAAGTTTGGTGTATAATACCTTGGGCGAAAAAAAAATTCTGCATCTCCCTTGATAGGAATTCCGACCCATTATCACTTCTCATCATTTTAATCGTACGATTAAATTGATTCTTAATTAGAGCACAAAAATGGATGAGAAAATGTCGTGCTTCAGATTTTTCACGTAAGAGAAATAACCATACACCTCGACTGAAATCGTCAACTATCGTCAAAAAATAATTGGCACCACAACTAGATTTAATCTTATACGGCCCCCACAAGTCACAATGTATCAGCTGAAATGGGTAATCGGCTTTATTCATGCTCAAATCAAACGAAGAACGAGTATGTTTTGCTCTCAGACATACATCGCACTCCTTATTGCCTCTATCATCTGAATTTAGATTAATACCATTCAACTTTATTGTGCGGGATGGATGACCGAGCCTCTGATGCCATATGTCCACGGATTCTTCCAGAATTGCTTGACATGTAGATGGCGCGATCAACACTTTCCGCAGGTAGTAGACCCCCCCTCGAAGCTCACCCACTCCAAGGGTCCTCCTCGAAGTGCGGTCATGAATTAAACATAAATTCGAGCAAAAAGTTACAAGGCAATCTATCTCTACTGATAATCGTGCAATGGAAATTAGATTGCAATTGAAAGTAGGCACATAAAGCACTTCAGAGAGCTGAATGGAATTAACAATCATCACTTTCCCAACTCGGGTGGCTTGTATTTTGCCCCCATTAGGAATATAAACCGGTGCACCGCCTTGAATTGGCAATGATTCTGAAAAATTCTCAAGACTTCCCGTCATGTGTCTCGAAGCTCCAGTGTCTAATATCCATTCATTCTGTAAATTCACAAAATTATTACCGACAAGTCGATCATAATCATTTGTGTCCGAGGCAAGCAAATTCAGCAATTTCTGAAATTGATCATCAGGCAGGGCCTCCAAGCGATCAGCCCGCGACCTATTAATGGTCTGGACTGCATTCGCCCGATCTGGGCCTTGTGGATTCGGAGTCTTCACTCGCGGCCAGCCTCGCTTCCATTGACTCTGTCCGGTCCCTCTGCCCTGTCCAATGGGCTTCTTTCCTTTGCTCCTTTCTGCCGTGTACCATGCTGGGTAGCCATTCAAGGCCCAGCAGTTGTTGTTCGTGTGGCCCAGCTTGCCACAATGCTCACAGACCACCCTTGCTTCGGATAACTGCTGCTGTTGTTTTCCGACGTTGTTCGGTCCGCCTCCTCCTTTTACGAGAAAAACAGCTGCTTCTGGTGTCGAATCATGAGATCGCACAACAAGTTTTTGACGTTCTTCGTGCACAATCATTTGATATACTTTATTTAGGCTCGGCATTGGCTCGATACTAAGGATGTTGGACCGTACCGTGCTGAATTCAGAGGTGAGACCCATGAGAAACTGAAATATCTTCTCCGTTTCCCGTTGTGCCACGAACTTGTTGTTGGCTCCACAGCTGCAGGTCGGTTTCTCAAGGTAAAACTCGAGTTCATCCCACAATAATTTCAATTTGGAATAATATTCCCGCACACTCTTCCCATCCTGCTTGAGAATACAGATTTCTAATTTGATTTGATAAATCCGAGTCTGATTTCCTTTCGAGTACCGCTCTTTGAGATCGTCCCATAGTTCTTTCGCGTCCATAGCATAAGCGACTGTTGATTGGAGGTCCTTTTCCATTGTGTTGAAAAGCCATGCTAAGATTGTGGAGTTGCAAATCTCCCACCTTTCTCGCATCGGGTCGTCTTCCTCCGGCTTTTGAAGTGACCCGTCGATGAAGGGTAGTTTGCATTTTGCTCGTAACGCAATCAGTATACCACGTGACCATGTCAAGTAGTTGTCGCCATTTAGATTACAAGCGATCAGAACGTTGCCCGGGCCATCCGACGACTCGAGCCGATACATCGCTGGAATCTCAGCCCTCCTGGCCGAGCCATCTCCCTTCATGTTAGTCTTCAGTAAAACGGTGTCCCTTCTCGGGCTCTTGTCTGAATCACTCACGTCCGCCATCCTATGAAAACTTCAAAAAAGAAAAAAATTCAATCGGTCCCAGAACGAAGATGCTCTGATACCATAATAAGTTTGGAACGAAAAGCTCATTGTATTAGGATCTGCAGAACCAGTAAATAGGCAAAACAGCCTTACAAGAAAAAGGAAAGCCTTATAAGAAAAGAAAATAACTAATCTACAGGATATGTTAGGGATATGCTAGACTACTGTTACCAAAAGTACAATGATACAGCTGTACAATCCATAATAAATTTGCGACGGATTTTTTTCGTCCGTCGCAAAAAGAATTCCCGCCCATTTGACCAAAAACAAAAAATTCCCGCCTGTCCTTTTACCCCATTTTCTCTCTTTTTTTATTCTTTTTTCTTGTCTTCTTCCTCCTCTTCTTCCTCCTCGCGCGCATATCCTCTACTCCGACCTTCTCAGCTCCTTCTCCCTCTTCTTCCTCTTCCTCTTCTTCTCTCTCTCTCTCTCTTTCTTGATCTCTGCAACCTCGGGCCACTCGTGCACAACCAGGTGTGGCATCACGAGGGTATGGACGAGGTTCCCTCAGCCCGTCTGAACTTGACGCCGGCCTCGTGCAGCTCCTTTGCGCGCGCACAGCCCCGATGGCCTCCTCATCCTCTCCATCTTCGTCTTCTTCGTTGAGATCCGGAACTCTCCTGTCGAGGCTCCTGGGCGTTGCCGTCCTGATCCTGCTCCTGGCGAGTTCCTGCTCGGCCACCCGCCTCGGGATGGTGTCCCGGGCGTTGTCCCGGATCGCCATGAATCTGGACCGGCCCCGCCGACAGGAGGGCGTGACGAGCTTCCGGCACCGGGGCCGGGTCTTCAACTTCTTCCCCAAGGGGTCGACGGTGCCTGCTGCTGAATCTGCTGGTGGTGAGAGCTGCTTAAGGAAGCCAAACCCCCAAGCCCTTGAAAAAGTCCATATTGTCGTTGTTATTGCTTGTTGTAGCACCCCCGATGTTGAAGGGCTGGTTCTGGTTGATGGACTGAACAGCAGCCAAAGAGGATAAGAACCCACCTCCCGCATAGAATGAGTAGCCCAGATGCCCCTCCCCACCCGCCGCGGCTGGTGGCGGAGCCAGGTTCCCTGCGGCAACGTCCTTGAGGCTTTGAGGCAGGACCTGCAGGGATGAGTGTGGGGTGAGGCTGTCGCCGGAGGAGGATGCGGAGGCGGAGGAGGAGGAGGAGGCCTTGGAGCGCTTGGCCTTCCGGCAGCCGCCGCCGACGGGGACGTTCCTGAGGGTTCCGCCGTGGGTCCAGTAGCGTCGGCAGGTCTTGCAGAAGTAGCGGGGCTGGGAGAGGCTGTAGTTGTTGTAGTAGCAGAAATCTTTTTTAGCATTTCTTTGGTTTACTCAACCGAAATCTTTTTTTTTTTGCAAATTATGCTAGGATTTTTTTTATAAGTGCAGAAAAAATAGATTTATCAAGTTTGGTTACAATTCAATGTTATCCGCTCTACCTTCAGCCAGCCATCTGAAAAAAAGAGTTAATATATTATTGTCTGAAGAGGGGGCTACGTAATTTCGGCAGCAAACTAAATGTCCCGATAAAATAAAAAATAGGAAAAAAATTCAAACAATGTTAAAATTCTTACAGACCAAAAAAAAACATTTCGTCACAATTTAGAGATAAAAAAAAATTTCGTCGCACATTAACGATGAATTTTGAGAAGAATACAATTCGTGGCTAATTTGTGACGAATTTTACGATGGACAATTAGCGACGAATTTTGCGACGGATTTTGCGACGAATTTTGCGACGAAATTTGCGACTGATTTGCGACGGAATTTTGCGACGGATTGAGTCCGTCGCAAATTTGCGACGGAATTTGCGACGGACTTGCGACGGATTTTGCGACGAATTTTGCGACGAATTGAGTCCGTCGCAAATTTGCGACGGAATTTGCGACGGACTTGCGACGAATTTTGCGACGGATTGAGTTCGTCGCAAATTTGCGACGGAATATTTGCGACGAATTTTGCGACGGATCTGGTCCGTCGCAAATTTGCGACGAATTTTGCGACGAATTTTGTGACGAATTTTGCGACGAATTTTTTCCGTCGCAAATTTGCGACGAATTTTTGAATTTTCCATCGCAAAAATTTGCGACGCGCTATTAGCGACGGAATTTTTTCCGTCGCAAAATCCGTCACAAATTCGATTTGCGACGGATTTTTCCGCAATTTCCGTCGCAAATTCCGTCGCAAAAAACAAGTTTTTTTGTAGTGGATGTAAAGGATCTCGGAATATGCATTATACGTCGCGA
Organism: Syzygium jambos; assembly: GCA_031216235.1. NCBI lineage: Eukaryota > Viridiplantae > Streptophyta > Magnoliopsida > Myrtales > Myrtaceae > Syzygium > Syzygium jambos. The sequence continues at coordinate 25,372,625 of CM062220.1, forward strand.
CATATTCTAGTGGAGCATTTGAATGAAATAAATTTGTACCATGCAACAAATGATCGAATTGTTTACTTGATCAATGTGATATTGTCATATCGCTTAGCAAATAAGTTATGTTGAAAGAGATTGTATTCCTATCATTATTCAATCAAAGCCCTTTCCGACAATTAATGACCATGCATTCTGTTTGAAATATGGGATAAATTGATGGGTGAATGAATGAGAAATTGATACTCAAAGCATACCCTTGAGTTGGAAGTGGGAAGTGGAAAAACACTAGTCCCACATCGGAAAAGAAAGAAGGCTATGAAGTGCTTTATATACAGTTACACTTATTTGAAGTGGTAACTATCATAGCACAAACTCTCTGCCTCACGCGCAGGCGCAGGGGGTGCAAATCCGATGCCCGACGAGCTGAAACTTGGGCACGAGCGCACGTCCCGTGTACACGATTGTAGGACCGAAAAGTGGGTCTCGCGACGAGCCCAATTTTGCTTGCCTTCTGATTTATTTATTTATTTTCAACTCAAACTATTACAGATTTATAACGTATGATTAGTGGTGCGTTAAATTGTGTTGTTACGGAATTGATTTTGTAACGGCGGAATTAATCGGCCGTTATTCCTGACGCGAATTGATTTTGTAATGGCGGAATTAATCGGCCGTTATTCCTGACGCGAATTGATTTTGTAACGGCGGATTTAATTGGCAATCTGCCGTTATTATCCTCGAACAGCTCTCCCTCTGTTCTATTTTTTTTAAAACGAAATCGTTCTTCCTCTTTTTAGAGCTCTCTGCATTTTGCATTGTTTTCGATAGTGTTCATTTCAAGTTTGTTCGAGTTCGCCGGAAGCTTGGAAGTGCCGCGATCTCTTCTTCGCTGTCAGCCGTTGTATCCTGAGAGACAGATGTTCGCGAAACCTTAATCGCGTGCTGGAGGGAACGAATCTGTTTTAAGGAAACTGTGTCGAATATAGGCCTCGGTATTCGTTTGTATCGATTCCAACTTTGTTATTGCAATTTCGTTTCTTTGTAATTCCGTATTGTTTGTAATATTTAAGCTTATGCCGATTTGAATTTTCTTAACAATCTTAACATTCTTAAAACAGATTCGTGATTTTGAAATTCAAATGGCTACTGGAAACGAACTTGTCGATGTGGCTGCTGACAACGTCGCAAGAGACTCTGCCAATGCCTCAGCTGTCCACCTGCCTGGCTCTTCCTCTGTTCCTTCGGCGGTTTCTATCCACCATGGTGAAAAACTTGAAAAGTTCGACGGACTGAACTTTAAAAGGTGGCAGCAAAAGATGCTGTTTTATTTGACAACCTTGAATCTTGCGAGATTCTTGACTGAGGAAGCTCCTAGGTTATCCGATGGAGAAACGGATAAGCAAGCCTTCAACGCTGTTGAAGCGTGGAAGCACTCTGACTTCCTGTGTAGGAACTACGTCCTGAATGGCTTACATGACTCATTGTACAATGTCTGTGTAGGAACTACGTCCTGAATGGCTTACATGACTCACTGTACAATGTCTATTGTGCAAAAAAGACGGCAAAGGAGTTATGGGAAGCCTTGGACCGAAAATATAAAACAGAGGATGCCAGAGCAAAGAAATTTGTTGTCGGTCGGTTCCTTGATTATAAGATGGTGGATTTCAAGACTGTCATCAGTCAGGTGCAAGAAATTCAAGTGATCTTGCATGAAATTCAAGCTGAAGGAATGATCTTGAGTGAAACCTTCTAAGTGGCTACTATTATTGAAAAGCTATCTCCTGGGTGAAAGGATTTCAAGAACTATCTCAAGCACAAGCGAAAGGAAATGAATCTGGAGGAGCTGATTGTCAGACTTCGAATCGAAGAAGACAATAGAGGATTTGAACGCAAAGGGTTCAATCCTACTACAACTAAGGCAAATGTTGTGGAGCTTAGGCAAGGCCACAAGAACAAGAAGATTGTCAAGCCAAAGTTGGGACCAAAAGGAGGAGTTTCCAAGAACAAGTTTCAAGGAAAATGCTTCAATTGTGGCAAGATGGGCCATAGATCTGTGGATTGCAGACTTCCGAAGAAGAAGAATCGTGAGGCAAATATGGTGAATGGCATCGCTCAAGACGTGTCAAACATAAACCTCTCTGCAATGATCTCTGAAGTAAACTTAGTTGGGTCCAATCCGAAGGAATGGTGGATTGACTGGTGCCACGAGACACATATGCTCTAATAAGGACCTGTTCACAAATCTTGAACCAATTAATGGGGAAAAGGTTTTTATGGGAAATTCTGCTTCTTCTGCTGTCGAAGGCCAAGGGAAGGTGTTGCTGAAGATGACCTCAGGAAAGGAGCTGACTCTAAACAATGTCCTCTATGTGCCAGAAATCCGAAAGACCTGGTTTCTGGGTCTCTGTTGAACAAGCATGGATTTCGTATGGTGTTTGAGTCAGATAAAGTTATTTTGTCTAAATCTGGAATGTATGTGGGGAAGGGATATGTAACTGATGGGCTTTTTAAGCTCAATGTGATGACAATTATCAATAAAGATAATAAGTCTTCTATTTATTTGCTTGAGTCTTCCAATTTATGGCATGGTAGACTAGGACATGTTAATTATGATACATTGCGTAGATTAATTAACTTGGAACATATACCTTCATTCCAAATTGATTCAAAACATAAATGTGAAATTTGTGTTCAGGCAAAATTAACGAGATCATCATTTCAAACAATTGAAAGAAACACCGAACCCCTTGAATTAATTCATAGTGATGTTTGCGATTTGAAATTCGTACAAACGAGAGGTGGTAATAAATATTTCATTACCTTTATCGATGATAACACTAAATACTGTTATGTGTATTTGCTTAAAAGCAAAGATGAAGCCTTAGAGAAATTTATTCTCTATAAGAATGAAGTTGAAAATCAACTTAACAAGAGAATTAAAAGATTGAGAAGTGATAGAGGTGGCGAGTACGAAGTACCAATTGGTGAATTCTGTGCACAACACGGAATTATACATGAAGTAACTGCGCCTTACTCTCCTCAATCAAATGGTGTTGCTGAACGTAAAAATCGCACATTGAAAGAAATGATGAATGCGATATTACTAAATTCAGGTTTGCCTCAAAATATGTGGGGAGAAGCTATTTTGTCAAGCAACTACCTTTTAAATAAGGTACCTCGAAAGAAATAGGACAAAACCCCTTATGAGTTATGGAAAGGTAGGAGACCATCCTACAAGCATTTACGAGTGTGGGGTTGTCTTGCAAAAGTAGCAGTTCCAACACCAAAGAAGACAAAGATAGGTCCTAAAACGGTGGACTGTATCTTTATAGGCTATGCACATAACAATAATGCATATCGATTTATTGTACATGAATCTAAAATTCCAGATATACACAAGAATACAGTCATGGAATCAAGGAATGCATCATTCTTTGAAAATGTATTTCCTTATAAATCCAATGATGGATCAAGTTCATCTAAACGAAAGAATGAAACTATGAATGAAGAAAGTCATGAAATTCATGACTCAGATCATGAACTTGAACCGAGACGTAGCAAAAGAGCAAGAGTGGAAAAATCTTTTGGAAATGATTTTCTAACTTATTTGTTAGAAAAGGAACCACTAGATTATGCAGAAGCTATGAATTCTTCTAAGGGACCTCTATGGAAAGAAGCAATAAAAAGTGAAGTTGATTCTATTTTGCAGAATCATACTTGGGAGCTAGTGAATCTTCCTCCTGGATGTAAGCTTTTAAAGTCTAAATGGATTTTTAAAAGGAAAATGAAAGCAGATGGCTCCATTGATAAGTATAAAGCTAGACTTGTGATCAAAGGATACAAACAACGAGAAGGCTTAGATTACTTTGATACTTATTCTCCTGTGACGAGAATAACCTCCATTAGGATGATAATTGCAATTGCAGCATTGCAAAATCTAGAAGTACATCAAATGGATGTAAAAACAGCTTTTCTAAATGGTGATTTGGATGAAGAAATCTACATGGAACAACCTGAGGGTTTTATAGTTTCAGGACAAGAAAGGAAAGTCTATAAATTGGTGAAGTCATTGTATGGCCTAAAACAAGCACCAAAGCAGTGGCATGAAAAGTTTGATAATGCAATGATTACCAATGGTTTTAAAATCAATGAATGTGATAAATGTGTCTACATTAAAGAGACAACAAATGGCTATGTCATTTTGTATCTTTACGTAGATGACATACTAATTGTTGGTAGTGATGAAAAAATGATCAAATCTACCAAGTATATGTTGAATTCAAGATTTGACATGAAAGATATGGGACCTACTGATATGATTTTAGGAATTAAAATCACAAGAACGTCAGAAGGTCTTATTTTAAACCAGTCACACTATGTGGACAAGATTCTCGAAAAATTCAACATGAATGATTCTGGTATTGCTAGAACACCATTAAACAATAGTCTTCATCTATCCAAGAATAGGGGAGATGGTATTTCTCAAGTAGAGTACTCCAGAGTTATTGGAAGTCTAATGTACTTAATGAGTTGTACTAGACCAGATATTGCCTATACGGTTAGTAAATTGAGTAGATATACGAGCAATCCGAGTGCGGACCATTGGAAAGCAATAGTGAGAGTATTCAGGTACTTACGATATACTCGGAATTATGGCCTGCATTATACCAGATACCCAGCTGTTCTGGAAGGATATAGTGATGCAAATTGGATATCTGATATAAAAGACTGAAAATCTACTAGTGGATATGTATTCACACTAGCAGGAGCAGCCGTATCCTGGAAATCCTGTAAACAAACTGTTATAGCCAGATCACAATGGAATCTGAATTTATAGCTTTAGATAAATGTGGTGAAGAGGCTGAATGGCTATGCCATTTCTTAGAGGATATTCCAAAATGGCAAAAACCTGTGCCACCAATAAGTATACATTGTGATAGTCAATCTGCAATTGGAAGAGCACAGAGTAATATGTACAATGGTAAGTCTAGACATATACGTCGTAGACATAATACCATTAGACAACTACTCTCAACAGGAATTATATCTATTGACTACGTAAAGTCAAAGGATAATATTGTGGATCTGCTAACCAAAGGGTTAAATAGAGAGTTAGTTGAGAAATCGACAAGAGGAATGGGACTGAAGCCCACGAAAGAATAAGTTGATATAAAGGAAACCCAACCTAGTTGACTGGAGATCCCAAGATCTAGGTTCAAAGGGACAACCTAATTATATAAACTTAGTGATGTCACTGTGGGGGTTATCTCTAAAACCATTCCTATATAAAATAACAGTGATATTGTAAAGGAAATGATAGCATTTTGCTTTAATGATTTTTAAGTGGAGTAAATAAATTACTCAAAATTAAGTAATCACCTATGTGAGAGAGAAGTGGGGCCGCTTCAAAGGAGAATTATTTAAGGGCTAAATTCTTTAGAAACTCTTGCAGAACCAGGTTGATGTTCATGGCCAAAACGAACATAACTATGAGAACTGAACAAACGTTTAGATGATTCCTGTATGAAGTGTATGGTTCATTTACATAAGAAAGCTGGACAGTTCAAGGACATTATGTCTACTGGACAACTAGTAAAGTAAATATACTTTCACAAGGAAAGGTTCAAAGGGTAGCACCTACCTATCCTATACAGGTTTTAATTGTTGAACACTATCACAGAGTCAAAACTAAAACAATTTTCATTCATGTGGGGGATTGTTGGAAATATGGGATAAATTGATGGGTGAATGAATGAGAAATTGATGCTCAAAGAACACCCTTGAGTTGGAAGTGGGAAGTGGAAAAACACTAATCCCACATCGGAAAAGAAAGAAGGCTATGGAGTGCTTTATATACAGTTACATTTATTTGAAGTAGTAACTATCATAGCACAAACTCTCTGCCTCGCGCGCAGGCGCAGGGGGGTGCAAATCCGACGCCCGACGAGCTGAAACTTGAGCGCGAGCGCACGTCCCGTGTACACGATTGCAGGACCGAAAAGTGGGTCTCGCGACGAGCTCAATTTTGCTTGCCTTCTGATTTATTTATTTATTTTCAACTCAAACTGTTACAGATTTGTAACGTATGATTAATGGTGCGTTAAATTGTGTTGTTACAGAGTTAATTTTATAACGGCAAGCTGTTACGGAATTGATTTTGTAACAGCGGATTTAATCGGCCGTTATTCCTGACGCGTATTGATTTTGTAACAGCGGATTTAATCGGCAATCTGCCGTTATTATCCCCGAACAGCTCTCCCTCTGTTCTATTTTTTTTAAAACGAAATCGTTCTTCCTCTTTTTAGAGCTCTCTGCATTTTGCATTGTTTTCGATAGTGTTCATTTCAAGTTTGTTCGAGTTCGCCGGAAGCTTGGAAGTGCCGCGATCTCTTCTTCGCTGTCAGCCGTTGTATCCTGAGAGACAGATGTTCGCGAAACCTTAATCGCGTGCTGGAGGGAACGAATCTGTTTTAAGGAAACTGTGTCAAATATAGGCCTCGGTATTCGTTTGTATCGATTCCAACTTTGTTATTGCAATTTCGTTTCTTTGTAATTCCGTATTGTTTGTAATATTTAAGCTTATGCCGATTTGAATTTTCTTAACAATCTTAACACATTCAAATTGCCTTTCCACGATGAAAATCAAGATATGTTATCCAGCTAACAACAGGCCTTATTAACTCATTTCGTCAGCAATGAGCACTTATTATCTCAGCTCTTTGTTTAACTTCTCACTCAAGTTTAGAAACAGAGAAATTTAAGGCAATTTTTGGCGCAAAGAATAGATTATAATAAGGTTAAATTCAATTAATCGAGCATGTTTTCGAGTTTACTTGTGCCATCTTCTCTATCATGTGATACAAGACCTAAATGTCTGAAAATAATTTGGGTAACTTTCGATTATTTGGGACACGAATAACACTATTGTCACGGTTTGCATGTACAAGAAATGCAAATTGTGGAAAAAGGAAATCTATGTAAGGAACTTTTTTCATATGGAGCGACAAACTCTGATCGGTAGTTAAGACAAAAAAAATCAACTCTTTGTAAAAAATAACTGTTTGAAATGCTAAAAAAATTTAACTCTAATGTACCTATCCCGAGAGAGAGATTGGTAAATAGTAACTTACGGTCGGTGCATCTTTGCAAGGCTGCAAATTAAAAATAAAAACGAACAATAGTCAGATATAAACTATGAGCGCTTCAAATTTTACAAGAGTTGGTGGATTATGCAATAATTTACAACATTGATGCAAAGTGTTTACAAGAGCTTTATTGATTTTGCATGAGTTTTGCCACCAGATGAGCCCATTGCCGTCAAAGGTTCCGCCACCTTTGACGACCAAGTTTTGAACCCCGTCAAACATGAATGCCTCCGATCTTCATCATAGTCAGACCGATCATCGGACGCTCCAATATTCCCGTTAATCTGCGTGTAAGAGAACATAATAAATATACAAAGTCATATCAATAACCTTCGATCTTCACGTATACACTGCATGCATGCAACATCGTATTGTGAGCTGTTATTGTAGCCAATGATCTCATGTCTGCACATTAATCTTCTTGATTATTTACCTGAAAAGTGATATTGTTTTGGCAAGGACCTGAGAAGGTGATTGGGCCAAAGAGGTAGTTCTTCTTGGGCACCACAAGAACAGCTCCTTTAGCTGGCACGGTCCGTGCCGAATCTGTGCAAGGTTCGTGCAGGATTTGTGCGTGAGTCGTGCAATGTGCAAGGTTCGTGCAGGATTTGTGAGTGAGTCGTGCAACGTGTCGTGTTTTCATGTGTTTGAATGGTTTCTATTTCGATTTTATATAAAAAATTTGCTCAAGCTAAAAAAGGATTTAGCACATTTGGGTGTTGTTACAATGGATTTAATCAACTAAAGCTAGTCGGAGTGGCTCCCGGATGAAGTGAAACTACCAGAACCGTCCTTTGTCACCACAAATCCCCTCATCCATTTCTCCTATGGCTTTCTTGTACACTGCAATTCTAGAGAATCATTGCCGTATTTCCAAATACAAAATCCACCATGCCGTATACATTGCAGTCGTGATACAGGTGAAGACCAATGTTACAGCGTGTCTTCGTATCTCAAGAAGCTGACCTGAAGAACATCGACTTTCTGAGCTACTCCGAAAAGCCACGGCTTGATGCATCCTTGGCCCCACAAAATTCTCAATGGTGATTACCTTAGCAAAAAATCCATTGGCCTTGACGGTTATAAAGAAAATGACACTAAAGCTTTGCTAATTTAATTACATATCCTTTTAGAATTGTACCCAGGATAAAATAATACAGTGCTGCTAGCATAACGTGTGTCTAAAATTGATCAACTGGCCAAAAATTTCCCTTGCTCTATAATTTTGGCCCAAACTACAAATTTCTCACAAAAAATAGGCAAAGAAGTATAAAAACTATAGTCCAAATTAATTATCCTCATATAACTAAAAGGCAGAACCGAAACTTGAATTTTCCATTTAAGTGCGTACACGTCACTTGTAAATGCCCTATCCAGTACAAAATAAAAAAAAATTAACAGGGCTTCTCAAACGCCTGAACATCGTCATGGCTTCCATCACCCCGAGCTCCAAAGTCATCAACGTCGAAAGTCGTAGCAGGAGCTGACGATAATAAGCTCCGACGAGCTCGGAAATGGCAATGAACATGTGGGTCCTCTAGTAGATGCCTGCAGCATGAGCCGAAGAAGAGCTGAAGAAGAGAAAGAAGATACTAATGATCATTGCGTGGATATGTACGACTGGTCTTTTGGAGTCCATGGCTTCTCCTTAAGTTTGGTAAAGAGACTGAAAGATAACAATCGAAAAGGGTCTCTCTTCTTATGTTTTGGAATTAATGTTGGGTGGTGAAGGCTAAGGAAATGCAATGATCAAAGATTTCAGTATTTATAGAAGTTCGTAGAGAGAAAGAAGGTTGGATCTTAGCATGACGCTTATGGGCATGGGACACAGCTAAAGGGACTAGGGTTGGGTACGTGAGATTGGCAAGAAAGCATCGTGCTTTTGAATACATCAAAAGTCATCCGTAAAATTGGTACGCAATGGTACTTACTGGTCGAGTGTTTGAATATATGACTTGCTTGTTCAAAGGGAAAAGTGCCAAAAAAGTCTTAAACCTTTTGTATTAGTGCCAATTTAGTCCTAAACCTTTTTTTGGTGCCAATTCAGTCCTAAACCTTTTGCATTTGTGCCAATTTAGTCCTAAACCTTTTTTTGGTGCCAATTTAGTCCTAAACCTTTTAAATTGATACCAATTCAGTCCTAAACCTTTTGTTTTTGTGCCAATTTAGTCCTTCCGGTCAATTTTGACCGGAATTTGCTGACGTGGACCCCTGCCGGCCGGCGGCTGGTCACCGGCGCTGACGTGGACAACTTAAATAATATTTTAATAAAATTTGAATTTTTCTATTTTTTTCCTTTTTTCTTTTTTTTTCCACTTTTTTTCTTTGTTTTTTTTTTCTTTCTCTTCCTCTGGCCGGTCGCCGGTCCAGCGACCGGCCAGAGGCCAGTGGCCGGCGAGGTCGAGCTCGCCGGCCACTGGCGAGGGCGGCCTCGCTAGATCCAGCGAGGTCGAGCCTCGCCCGACCATGGCGAGGCTCGAACCCTCGCCTGAGGCCGCGGCGAGGGCGAGCCTCGCCATGGTCGGGCGAGGCCCGACCTCGCCCTGGTCGGGCGAGGCTCGACCTCGCCAGATCCGTCGAGGCCCGACCTCGCCGGATCCGGCGAGGCTCGAACCCTCGCCTGAGGCCACGGCGAGGGCGAGCCTGCCCTCGCCAGTGGCCGGCGAGCTCGACCTCGCCGGCCACTGGCCTCTGGCCGGTCGCCAGACCGACGACCGGCCAGAGGAAGAGAAAAAAAAAAACAAAGAAAAAAAGTGGAAAAAAAAGGAAAAAAACAGAAAAATTCAAAATTTATTAAAATATTATTTAAGTTGTCCACGTCAGCGCCGATGATCGGCCGCCGGCCGGCAGGCATCCACGTCAGCAAATTCCGGTCAAAATTGACCGGAAGGACTAAATTGGCACAAAAACAAAAGGTTTAGGACTGAATTGGCACCAATTTAAAAGGTTTAGGACTAAATTGGCATCAAAAAAAGGTTTAGGACTAAATTGGCACCAATGCAAAAGGTTTATGACTGAATTGGCACCAAAAAAAGGTTTAGGACTAAATTGACACTAATGCAAAAGATTTAGGATTTTTTTGGCACTTTTCCCCTTGTTCAAACATGTACCTGCAGTCCGACGCACCACTTATTAGTGTATCAAGTGTGTAAGCCTTACGCTAACAATTATATGCACGGGATATGCGGAGTACAAGGAGTTACATGCTAATAACTTAGACCTGGGAGATGAAGATTATGAGGATCGAATTTGTGGAAGATCTCATAATAGTTGTATAATCTGGCACTAGATTTTATTAGCTGTTTTCATTACGAAAGGGGTGACTTGAGTTATTGAAATACGAAACCCTCGTTCATAAATCACAAGTGACAATTGCATGGATAGGAGGAACATATTTACTAGTTATATCATATGCAATCGCCTGAATCTTGAGACATTCTTCAAACCAATCATAGACTATATTAAGAGAGGTAAACCAACAGTACTGCTCCTATGAGAACCGTATTTGAGAATTTTATCTCATACAACATAGACAAAATATCCAAATATTGCTTTGGTTGCAAAGGATGTGGAATAGAAAGTTTGTAACTCATGCGAAGTACAAGGAGTTAGATATGAATAACTTAGACTTCGGACGTGAAGATTGATCAAATTGACGGAAAAAGATCACATAACATTTGATAATCTAGCAATAAATATTATTAGTCGTTCTTACTTCGAAAGAAAAGAAACTTGTCTAAAAAGTTCTAAACCTATGGTATGGCCGCCAATTCAATTTTAAACTTTATAATTTAGCTAGTCCTAAACTTTTTGGCAAATTTTTAATATAATCCATCTGGCCAATTTAGGCAAGAAATAGCCGATGTGATGGTCCAATTAGTTTGGGCTGTCCTTTGTGGCATGGCCAGTGATTGATGTGGATTATCTTAAATAAATTGACGTCGTTTTGCAATTCTTTCTCTTTTGTCCCTTTAATTTTTTTTTTGGTAAGTTAAGTATTGTATAAACTTTTCAAAGCCAAGCTTACAAGGATGGTAGCCGAACACAAAAACCCCGCACATATAGCGACACCTATATGTGTCCTAACAGGCGCAAAGGTGTTACGGCTAAACAAGGTATGAAAGCAGTACAAAAAGGCTTAAACAACAGCCAACAACCTAGGAAAATACCCAACAAGAACTCCAAAGCAAGTTACACGAATATGGACGATGAAATGCCCTAATTGGATTGGATCTTCCCGTTGCGGCGAGTGTCTTGTACAGGATGCATGGATAACCCTCTGTCCCGAACAACCTTAACAAGGTGATTGCGCATGGCTGGTAAGCACATGGGCTTGTTCCTAAAAAGCATATGATTCCGTTCGGACCAAATAATATGACATAAGGCACCAAGAGAGAACCGAGCAATCCGATGTTGGAAGTTGTTACCACTAATGTATTTACTTGCCCATCGTAGATTATCAACCCAAGGTTTATTCCGCCAAGAGAGATTGCAAGTGTTTGCCCAAAACAATGCAAGGGAACCCGTGAATTGGCACCCAAAAAACAAGTGATCAATAGAATCCGGTCTACATTTATAGTAAGCACAAAGTGCTTCCGGAATTCTGTTGTAGCTGAGTAAGACAACCTAAGTTGGGAGTCTATTTTTCGAGATAAGCCACAATAAAAAGGCATACCTTGGTATGATGCTACGGTCCCAGATAAAGGAACTCCAGTACACTTTTGGGCTCTTGATTCTAATCAACTCCCAAGCCGTTGCTGTGGAAAAAGTCCCAGAAGAATGGCCTTGCCAAACAAACATATCAGGATTTTCGCGAATCGCGGGAAGCGGGTCTGTCCATGTATTGAAAATTTCCATGAAAGAGGATTCATCCCATGTAGAGCATAAGAAATCATGGACAATTGCATTTCTCGGGATGCCAGAGGAATATATTTCTCTATTAGAGAAAAAGTCAGAAAGAGGGCCTTTAGGGTGCCAATAATCAAACCAAAATGATACAGATGAGCCATCACCTATATGCCAACAAAATTGTAGCCGAAATTGCGAACGGATATCCAGTATTTTCTTCCAAGCCCATGAACAGATAGTGGGCTTCGACATCAACCAGAAGTTTTTCTTTCTTCTTTTTACTTTTTTTCCTATTTTTCCTTCTCCTGTTCCCTCTACAAGTTGTCGAGTCCTCGACAATGACTTGCGAGGTTAGTAGGCCTTGCCTGTGGCCGGTGACCGACGGAGGGAAGAAGATGAACAATAGAGAAGAAAGAAATAGGAAAAACAAGAAAAAAGAAAGAAGAAAAGGAAAAAAACTTGCAAAACAACGTTGTTTCATTTAAGATTGTCCATGCCAAACAGTCAAGTCAACGATTTCTAGCCTAATTGACCAAGTGGATTGTGTTAGAAAATTGCCAAAAGGTTTACAAATATATTGATCAGATTGAAAAGCTTAGGGCTAAATGGTGGCCATACAATAGATTGAGGTTATTTTTTGCCAATTTCCCCATAAAAGGGGCGATAAGAGTTTTTGAAATATGAAAACCCCATATTCAGAGAACATATTTGACACAAACAACATAGGGTGACAAATATAAATAAGTTACCACAGCCATAAATCAATTTGAGTATCCTAACATCGTTTGGAACAATTACATCAGGAGTGCTTGCTGTTCGATTTAGCAAAATTTCCATCTAAATCGAAACCAATTCAATAAAATAATAAACCAATAACTTAAGATGATGCAAGGTGTACGTTCGTATAGATGGTTGCCATCTATGTTTTGGTCAAGTTAGGGTAACCACGATAAACCAAACTTCTTAGATATTTGTTTATTTCGCGAAAAATGAATAATTTGAAAAATATTTTTCTAAAAGTGATCTTTTGTATTGTTTATAAAAATAAATAAATGAAAAATATTTTCATCATTCACGAAAATAATAATGAAAAATTTTTCTATTGACTAATTATTTCAAGTGATCACTTTGATGAAAATGTTTGCCATATCGCTCATTTTTCATGAAACAAATGGAGCCTTAGTGCTAAAAAATAAGAATGCCTAGAATCTCTTGTCATCATGCCCATGTTGTGTGCTAGACACCTTTTAGTGCGTTTGTAACGACCCGGTCCAAAGAGGGTAGGGAGTGGTCATCGGGCCAGAGAGCTTGGATAAAGAGAGGCTCAAAATAGGCTTTTAGGATAACGAAGAAGACAAGAATAAATTGAACTGTATGCCAAACTGGAGAAGAATGATTATAAATATATATATATTGACGTAACGATAATACTTAATTTCAGAATTCCAAAGTAAAGCGCGCTCAAATGGAAACACTCTCGAGATGAGTAATCTCCTGGGAAGGTGTTTACTTGTATATTAAAGAATAAATTTGTGAGAGTCGGAATGGGACGAGGAGGACAAGTCCCAAATCGGGTGCAAAAATCCCTTGTGATGATGTCGACATGGGTGAGCGATCAACTCGGACAAGAAGAGTTTTTCGCTTGTGTGATTCACGTTCCATATATGGCTCTGCCGATGCCACGTGTGTCGGTTGATGACGGAGCTACCTAGATTTTGTAAGGACGGGGCGCGTCCCGAACCGTTAAATGTCCACGAGTCGATGGGGTGTTGTTCTATGGAGGCATGGGGCAATTAGCCAAAAATTGACCGAAAGATGATCCTTGGGCCTTACCTCTTGATTTTCAGATCATTGTTTCGGGTAAGGAAGTGCAAGAAAAACGAGCCTTAAATGCTTGATTAGGACGTTCGTAATATCGATTAACCACGCAAAGGGGGAGGAGAGAATAGGTAGGTATGCTTGTTAGGATTGTCACGAAAGTTTTGGATCCAAAGGAGGTGTTGTGGACTACTGCGGATGATGCAAGTGAGATGGACATATTCCGACCCAAAAACAGAAAGAAGAAATGGACATAGGGCATGCGTTTGATTCCCCAATTTATCCATTTGATTGGATATATCATATATTATAAGATGGGGTATGCTTGAAATCTCATTGAAACACCCGATTAATCCCGAGCCATCCTATTAAAGCATATCCGGTGTTCCACATATTGGATAATTACAAAAGTACTCACAAGTTACGCTTCAACAATAACAACCTAAGATAGTCCAAATGGTTATTGCATTCTTTACAATAGAGGACTTGTTTTCCTACAACCATGTACGATCACGACTCTGATCAAATAGGTCATAAGCATAAACATTGCCCACATTTAGTTATAATTAAGTTTGGATCAATAACTTGTGACCCATCAATCAGAGGATATGATTAAAGGGAGTTTTCTCCAACAAGGAGCAGGAAAATATGGCGTTCATTTTAGTGAGAAAGAGAAATACAATCACCACTTTAAGCATTCATTGAGCTCTTAGGTTAGTCAATTGGATCGTATCGCAAGACAAAATCTTGTGAAGACCGGTCTTAATTATGACTATACGCTCTCTCTTTTTTGTCAAAATACGCCTTTTAGAAGGCGAAAACTTACATAACTTAGTTTGATGCACACAAACAAAGCAAGTTGAGTTATCTGAATTTTCATATAGAGATCACCAAATCGAAAGATTCCCCTAGCAAATTCGTCTAAAGTTTCATCCTTGAGGACTATTGGATAATCAAAAGCCAAGTTGCATCGTTTCAACAAAACTACAAAATTGAGAATTAGCAATTAGCTTTTAAACTTCATACAAGAGAGAGAAGGCCAATAGAAAAGCAAGTTAGGGTTTATGTTGTTTTGGACGTTGGTTGTCTTGTGTCATCTCGTCAGTAGTTTATAGGGGGCATAGCAATGTCATCTCTCCAAAGAGCCAAACGCTTGATGGGTGTCGCCACTAAAAAGGCTCCAAAGCATAGAAGTGATTACCAACTTTTTCTCGAATTAAATTACAAACTAATTCGTAGTTAGCGACTCTTATATGAGTAAGTTGCCAATGCTTATTTAGGTTTCTAAATTACCAACCCATCCTACCTTCTATTATCATTGACCAACTTTATTAACCTTTCTTTTTTACGGTTTAAATTTACTAGATACTGTTTGTGTAATTTACTAACTTTTCTCCAATTAAGTTATTGTTTTCCAGGAAAACATTTTCCGGATTTTCCGGTGTTCGTTTGGCGGAAAACATTTTCCCCTCAATGAGGGAAAACATGACTAAATTGGCGGAAAATGATTTCCGCTTCTGAAAAGCGGAAATCATTTTCCGCCAAACTTCTTCCCCCCTCCGGTCGCCCGCCGCCGGCCGCCGCCGCCGGCCGCCGCCCGCCGGCCGCCGCCGCCGCCGCCGCCGCCGCCGCCGGCCGCCGCCGCCGCCGGCCGCCGCCGAAAAATATTTTCCGAAACTTTTTCATATTTGTTGCCGAACACCGGAAAATTATGTTCCGGAAAAACATTTTCCAGGAAAATGACTTCCGGGAAAGCATTTTCCAAAAACACAATATTTTCCGCCAAACGAACGGAGCCTTAGTTTTTTATTTTCAACTCTTGTTTGAGTTGCCTACAGGCCTTATCTGTTGATCCTTAAATTTACCGACTTACCTATTGTGTTGCGGTTGTTACTTCCCTTCCTTGCTAGCTTTTTAAACTGGCCAACTGTTTTTTGAAAATTACCATCCTAAATTAGAATTATTACCAACTTTTATTTGATTGAGTTACCGACTAATTTTACCCTACCAACTCTTATTTTGAATCGATTGCCCAAATGCTCATTTGGTTAATTGTCCACTTTAACCAAACAAAAATATCCCTACATTTGAGCACGGAAATTCTGCTCTTCGAGGACATGCTGGTTTATCTTTGGAGAGAACCACGTGGAAAGAACAAGTTTTCGCTGATATCCTGACCTAGCAACTAGATGTGTTCTTTTCGCTATCCCCTGTCAAAAGTGATAATGCTGTTCCGGTGCTGGCTGAGGGAAAGACCTCCGGCGACCCGTTCGCGAAAAGACATGGGGCTGTTACGTTATCCATCGACATCAACATCATCCTAGTAGTTCTGTCAACAACGGAAAGTTCGATGAGCGAGGTTGAATGTTTCTAGCCTCGGCGCGAGAGATTGGGGACTTGGTAGTCCGGTTCGATCAGCTTTAGATCTCTCTGGCTAGTACTTCACCGTCCTCGTATTGTTCATGCACAATGGAGAGAGAGAGAGAGAGAGAGAGAGTACAAAACGGTAAGAGAGGCGACAGATTCGGAATACATTAACACTGCTTAATAGAATCGAAGGAAAGCATACACACTAGTGATAATGCCCCGTGTGGAAGGGTCTTTTTTCTCACTCCCCTTCTCTAATACCTTGACAATGAAGACTCAACCCGCCGTCACTCTTACAAATCCCATCCCAACCCGAAGATCCTCCTCATTCTAATCCAATATTTTATTATTACAAGGACATAGCTTAAACTTGGATCTCCACCGGCCATCTGTACATCTCTTCTTCCGGTATGGGGAGGCTCACCGTCATCAGACCAGTGGCCGAGTCGTAGTTGAACTCTGTCTCGACGCCACCCACGGTGCACTTCAATGGCCGCTGAGAAGAGTAAGCGCCGAACCGGCCGCATCCCCTCACTTTGAGTGCAATTGTCGCGGTTGGGGAACGGTTCTCACTGAGGGCAGTGGTCAGCTCCGAAGAAGCTTCCCCGTCGAAAAGCTCCGGTTTCTTGTCGGAAACCATGTGGATGTCGAATTGGTCGACGGCACCACCAGAGTTGAACATGTCGAGCAGGCCAATTGGAGCAAAAGAGATGTTAGATGCGATTTCCTGCCGAAGAGAAAGGTCAGTATAAGGAACCGTGTCTTGCAAAGACGAGTATGAAATTACTTACCGCGCACGGGCAACACAGAAAAGGATAGAATTCTTACCTTCAGTGGACAGAAGTGGAAAAGTTCATACTCCAGGACCTTGAGAGTAACAGGGACGGATGCACCTTTCGGCAGCCGGATCACCTCCCCTGGAATTTCCAACGGTATCAGAATTTGAAACTTTCCTTTCCATATAGAAACCTTTCGAGCATACAAGAAACTCTATATTCTAGAATCACTCTTCGGAATGACAGGTTCATATAATTACCTGATCTGTAAGCATAAACAATAGTCTCTCCATTCCAATTTGGACTGGCCACTTGGGAAATGTGGTCGACATCCGTGGCACGGACAGAGCTGGAGAGGGTACCGGGTGATTCATCATGGATACGAGTCTTCTTTACCACCTTGCACCAGCCAGCACCTTGGCAGTTGAATACTCCAACCACTCCAGTGCATTTATTCAAGTTCCATATCTTGAGCAAACTGGTACCATCTCGCGCTGGATCAACAAAGAGACAATCATGTGTAGGCCTACCAGGCAGTTGTGCACGCAGAACGGACCCATCTGGTAAAACAAGCTTCTTCAAAAGCTCAAAGTTGTGGTTGCCTGGCTTGTCACTGATATGTACATCACAAGAAGACACACTCCCATTATAACCTTGTCAATATCAAAACAAGCATTGATATGAATGATATTAGAATATGCTTAAACTACCTCACGTATATTGCGCAGCCTCCAACAGCACGAGCAGCACTATGGTATTCTGCTACTGGATGAAGACTCTGAAAAAGGAAAACATTTTTGTCAGCTTCTCAGGTTCACAGAATAAGCAGAAGTCACAACGATAGCCATTTTCTCATGTAAACAGCAGAAAGGGCATGTAGAACAATGGAAAAGAACTTCTCAATTTGCAATTAAAAAATAGGCAAAATTTGTCAACTAAGACTTAGTTATGAGCAACTGAAAAAAGGTAGCAACATCAACAAAAACTCTAAAATAAAATCGATACATGCTAATGATCTCTCAAATCTATGATCCTGTACCACTCCATATAGAACTCCAAGGAGGAAGCGGAACACTGACTTATTACCCAAGTATTCATACTGTTTTCAGTTGGTTAGAAATTAGTATAGCGAAGCAACCAAAACTGAAAAGAGAAGAATTGACCATATGTCACGGTTTCGAAAGTTTTTGGTACTTACATGGAACATATCCCAGTCAGGGTGCATGAACTCCCCAAGGAAAAGCGTGTTATAAGCCACGGATGAAATATGTATGGTGTGGGATGCGGGATCCCTGGGGTAAAAGTCATCAGAAGCTCTCACAATAGCAGTCTGCTTGGCACTATAAATCCCATCCGTATTGTGGCACATGCAAGCAATACATCCATTGTCGGGAAAGTTTCGAGCAATGGAAGCCTCAAGGGCTTGGTTGTAGCTGCGGGTAAGAGACACTCTTCCCCCGTGACCAGCACCTAGAGTCTCAATGATGTTCTGAACGTCTACTTTCACTCCGTCAACTCCGCATGAAGCCAAGTAGGCATGAAGCTCGTTGTAGAAGTTGAATACCTTCTTTGGATGCACCAGACCCAGGCCGTGAACAGAGAGACTGTCCATGACAATGTCGGGTTGGTTGCCAAGCACACCTGGGGACTGGACTGGATATGCCAGAGCAGTGTCGTAGTGTTCCATACCGGCAGCAGCTGGCTTTACTCCACCCCAGTAACCGACAAGAGCATGCCATACATACACAAACCTGCACCAGTTACAAATGTTAAAACTTCAAATATAAATATTTGACCTCTTCAGCCAAATATCATCATATTCTAGTCACACATATACAATCACAGAGCAAATAATCTCATTGGAGCCCAGTAGCTTCAATCTGTTACTTCAAAGGCGGGTGAGCAGTATGGTTATGAGCAAAGAGAAGGCATTGAAGTATGCCTTGGAGAACTAGATTTATACTTAATGCTCGCTGATTAACTAGAAGGAAGGAAGTTGTTGAGAGAAAGCATACAAATTACAGGATATGTTGCGAAATTCAAATAATTACAAAAAATAAGAGGAAAAATGAGAATGAAAGAATCACTTAAGAGACTTACTTGACATTGCGATGCTGCTTGGCTTCATCAACAACATGCTTCAATCCTGAGACCGGTTCGTTATTCTGGTCATTCTTCTGGAATTTTGAGTTCTCTTTAATGCCAGTCAGCCTACTAGCAAACCTACGACAAACAAAATAAGACAGAAGTGATGGTTAGTGGTTACTTTCATTATAGAAATTGAAAATTGAAAAATGGATAGCAAAAGAGGATAACAAAGTCAGGAAGACCTCCATTAATCCTTTAAGAATCTTGTTACCAAGTATAGGACAGGCGACAAAGTTAACAGGCATATACATTCGCAATCCTTCAAATCGATAAGTATGTTTTCCATTTGGTAAATCTAGTCTTAAAGATTGCATTTGTAGCTCCTGATCATGCTTCTGCTTTCCATGGTTATCGAATAGGAGAGTAACCAGGGGGCAGGGTCTTACTGTGCTCCCTCTTGTACAACCGAAGCACTCTCCTCCTTGGCTTTGTTTTCAATTTGCTGCCAACCATCATCAATGATGAGGAATCTTGGAGGTGTCCCTCCCTCAGATAGGCTGCAAAGAGGAATGCCACAAAGTCCGTCACCCATCCTTATAGCTTATTTTACTCAAGATATTACTTAAGAATAAAATGCTGAAGCTGAACTTATGCCCTCATTATTTACCTCTTAAGGCCTTCATCAACGCCCTCTGCTGTGACGTCGGTATAGTACGCATCCCATGTGCACCAACCAAACCAGTCAAGGAAAGAAGGCAACTGGACAAAAACCAAATGAAAAGGTCGCGTAAGTTTTATTCTAATGGAGGCACTACATCATCTTGGCAATAAATGAAGAGAGGACCTACCTTTTTCTTCTCTCGATGAAGAAAAGTTTGCATGTGTTTCTCAACACCCCTGTTTCAGAGTTCAGAAGAATTTTATTCATGATGTATGGTGCAAATTAAAACATTTTGAGATTATTTGACGTAATAATTTCATGAAAGTTAGGAGGGCTCACTTCACAGCCTGGTTGATAACTTCAAAGGGGTTAGTCCCGGCATGCATATAGACAAGGTAGAGACCTTGGCTGGTTTCGACAGCACTATCTCCTGCAAAACCAATGAACAGGACAAAAAAAATATGTTGTTTCGGTTCTTTCGAGCTTGATTGACTTTACATTGCTCTTCCACAGATGCTATAAGCTCCAGTAATTTGTGTCATGCAAATGCAGCAATTGTGTGATTTCTCCAGCCTGACTGTGTTCGCGTCGATTGCATCTTCACCACGTGATTTCATATGGTCAGGCGTCACCACCATTGCCCGATGGAACATGACGGAACTAACAGATGACATGGCCCCTAATTGAGCGCGACCAGTGTGTGTATGGTCAACAACGTCTCATACATTTTCATGACCATGATCTACTCACCACTCTCGAGGCAGACCTCTAGCTCGTTCCTGTCATTGCCTTGAAGAACAGCACGGAATGGGCCTTCAAGGAGAGGAAGGAAGACGGTATACATGGTGGATGCATCACCCTGCTCCCCCGTCTCTGTGTTGTCTTTGCTCTCTACGAGCAAAAATTGGGTCTCAAGCGGGATGTCTCTCCCACTTGTTCCCATTCTCTGAGTCATCCACCAGAGCTTGAACCGGAAGCAGCACATGAACCGGTGATCCCTATCAGAAGATAGGAACAAGAAATTTCAGAATTTGCCCACGCAAATGCTAACATTAATATTTCTCTTCATCATATTTTAACTCTACTAAACTTGAGCCTTAAATCATAATGTAAGAGAGGCAAATATAGGAAGAGATGACCCCGCTATGAACAGAACTGTTCTCTTATATCATATTGGTAGACATGTTTTGTTGTTTAGTCTCCAGAAATGGATCATAAGCAGGTTCTCAATCTTCATTCACTCCAGACTACTTCTACACCATCTAACTGGCAATCAAGCAAGTAGAACCAGTTTACTGCCCGCATATCCATTATTACCAGGGGGTACTACTAATGTGTCTGGCTGACCTGTAGGAATCTCTCCTAAATTGAAATCACCCTCGACGGTATATATATAGCAGGAGAATTAAAATTATGGCACCATGACATCTCTTAGCATTAAGCTCGTAGTAGAGTTCAATTAAAGCCACAATGATACATATCCTCCGCAATTTTTCCAGGTAATAACCGCAAACGTCAAATTTAATGTGTAGATCCTTTTTCAAGAACTTGGGTGTATCAAATTCATTTCAGAATCATCACTATGGTTTAATTGCAGTTGCTATCACTTGCACAGATAATATATAAACATGCACATAACAGGATTTGGTAATTGCACAAGTCTACACATATTGAATAAAGAATGAATAAAATAATAAAGGTGGAATAGTGCGTACTCTAAAACACCAACAGGGAACACATGAAGGCTCTTGCTGTGAGAGGCTGTAGCCCCGATGAATGCACCGGCAACAAGCCCAACTCCAGTCCCTGGAGTCAACACAATGTTGTCCGGCACCCCGGTGAGTATGGTTTTTCCGTGAACCACAAGGTTCCCGTCATTGACGGAGATTTTCGGCGTGACCGTCATTGTCGAGCACCTTAGTACTGCGAAAAGAGCAGACAGGCTAAAGAGTTAGCAATTTCCAGATACAAGCCAAAGAGCAAATGGCGTGCCCCCTTCGAAGCAAACGTTGCCTCAAATAGGAATGATACAGGACAAAAATCAACAGCAACAAGGATAGACTCATTCACCCAAACCAATCACAATGTTAAAAGAAAAGAAGGACGGGAAAAAAGGGTAAAAAACGTTATCGAGGGAAGAACCTAGAGATTTATGATTCCTGGGAAATGTTAGGCGTGCAACAGAACGACTGCCACGCGACATCCATGAATGAGCAAACCATTTGGGTTGATGCACTGATGCTGTCCTCAACATCCTCAACTACCCCGAAGAACAAAAACGGGGCAAGACAAAGAAATAGTTGAAAAAAAAAAAGGAAAAATACGGGGCTAAAAATATGTTGTTCTTGGTTTTTCAATCTCAATTTTACTATATTCAGGGAGCAACTAAGAAGGGGAAGGACACAAAGATGAAGGCAAAAGTTTCCCCCCGGGTCGCTTCAGCGGTTGGTATGCCTGAACACGTGTGTTTATGTCGATGGAAACTCGGAGCTCGATTTGAACAGTTAACCCACGGAAGCCACACTAATTTTGTGGTGTTTGTTCTGTTCTGAATCGTGCCAGAACAGAACAAAAGATCGCTTTCGGGTTAGATGGAACCATTTGGACCATTTACAGGAGCTCCAACAAGCAAAAAGCTACAGCTACCGCCTTTACCTTGGAAAATAAGGGAATCTTCAGGGGGTTTCCTCGCAAAATAAGGCAAAGAAAAGGAAAAAGAGAGGAAGGTAAAAATCGTTTGGGACGGAGCCCGGCAGGTCCCCCTCGAAACTCTTTATAGCTTTTGCCAACCGAGCCTGGCATTTACTTCGTCCTTTTTTTTTTAGGCCTTCTTAAATTTTTGTTCTTATTTTTTAGGAGAAAATACGGAAAAATATCCACTGAAGAGAAAAGGGCAAATGAATTGGAGGAAAAAAGGGACGAGCATCCTGTGAGAGATGGGAAGCAGAGCTGGGAGATTGCACGAGAAAGAGAGCTCGGAGAGAGTCAGAAGGGACCAGAGAGATTCACGCGCGGGAGTCGGTCGAAACAGGGTTCAGATGCTCGGATGACCGCGGCGATAGGGCGAGCGACTTTCGAGGGACGTCGACTTTTGGTCACGAGCGCGTCCTTTTTCCGCATCTAAGATTCCAGTTTTTTTCTTTCTCCAAACTACGCGGAAAGATCTCACACTCGGGAGTTACGGTCTCGTTCGCGACCGGATCCGCCATGGCTTCAGCGAACGGATGCGGAATTCGCCCAAAGGCTGAACACGAGTCCGACGAACAAATCGTCCAGAGACCGACCACCGCCGGAACGCAAAAGTAAGTTCACCAGAAAGCAAGGCCAAAAACTCACTCGGCAAGTTCAGAAACCGTACCAAAGTTCCCTCTTAAGTCAGCCGCCCTCTTCCGCGAACTTCAAAAAGTCGTTCGAAAGAGCGGACGACGAATCTCGAACGGGAACGTCCCGATCGTTCGGTGCCCGACACGGATGAGCTCAAGACAACGTCTAAGATTATCAGGCACGTAACTCGAGCCCTTCTCTCTCTCTCTCTCTCTCTCTCTCTCTCTCTCTCTGTGGCAGGGAGTTTCTTCACGAAGAAGCAGCTCGAAAACTCAAAAGGAAGAGTAGAGAGCTTCATCTCCCGCGGCATCGACACGACAACACCAAAAGCTCAAAAAGACGCCAAAGATCTCCGCCGGAAAACTCACCAGACGATCCCCGAGCCTCGCGCGAGACGACGGCGAAAGAACTCTTCGCTCTTGCGATAGGGAGGAATCGAACTTAGCTGAAGAAGCGCATTCCACAGAGGAATGCTCCTCCTTCAGAGAGACGGAGAGAGCTAGCGAAGAGAGATAGAAAGCTGCTCTGGAGAAGCTTTGGTTTTTCGCGAGACTTATGGGAGACCCGGCAAAGCTTGGCCGCCCCCAATTTATAGCAAGTTCGAGGCGCGGGAGCCGTCCGGATCTTGACACGTGGATATCTACGTTGAAATGTTTGGTCACATGACGCGAAATTTTCAAATTATTTAGGTAAGATTTGGGATTTAAGAAAGTTAGTTTTTTTTTTATAAAAAAAATCGGATCAAAATTATCATTTCAAGTAAAGTTTGTATTTTATTTTTTAAATTAGGCCTACTGTATATGTATTCTTTTACTGTGGACCGTGCAATGACTCAAACAGTAAATTCGATTGGTGATATCTTTTTTGGTCGAAAATTGGCGAAATGATTTCATCGATTCTCTTTTTTTTTTTGTCGGCCAAATTTATTATTTATCTCCACCTCGAAAAGGCCGAGCTAGCTGTGACCGCCGCAGCAACTTGTCGTCAATCATCAACGCCGTTCCAAAGTGGTGGCGCCGCCTCTCCACCCCCTGTAACGCAACAATCCCCCGTTCCTCCTTTTATTTATTTCATATTTTTTCCCCTTCTTGCGAGTTTTATCTTATATTTATTTGATTTTTTTTCGGGGAGTTCTGGCGCCGCAGTTGATTATTTTTTTGTCGTTTTGGCGGAGCATGAATTGATGAATGGCCGATTTATGTTGTCTGAGGAAAAGGGGAAGGCAGCTTTCTGCGTTGAAATCAGATCTTTTGTGGGTGTCCTTCGAAATGATGAACTGACCAGAGAACATGGAAAATTTATTGCCCCTTTTCTTTGTGTTTGTTTTCCCAATCAAATTGCAAGTTAGGTGCACTTTCAATGGGCGACGAAGAAGAAACCCCGCTCACAAAATTTATTCGCCGTTCCCTCGAGGAAGGCGTCGTTGTCTTGGGAATTCGACAACTATCCATCACTAGATCAAGTGACTCTAACTTTGACCGGTAGCTTTTGTGTAAGCCTATTGTGATTTTCACGTGATTCTTGCCCCAATTTTAACGATTCATATCTATACGTGCAATTCATTGGCCTCGGGGAAATATAAGTGAGGAAAATCATTCTAATTGGTATTGCTCAAAAGAAAGGGTTACGTGAATCACTAAAAAAAAAATGGGATGGAATGCACTAAGTTGCAGCGAGTAGGGCAAAGGGTAATGGAGAAATCGGGGGCCACGTGCGTGAAGGCATCGATCTCACGCCAGAAAAACGATTCAACTTCTATTTAATCTTCCTAAGCAGCGCATGCACGCAAGCAAGCAATGTCAAACGAGAAAGCATCCCACAGAAACACTCCATGATGAATAAAACTACAAAATTTGTTTTTACCAACAAGCGGAAAATTGTCAAAAAAAGTCTTAAACCTATTGCATTTTTGTCAATTCAATCCTAAATCTTTTCAATTCTTGTCAATTGAATCCATTTGGTCAGCTGACGTTGATGTGGCCACCGGTCGTTCAGCAAAAGCAGACGTGGTAATTCTTAAATATTTTTTTGGAATTTCAAAATATTTTTTCTCTTTTTTTTTGCCTTTTTCCTTTGGCCAGTCTGGCAACCAGCTAGGGCCGCGGACCAACGAGATCGACCTCACCAGCCTCTGGCGAAGCTCGCCCTCGCCGGCCACTGGCGAGGGTGAACCTCGCCCACCGCTGTGAGGTCAACCTCGCCGTCGCTGGGCTAGTGAAACCCAGCGATGGCAAGGTCGAGCCTCGCCCAGTCAAGGCGAGGCTGGCCTAGCAACGGCAGGCGAGGCTTGCCCTCGCCAATGGCCGGCAGGGTCGATGGCCAATCGTCGGACCAGCCAAAGGGAAAAGGAAGGAAAAAAAAGAAAAAAATTCGAAAAAAAAAATATTTAAAAATTGCTACATCAGCGTTGCCCTGACGGCCGGCGACCACATCAGGGTTGGCCAGACGACCAGCAGCCGCGTCAGCGCCGGCTGCTTAAATCGACTTAATTGGCAAGAAGTGCAAAAGTTTAGGATTGAATTGACAAGAAGTGCAAAAGTTTATGACTGAATTGGCAAAAGTGCAATAGGTTTAGGACTTTTTTGACAATTTTCCTTATCAACGAGCGATGTGAATAACCAAATAATGAGATATTATTAATTTAACAAGTATTTGTGCTTTGTTATGTGAAAACTTCCTTGCAATGCAGAGCTGATTTGAACGAGACGGGGTATCCGAAACTTTTAAGCCAATCTCCATCGACACATCCTAGTCTTGTAATTTCATCAGCATCAAGCTGAAATTCCATTCGTACGATTACAGAATAAGCCCCAGTAACTTTCGAACCAAATGCACAATTGCCGTGTAATCTCAGACGAGCATTATTCGTCTAGTCCCATTCCTTGACATGACCACTACCACCGCCATTAAGTTCATCTCACAAGAAGGCTTAGTGCTTATCCTGTCCCAAATGAAGCCGTCCCTTATGCGTTCGGTCCTCGCTTTTGCCCCTTGCGGAGTCAAAATATTTTTCCATTTGAGCATATATAAGGAAACGACCCAATTCGGTTGCTGTCTTTCGCCTCCAAAAGAGAATATCCAAAGCCCAAAAACGGCAAATAAAAAAAAAAAGAAGAAAGGGAAGATTATGACGAAGTGGGAGTGGGCTAATTGTTCATCTCGATCGTAATGGCATCTCCATAATTATTAATCAAAACGATCACCTCCTCTCCCCGTCTTTTCCTTAAGGACGGGAGACAAGACAAGAGACGGTCCCGATCGGGACACGTAACCCTTGGCAACGGGTTGGTCCCCCCCCCCCCCCCCCCCCCCCCGCGGCCCTCCGTGTTCGCGGGGCCCACCGGGCAGCGTCCGCCTGGGTGCAATGGCGTCTCGAAACGTTTCAGCTCCACGTCAGACCGTGAGACAGAGAGAGAGAGAGAATGTCGGATTTATTTAGTAGGTCAAAAAAATGTTTAATGGTTAAATTCAAATATTAATACCACAAAAAATCCTAAATCGAGTACACTTATAATAATTTATCCCAAAATTAATTTTTTGATCATAAAAAATTCCAAACTGATATACCTGTGATAATTTTATCTTTCGTTAATTTCCGTTAAATTTTATTATTGAGTTGGATAACACGTGATATTTAACGAGTATACTAGTTTTGGGTTTTACCCTTCGTTTATTGCAGACTTACTAATTTGTGATTTTTCGTGGGATCAATCCAATTTAACGAAAGGCAAATTTGTTACAAATGTACTGGTTTGGAGTTTTTTATGGTCAAAAAATTAATTTTGGGTAAATTTGTCACGCGTGTGTATCAATTTGAAATTTTTTATGATCAAAAAATTATTTTTGGATAAATTTATTATACGTGTATCAATTTGAAGTAGTTCGCAATATTAATTAAATCAATAGTAAATTTTTTTATAAATAAAATGGTGACGGTTTTATGATTAAAATAAATAATGGGGGACATTTGGGTCCACGACACGTCAGATCTGACGTGGAACGTATCCGTTCGTGCATGTCTTGATGATTATGAAAATTGGCGAAATGATTTCATCAAAAAAAAGTTTTTTGTCGGCCAAATTTATTATTTATCTCCACCTCGAAAAGGCCGAGCTAGCTGTGACCGCCGCAGCAACTTGTCGTCAATCAATCAACGCCGTTCCAAAGTGGTGGCGCCGCCTCTACACCCCCTGAAACGCAACAATCCCCCGTTCCTCCTTTTATTTATTCCATTTTTTTCCCTTTCTTGCGAGTTTTATCTTATATTTATTTGATTATTTTTTTTTGGGAAGTTCTGGCGCCGCAGTTGATTTTCTCACTGTTTTCTTTCATTTTTATAATTTCGCAATCTTTCTTTTGTGCCAGGGAAAGGGTGGACCCCTTTTTGGGCACCGCCGTGTCACGATAAATCGGTTTTTTGATTTTTGATTTTTGTGATTTTGAGGGGGTGATTGATAAGATTAGAAGGCCTTTTTGGTTTTATGAAAGGGCAAGATCTTGAGATTTCACCATCCGCCTGGATGGCGCTGCTGAAGCGCGCACTCTTCTTCTCGCAAAAGGTTGAGTGTTCGAATTCCGGGCGCCGCAGGGTGACTTAACTGGTGGCACATGTGTGGTGGCTAGCACATGTCGCCCCCAGGGTTTACTCCCCGGCTGTCGACCGTGCGAGGGTTCTCTGGGTTATCAAAAAAAAAAAAGATCTCGAGATTTCAGCTTTTTTGGTAAGCCCATTGAAGGGGACAAAAAACCAATTTCTTTGAACGTATAAATATGTAGCAGGACACGTGAATAGTAAAGATAAAGACTATGCATAAATATATATATATATTTTGGCAGAGCATGAATCGATGAATTGCCGATCTATGTTGTCTGAGGAAAAGGAAGAGGCAGCTTTCTGCATTGAAATCAGATCTTTTGTGGGTGTCCTTCGAGATGATGAACTGATCAGAGAACATGCAAAATTTATTGCCCCTTTTCTTTGTGCTTGTTTTCCCAATCAAATTGCAAGTTAGGTGTACTTTCAACGGGCGAAGAGGAAAACCCGATTACAAAATTTATTCGCCGTTCGCTCGAGGAAGGCATCATTGTCTCGGGAATTCGTCAGCTATCCATCGCTAGATCAAGCGACTCTAACTATGACCGATAGCTTTTGTGTAAGCCCATCGTGTTGCCCCAATTTTAACGATTAATATCTATATGTGAAATTCATTGGCCTCGGGGAAATATAAGTGAGGAAAATCATTCTAATTGGTATTACTCAAAAAAAAGGGTTACGCGAATCACTAAAAAAAAAATGGGATGGAATGCACTAAGTCGCAGCGAGTAGGGCAAGGGTAATGGAGAAATCGGGGGCCACGTGCGTGAAGGCATCGATCTCACGCCAAAAAACACGATTTTGACTTCTATTTTGTCTTCCTAAGCAGCGGATGCACGCAAGCAATGTCAAACAAGAAAGCATCCCACAGAATCACTCCATGATGAATAAAACTACAAAATTTGTTTTTATCGACGGGCGTTGGGAATAATAAAAGATCGAAATATTAAAAAAAAAAGTTAAGAAATACTTGTGCTCTGGCTAGCGAAAACTTCCTTGCGATGCAGAGTTGATTTGAACGAGACGGGATATCCGAAACTCTCAAGTCAATCTCCGTCGAACGCATCCTCGCCTCGTCATTTCATCGGCATCGAGCTGAAATTCCATTCGCACGATTTACCGGATAAGCCCCAGAAACTTTCGAACCAAATGCGCAAATCGCCACGTAATCTCAAAACCGAGCATTATTAGTCTATTCCTTTTTCTTGACATGACCACCGCCACCCCCATTAAGTTCATCTCACAAAAAAAGGCTTAGAGCTTATCCTGCCCCAAATGATGCCGCCCCTTATGCGTTCGGTCTCTCGCTTTTGCCCTTTGCGGAGTCGGAGTATTTCTCCACTTGAGCATATAAGAGGAAACGACCCAATTCGGTTGCTGTCGTTCGCCTCCGAAAGAGAACCATCGAAAGCCCAAAAACGGAAAATAAAAAAAAAAGAACAAAAGGGAAGATTATGACGAAGTGGAAGTGGGCTAATTGTTCGTCTCGATCGTAATGGCATCTCCATAATTATTAATCAAAACGATCACCTCCTCTCCCCGTCTTTTCCTTAAGGACGGAGACAAGACAAGGGACGGTCCGGATCGGGACACGTAATCCCTTGGCAGCCGGTTGGTTGCCCCCTCCCCCTACCGCCCGCCCCCCGTCGAGTGCACGGGGCCACTTATAATAATTTATTCCAAAATTAATATTTTGACCATAAAAAATCCTAAATTGATATACCCGTGACAATTTTACCCTCCGTTAGTTAAAATTTATAAGTTAAATGACACACGCGGCACTTGATGGATATATCAGTTCGGGGTTTTATTCGCATTTGTCGCAGGCGTACTAATATACGATTTTTCGTGGGATCAATCTAATTTAACGGAAGGTAAATTTATCACAAATATACTGATTTGAGATTTTTCATGGTCAAAAGATTAATTTTTGGTAAATTTATTACGAGTGTACCGGTTTAAGATTTTTTGTGGTCAAAAAATCATTTCGGGTAAATTTACTATATGTGTACCGGCTTAAAGTCGTCCGCGGTATTAATCCTCAATGTAAATCAATAGAAAAAAAATTTCATAAATAAAATGGTGACGGTTTCATGATTAAAATAAATAATGGGGGACAAATGTGGGTCGACGACACGTCAGATCTGACGAGGAACGTATCCGTCCGTGCATGTCCCTCGTGCTCGGGGGGGCCCACGCATTCGTCGTCACGTGAAACCCCGCCGACTTCCGCGTCGCGTTCTGTGCACGTGGGAAGGATTACTGGGGTATACTTTTCAGGTTCCTGCCCCCCGCAATTATATTTATTTCGAGCAAGTCCTTAAACAAGCGCGAAGTTGTGGTGGACGATTACGTGAGACGCATTAATTAGCGGGTAGAAAAACAGGAGAGGCGTGGAGTCGTTGCCACCTTTCTGTGGTCCTTTTTTGGCCGACACTAGATAATTTGTTTAGCGACGATTAATGACAGAGTTTTCAGCCCGCTCAAAAGATTCGATGCGAGTCAAATCGGTTGATTACCGTGCGGGGAGAGAGTCGAGAATTCTCGAGAAGATAAGATAAACAAGCCTGTAGAGACCACTACCGGCAGTCGTAAGAATTTAAAATATTCTATTCAAATTGTTAGGTGAATGTGTTACTTAATATTTACATGAGCTAATAAAGCGTCATTTATATGCTTATACACGAACAGTTAATCTAATAAAATTTGAGGTACTTTTTTAGGATCTTGTTAATAAGTGCTCTAGGAGACTGACTAAGGGCAGTGAAAGCACCGAAAATAGATATGAGGTATACAGAGACACGTTGAAAATCGAGCTGTAATGCATTTCGAAAAAGTCACCAGCCTTAAATAGAAATATGCATGTTTTCAAGGCACGATTTATTTAGACTTAACAAATGTCCTGGATGCACTCTTTAACACTTTCATTTTCTTAATTAGCTATAGACTTTATTTTTCGGGTCTTTTCAGGTCGAGTTCTTGTAATAGGTTCGGGTACTTCGGGTACTTCAACAGTTTCGGGTCGGGTACCCGAACCGAATCGAAAGACTTTAAGAAAGTCTTCCTCCCAGAGAACACCCTCCAAAAAAGTCTCCTTCATCATTGTCTTTTTGTATCTCCACTTGAACTGAACCGAGCCGAACCCACCTGAACATTGTTTTCAGTTCGAGTATTATTCAGTTCGGGTCGCGAACACACATGTACCGAACATGTTTAGGGTCGGTTCGGGTATCATGAGAACTCAAACCGTCGACACTCCTAGTAAATATTAAGATCAGCGTTCGGTATATTCGACATACATTCTTCTTCTAAAAAGGCTCGATGGGCTACCTAACATTTGTCTTAACCCCGGAAGATAAGATGGTGAGTGATTGCGATCGAAAGGGCTCGTATGCACTTTTCACACCTCGCCTGCCAAAAGATTCCTTCATCACGCGTGCAAACTCTTCAAAATCTCCCTCCAAGAAGAGAAGAGCAATGCAACTTTGAATCGTCGCTAAACCCTTGGTTTTCCCCCTTGTAATTCCGATGTAAATCGCCTGCCACCTGTGGGCGCACGCGAGAGGAAGATTAGCGGAGAGGAGGGCTCGACAGAAACAGAAGCGCCCAAACTTCCCCGTGTAAGTACGAGGTGCGTGACCGAAGAAGGAGAGCGACGCAATCGATATTCTAATGATCTTAAGGCAATAATATCGTCTCGATGATGGGCATATCAAATGTGACTTTAGATTGGGGTTGTCCCTTTCGATGTTGTGAGTGCGTGAATGAGCGAAAAGGACCGGTCGCGGGCGGTTTGAACCCTCTGCCTGCCACTCTTGGCTTATTCTACTCGATGGATGATTAGGTGCTGACTGGTTTTTGCCTAGACACGAGCATACACCTAACTCAATTATATTGCTTCAAATGAGTGTCTTCATCGTAGGCGTGGCTGCAAGTGCGGTTCAATCCAATGTGGGGTCGTGCATTAGTAGCTAGCAACTCGAAATTTATCAAAGTTCACTGCCCGATTGACCGTGGAGGCAAACGGCCTACGTGTATCGGAAACGAGCATTGTAGATTGTGGTGTTGTCCATAGGTTAGATCCGTACGTGCTTGTCGTGTGAACCCGGTCGTCTAGCATGTGTAAATATGTAGATCCATTGTAGGCACCCATTCTCTAGAGTAAGACCACTCGCATGGTACATTGGTAACCAACCGCCCACAATTCTCGTGTTGTCGGTCTCGTATTTACAACACGCTAGCTAAGTGCCGAGGTTTTAGCAACGACATGGGACATTTCAGTTTCGATAGTGACCATCGTCTAAGTAATTCTTTTAAGGGTTTTGATCCATGTATTTTAGGTCAGATCATTGTCCAAGTGCGTTCATTTCTCATACATTAGAGGGAAATTGTGAAAATAAATTACTGCTCTAAATACCTCACGATTCGTGATTCAATAAGCATTATTTTCCTATCTAAATAGTTACCTAAGCGACCAAGCGTTTAGATTGAATA
The DNA here is from genome assembly GCA_031216235.1 of Syzygium jambos. NCBI lineage: Eukaryota > Viridiplantae > Streptophyta > Magnoliopsida > Myrtales > Myrtaceae > Syzygium > Syzygium jambos. Next base: position 25,404,725 of record CM062220.1, read on the forward strand.
AAACTAATCTTCTACTTCAATTACAGAGTCTCTCACTCAGATAATTTTGAGAGACGCGCATGCCACAATCGAGAGGAGCCTCACTTGATATACATGGACAAAGCAGCTCGCGCATCCATGAAATTAGCCGCACCAAATATGTGGATATTCCACGTAATCTAAAATTAGGAAACAATTTTTTCAAATGATAATGGGGTAGTTTTCTAAAATTTTTGGAAGAAACGTGTCTCTTACAAAGTAAACACACGTTGGATTTGAAATTTGGCTTTTGATTTTTCGATTTTTTTACTTTTGGCTTTTAAATTTTGTGATTTAACTTCAGCCATTAGCGCGAGAAACGCGGATTTTTACGGTAAAAGCCCGATATCTTCACGGTCATTTGTTGAAGTGTTATCATCTGAAGTCACCCCAAAAGTCGATTCTTTCCCAATGGCCTCCTAACACCAGCTGAATTCAGAGAAGTAATCAAGTCCAAATTTAGCTCTACACCATAAGAATAAGAAACCAAGTAGAGATCTTTGTCGCATGAGATCCATCGAAAGGGCGGTGGAGATTCGTCCACGTCGGTACCAACCCAGTCGGCCCGTGATACTTCGACACGTGGCCAGATAGATAACCTAAATATTTTGGGGGGTCTTTAGCTAGATTATTTTTATAGATACGGGGGTCGCCCGGTGTTTGATTCCGCTTTGTTGCTTTCCTGCATATAATAAGCAAAACCTAATTCGAGCCGTCGGATGGAAAACCTGGTTCCTCTTTGCAAGTGAATTCTGAATTTTTTTCTTTTGCGGTGTTTATTGTAATCGAGGCATTTCGAATGATGCTAAGTCTAAAAGTGTCCGCCATTTGCTGATCGAAAAGATTAATCTTCGAGCCGCTCTCGAACAGGCCATCGAGTTTAAGCCTCGTGAAAATGATCGTGAACGATTGAGATCAAAGACCTTCTTAACATTAGATCGATAAATCCTCGTAAAAGTTCGCTTGGGAAGGTAAACCTCCAGATCCGTCGAATACCCAAGTCAAATCCGGATCGGACGGGTGCTCCAAACACGAGATTGTGTACGCTCGGCGGCGTTTGGGAATCAAACGTACGTCTTTCATCTAAGTGCCGAAAAATTCATGTCTGTAATAATATGGTATGGTAAAATGACTAGCGGTCCATTTTTGCATCACCCATGAATGCCGAATTTTACAAAAAAAATATATATGAGGGGTTCGGATTGTATCGAAATCGATGGTTATGATTGCGAAAAGGAATCTAGCCGGAAGCCTCGTCGATCTTCACTAGTCTCCATACACTTGCCTGTGGCCACTTCGAAGGAAGCACTGTGCTTTGAAAAGATTGGAATTATAAGAATATGAAAGTCTCCCCCCTATAGGAAAAAGCCCTCGTCATCGCTAGCTTCGATCTAATCAGCCCATGCACAATCACAACTTTCTGTCACCACCATGAAGCATCTAATCCCCTTCTTCTGTAGCCGTGGATTCGGCATCTGCAACAGAAAAAATGACGATAAGAATAAAAATGAAGCACGACTACGACAAATTAGAGATGTTATTTCGGTGCTCATCATATGTCCCTCGAATTATTGGCTAGTGAATGGGGGTACTCGCGGACCACATGCATCCTCCCCTCAAGGTCGGACTGCACAACTTCGTCCGACCACCCGACGACCGGAGAAAACGCCATTCACTCTCACTTACAAAGATTCGTGTCGAGTTTTGAACGGAAGGTCTTGCTGATTAAAGAAGGCGCGACGCCGCGACCGTGTAACTTATAACTCTGTTTATTCAATCGGGTGTTTTGCGAAATTCTTACTCTAGACTCTTGATGTTTGGAATCGGACTCTATGAAATCAATAACGGATCGATAAACGGCGTTTATGCTTTCACAGTTTCCAAAACTTCAAAGCGCCTCTTCTTTCCGGTTCCGATGGAAGCTCGAAAATGGTCGAACCAGATACACCCTCACAACATCCTCGTGTCGAAGTCCGAGTTTTCGAGGCGGGTTGAATCCTGATGGAGCTTGAACCTCAAAACGACGGAACGGGCAATTGCTCAGAGTAACGAACGTTGGAGCAGCGTGTTGTTCCTCTTCCCCGCAATTCCAGCTCGTTGCTGATGAAAACGACACGGGGCAGATGGAGTCAAAAAGAAGGGAAGGACCCAGTCCGGACATTAACGTGCACTCTTGTCGCTGGAATTTTGGTAAAAAGTGGGAAGTGTCGGAGGGAGGCATGTGCGACTTTGTTAGCCGCGGTGTCGTTTTGCTTCTGTCCTCTTCTTTCCCGATCGATTATGATGCGGAGAAACTTCACGCAATCCCGGCCGCCCTCGTGATCGGGGTTGAAATATTCTCGCATGTGATCGGATCATGAGAGCCCGTCTCATCTCGACCATTTAAATATCTAACGATTGAGATAAAATGGACTCACGTGCACCGAGCGCATCGATTGGTGCATGTGCTCGAAATTTGAGAAAACCACATGTTGAGCCGGCCTACGCATTACACTTGGTTCGTGTGATTTCTGCAATTCATCCTTGAACTCAAGCTGTAAAGATATTTCCTCACTCGCTGCATTATTCTCTAATATCGCGACGCTTTTTACCGACGCTATGCATTATAGTTACTACTAATGAGACATTTTAACTCTATATAGTATGAAATCGGACCAAAGAGAGATGTATGAGTTTTGTCTGACGAATGACGTAGTAACTTAGGATTCATATTGATGAATCAGGATATTTTCCATCTCAGAAACACTTCATGTCTGCATGCGCTTTCATAGTAAATTGTTACTCCTTCGGATTAGAGCATCTTCATTCGTTTAAAATAAAACTCCACCCAAAAGATATAGAAAAAAAAACTTTACAGTTACTTTTTAGGGTTCTAAATGTATTTTCCTTACATATCTATTTCTTTAGTTATAGAAACCAATCATCGTCCGTGCAACTCACGAGAATGAAAACTAGTTACTAGGGTTTGTTTTTCTTGATAGTTTACATTGTCGAGACAAATGATCGTCTAAACATAATAGCAAAATGCAAGTCGAGGGTCGGAATTCCGACACTTTTTATTTACCATACGATGTCGACATAAATAGGATGAAGATTTTTTATTGTTTTTTCCATTTGGCCAAGTATATATACTATCGAGATACATTTTATCGGATGAATGGAGATTTTCGAGAGTTAGAAACCTCAACAAATCGACTGCCTAGCCAGGTCAACATCTCTTCCATAAATAGGCCAATGCAAGTTCGGTGGTGGATATGAGGGAGAGGGTTGCCCTTGGTACAGTGACCCATCAACGAAATTATTGCCTAAAGTCATCAATAAGAATCGCACTTACGACATTGCATATCGAAGCCGACACATCGACTGGACCACCGGTTCAAGAATTCGACCACACGAATCATGAGCTCGAAAAATCACATCGGATCGACAATGCAAGTTTAGAGACCGGATGCAAGCCTCCTCCCAAACTAATCACGTGGCTAGTGCACGCTCGTGAAATTCGTATTTGATGGGCGGAATCATCGATCCTGGGACACGCATCGCCGCATACGAACAGTATGTATACCTTCGTACCCTTGCAAATAATTTGGTCCCGAGCTCATACATTCCCCGCTGTCAATGTCTCTAAAGTACATTGGAGAGGAGGATTAGGTCCGACATCTTATGTGCTAACAATCAGTCACTTCTTGCGCTATTCCTAAGATCGATTGTTGCTAACTCGGTCTAGTCAACATTTCTCGTCGATTGATTGCATTTTGCTCTGCTTCAACATCGATCTCACAAAGTTGGATTTTCACACCCTACCAACATGTTTTGGACGTACATGTCGATTCCACCAAGTGCGTCCCGCGTACGTGCCCTGCTTGACCACAATCTCTGTCGAACACATTTATCTTGTTCATTTCATTTTTTTTTTGTTCTCGCAAAAGCCCAAATTCGCGTGGTGTCCCGGAGTTTCGTGGGTATGGCTGTAGGATATCTAGGTGTACCCACATGCACGTGATCGCACAAAACATGCTCAATCAATCATTTCGAAGACGTTCACGTGCGGGCAATCAGTACACCTGTATGGGATGTTAGATCGCCACACACCCGCCTAAATCATGCGAATCGGACAAAGAGATGGTCTTGGCAAAAGTATAAAAAAAGTCATAAATTTATTATATTGATAGCAGTTCAGTCCTAAACTTGATACCAATTCAATTTATCTAGTCAATATAAGCAGGAGATTGCTAATGTGGATACCGGTCATCCTACGTGACACGGAGAGCCAGTGTTTATGTGAATACTTTTTGAATATTTTATTAATTTTTTCTTTCTTTTTCCTTTTCTTTCCTTCTTTTCTTTTTTTCTTCCCTTCTCTTTTTTTTCTTTTTTCCTTATTGCCCTCCGCTTGTCGCCAGTCGGTAGAGGTCACTGGTGAGGGTGAGGGCCGGGATGCCCTCAACAACATGTGGCGAGGGGTGGCCTTGCTAAGCCCTTGCCGCCGTCGCCAAGGGCCTCGCTGACCTCTGGCGAGAGCGTCTCGGCCCTTGCCCTTTTCGGCGACCGGTGACCTCCGCAGGTCAGCGACTGGCGGGGATAATAAGGAAAAAAGAAAAAAGAGAAAGGATAGAAAACAAGAAAAAGACAATAAAAGAAAAAATTTAAAAAAAATTCAAAGAAAGTATTTAAAAATTTTAAAAAAAGTGTCCAAATCAGAGCATGCTGTGCCATGTAGGATGATCGTCATACACATCCACGATTTCCGACCTAAATTGACCGGATGGACTGAATTAGTATCAATGTGAAAAAAACAAATTGAAAAGTTTAGGATGATTGAATCGGTACCAATACAATAAATTTAAGACCTTTCTTTGTTAACTTTTCCTTGTGTTGCTCTGTCTTTCTTTTTCTTTTTGCGTGCGTCCAATTTTCAGGGTTTTTGATCGGGGTCTTGATGGAGCTCATCAGCAGTGAAAACCCATTTGGAGAAGCAAATGGAAGAGGCCAATTATTGGTTCTTTTTTCAGATAATTTCTGTACTTTTCTGATCATAGAACGATGTCCATGATCCGATAAGATGGATTTCGCAGGTGGAGAGCCATGGACTGAACCTGAAGGAGTGGTTCAGCCACGCACGAATGATCATAACCAGAGAGATGAGTCCAAGTGTCGTTTTAACGATCAGAACCCAACAAAGTTCGATCGTTGAGGAGCAATTCGACAATCGACGTTCTTTTCATCGCCACCTCGCGTTTGTATGGTTTTTTGTTGCGTAGCCTCGACTGTCTGCTTCTCAGCACATGCATCGCGGTAAAAAGTTATCGTGTGGCATGTGGATCTTGAGCTTTGATTTGGATTGTCATTGCGTCCGACGTTGTGGAAAAACTCCAAAAAGAGATTGCGCGACGCAATCTCAAGTCGAGGAGTTTGTCGAGCCGATTAGAGAGGTGTGGCGGATTCAGGTCGTGGCGAAAGCAATTCCCTTAGGGCCTCCCTCTAGGGCTTATGGGTCCCGGAAGTTACTGGGTCTTCGATGAGATGCGAAGATTACCTAGGCCCGATGAGTTAAGTCGAGTGGTCTGATATATCCAAACACCATTGAGAAAGAAAGGATCGTGTGTGATGCGTCTCTTCGATTTTGTATCGTGGCCAGGTGTTATCGTCAACCAAGTTTCGCACCCTTCTTAAATTTCCATCTTCCCGGTTATAGTCAAAAGGCGGGGCCGCGAGTTCGTTAAAGTTAAGTAGTCCTGAAATTACCTAAATTTTGGGCCCAATTCTAATGGATTGGTTCAGGGTTTTTGGGTAACACATAGGTGAGGCACAATGAGGGCAAGTGATGAAAGGCCTAGTCCACTTTCTTACATCCCACTCAAAAGTCCAACCGTGCCTTAGAACTGTAGGATCACTAGACTCCCATTCTCTCCCTCCTTGTTCTCCTACATATAATGGCTTTGCAATCTAATTCTTTTTTTACACAAGCAAGCACTTGCCCCATCCCGACCCGACCCGACCTGCTCGTGCATTGCTGGATCCGTGCGAGCACTTATTGGCACCAAGTCCCCGTGTTAAACCTTTCCACTCTCAAGTTGGTATTCGAGAGCAGAAGACACGAGTTCCCCCCTGCCAATCTGCGACGCCTCGGTCTTTCAGCCCGTCCAAGGTAGAAAGGGGACTGACTAGTGGCGTGGAGGTGACGGATATGGCCCAAAAATCTTAAACACCAGTCTTCGCTCATTAATGCGTCCATTGATGTTCCTTTGTATAGGCCGGGCCCATGGCTCCAAGGACCCAATTAAACTGGGGATCTTGCTACCGGCCCAATATGCAGCTAGGCCGTCTCCGTGATGAATGGGCCAGAAAGTAAGATTTGGGCCATTGTAGCTAGAGGTGAGCATGGTTCCAGGTTCTACCTTGAAACTTGAGAACCTGACAGGTGAAAACCTGTAAGATCCAAATTTTAAGATATGCAGGGTAGGTTTCAGATTCCAAAAATTGGGGAACCTTTTTCAACAGGTAGGTTTCAAGTTCTAGATAGGTGGAACCTAAAACCTGAAACTTAAACAAGTTTTTGTATTTTTTCTTGGTCTATGTTTTCACGTGATCCTATGGTATTTTATGGCGATAAATAATGAGTGTATAATTTGAAACCACTAATCTGAACTTTCATTTAATGACTTATTAATGTTTCACATTCGTTATGTGTCTAAATATAAGTTCTGGTCAATGGATCAAAGTAGCAAATAGCAAAACCTGAGTAGACTCTGAAACCTATGGTAGGGTAAGTTCCAAATTTCAAAAAGTGAGGAATCTATTCTCATGGGTAAGTTCCAGGTGGAACCTATACGAAATATGAAACCACTTACCCTTAGTATCGATTCACGCAATGACTTTTCATTTTAATTGTATTTATTTGAACCATAATGCCCGAAAAACTAGTCTTTTGTATTCTTTTTGGTGAATAACAAGCTTGTTTAGTATTATTGCGTTCATTTTCATTTTGTTTAACTAAAAATGAAATGAAAAAAAAAAAAAGAACTCATTAGACCCTGGAACTTACCCTGAAACTTGTGACAGGGTAGTTTCCAAGTTCCAATGGGTAGGTTCCAGATTCCAAAAAATGATAAACCTGTACTTGAGGGTAGGTTCCAGGTGGAACCTATAAGAAACCTAGAACCGCTCACCCCTAATTGTAGCCAATCCAAGAACTTTTCTTACAATTGGGTCGGCTATGGATAGTAATGTTGATTATTCCAGTGTCCCCTTAATCTCGCGACGAAAACTAGTTTTCCGTTGTCCTCATTTTCTCTGTACGTATCGTACGCGAACAGAACGATCATAATAGAATTAGAACAGAACATAACAGAAAGTGAATTTGTTAGTATGTCAATTCGGATGGAGAGGAAAGAAAGAGGCAAAAGTTTGTACTTTGCTTTTGGTTGACAACAGGACAACAAATTGACAAACTCACTTACAAAATTTTCTTCACATAAAGATCACTTTTTCCGAGTCATGATTTTGGTTACCTATACCTTCCTAAAAGCTATCAGGTTGTTTTAGAGTATTGACCTTTTGAGATGAAGAGAAACATCAGTTGCTTCCTAACTTCTGTGTTTCGTCGGATTTTCTTGTTTGTAGAAGCCCAACTAAACGAAGCTGGTGAAGTGTCAATGTGGAGGAAGGAGAAGCTTGCTTTTCTTGGGCAGGTGGGGTTTCCATTCGATTCCCTTCATTTCCGTCTCTCCTCTTCCACACCATGAAAATAGCTCCATGCCCATTGCAACAATCACAGAAACGGCAACCGCTGCACGCTAGAAACGGCATCCGGTCTGAGTTTAAGCCGGCAAACAATGTACCAAAGCCGATTTGCAAGATTGATTAGCGCTGTTTTCTCCTACGCTTGACTCGGTCGTACCATCCAAGTATTGGCATTCAACTCAAAGTTAGGACGACACCAATGCAGAGGAAACCGTTCTTTGAATCACTTGACAACACCCGAGAATTAGCAAGAACATTTTCATGATACAATACCATGTCAGGCTCTGAGAGTATCAAGTTGAGCCATCTCGAATTCTACGCAATTCGAGTCGGAAAACCAAGTCAATATACATGGATTTTTTCCACCGCACGTGATTGACCCGACCAGCTGCACCATTCCTATGCCGATCCAATGGCCTTCTGCATCCCATAAACAAAGTAGAGAGAGCTCTTTTGACAAGACAAACATACTTCTTCCACAAGGTCTGCAAAGACCGCCTAAACAAAACCTAGTGTGAAAGACTGTCGCTATACTGAAAATAGTATTTGGCAAATCAATATTTACATTCACCAATCACCTCTCTCAACCTCCACCACTCCTTTCTCTCTTCCCAGTGTGTAATTCACAACAACAAACCAAAGAAACACAAAGCAATTCCTTTTAAAGACATTAACCAGCCAGGGACCCAAATCATCTATTTGTTCATACCTGGGTCCCCAGAAGGAAGGGGAGAAAATTATCGAAAAAACAGAAGAAAAATAATTTCTGAAAAGCCAAGGAACAAATACATTGTTTCTCATTCGTACCCTATACCCCCTCTACTCGTTTAGATAGTTGTCCGGGATAACATCCTCCTCATCAACTCATCTTAGCCTCGTTGTTTAATTGCAATGATCCATCTCTGATCAAGTTCAAGCTGAGATTGTTGAACCGCTCTCTTGAGTACTGCCTTGACGCTTTTCTCCAATCCGTGCCGGCCTTCATCATCGCCGCAAACTCGTCGTAACTGATACGCCCATCCTACAAGTTTCACACCGTAATGAATTTAGCATCAAAGATTTCAGGGCTGACTCACACGGGTATATCAAGGATATATGGTGACGATTAGAACTTGAGTCCACGGGCAGAAAAGTCCAGCGTGACAAATTAATTCGATCAAGCTCACGCTTGACCCCCATCGATTGATCCCCAGACATGACAATTCTGAATCCACTAAGACACTCTCGCAAACACAGAAGCATCAACTATAACTGAAAAAAAAACAAGAAAATGACAGGTAGTGCCCTTTGGGGCACTTTAAGACTCATTAATGGTAATTTGAAAATCGTAAATTTTCTGGTTTGTCAATAGGCAGTTTTCATGCATTTCCAAAGCATCTTCATATGCATTTTTGCCTTTTAAGTTAACCATACACATGATTAGTTATGCACTCTGCAGCAAAATCTGCTTTGGTTTTAGGTAGAAAAATCAACTTGATAACCAAATGAAAAGCAAACAGGATGAACAATTGCAGTGGAAACGTGCACATTCGCCCAACTAACCTTGTCCGTATCTACATCTTGCATGATGGCACTAATAACTTCTTCACTCATATCAACTTCATCGGCCAAGGCATTCCTCAGTTCTTCAATCTCTATGTATCGACTTTGGTTCTGATCAAACAACTCAAACGCCTTTTGCAGATGATCTTCATTGCCCATCTTTCTCAAGTGAACAGATATAGCAACGAATTCTCCGTAGTCAAGATATCCATCCCGGTCAACATCACCCTGCAACAAGCAAATCTGGAAAAGTTAACAAGTCTGCTCCGCTAAACATCTTTCAAAGTGAAGAACAAGCAGTTGGAAGAGAAATATTTATACGTAGCCAGTTCTCCCCTATCCTTCTTATATTAAGTTCCAAAATGTACAGGGATTGACATGGATATGCAGTCACCGTTTACTACTATTGAGTCACAGATGTGTATGAATTTGATTGATGAAATGTAATTGATGGTCTGCGTTTGCATTGCTTGCACTCATCTGAAGGCCTATGGCAAAGTCACTTTTCTCATTGCCAATCACAGATTACTTAAGAAAAAAACATTTTTAACCACAACCGCCTCAATCGTTAGCAGCAACTAATCAAGTATACATGAATTGAGTAAGGTCTCAAAGTAATGCTTAACAGAAACCGCCAAGTTCTCTTTCCTAGTAATAAGCTATCATTCACTAGGCAATGCTATCTGTTGAAAGCAAGTTGATAAGTAACTGACTAGAGTCCAGACTATTAAATCCGAATTCAGAGAGAGAGAGAGAGAGAGAGATGAAAGAAAAACATAGCACAAGGTTTTAAAACTATGAAATGCTGTACTTACGGCGTCCATTAGAATTTGAAGATCTGCATCAGGGATCTGATGACCAAGCTTGTGTAAACCAACTCGTAGCTCGTCAATGTTTATCTTGCCCTTATTGTCTGTGTCCATCAATCGAAATCCCTCCTTTATGCCAGCAACTTCCTCCACAGACAAATGCTCGGCTATTACCTGTTAAGTACAAAGTCCACGCAAATTCAGCAAATGCAACGTGCACAAATGCAAAGGAGAATCCATCTTTGTTGGCTGACTGGCGTGTTAGGTGAAGAAAGAACAATAGGCCACAATAATATACCTTAAGAGCTCGTTTCTTGAGCTTATTCATCACAGAGAATTGCTTGAGCCTTGCCCTCACAGTTTCACCCAAAGAAACATTTGGAGCCCTCTTTGCATTTTGTACCCAAGGATGATCTGCATTTAACAAGAAAACACAATGAGTTCAAGTGTTTGCCCATCTGCCTTGACAGGAGCTAAGCATTATTATTCACTCACAAACAGAAACCAAAACGACAAAGCAAACATCACCTAGCACTTCCTGAGCTGAAAGGCGCTTCTTCGGGTCAGGATCCAGCATTTTCTTCACAAGGTCTTTTGCATTAGATGAAACTTTGGGCCAGGGGTCCCTCTTGAAATCCACAACCGACCTGATGATAGCTTGGGCGATTCCTTGCTCCGTCTCTGCATTTGAAACAAAACATGAGTGCACAGTCCAAACATAAGATTCCCTCAGAAGAGAAAAAGATGATAAAACAAAATGTTAATTTGGTATCTAAAATTTTGATTCTAATCCATTTGAGACACTAAATTTCCAACTTATTACGTTGTAAACTATGCATTCTGACTTCCACTCCACCGCTCTAACTTACCAAGTGAGCTAGGATTCGTATGATCGAGCCTGCCTGACATTTGGTCAAAGAATTCAATGCAGGCATTAACTAAATGGTATGGGCATTCCAATTATCTTACAAATCCAAGGTCACAGCACATCCATCTTTGTGAACTTATACACCATTTCACTGCAAACCAGAGCAGCCCTAACGGACATTGATGAATAATTCATTCCCAAAAAGAGAAAAGGAAGCAACCTGCCCAGAAAGGCGGGACACCACAAAGCAGAATGTAAAGGATCACTCCGGCACTCCAGACATCCACTTCTGGGCCATAATTCCTTCTAAGCACCTCTGGAGCCATATAGTACGGACTTCCAACTATCTCGCTGAATTTTTCACCTGTAAGAAATCTCTAAGTTCAGGAAAATATCTAAGCTACATGTATCTTATTGGACACAAGAAATCAGAAGATCCGTACCACAAAACTTACCAGGAGTAAAGAACATTGACAGCCCAAAATCAATTGCCTTCAAGGGTGATGTTTCCTTCTTGTTAGCAAACAAGAAATTCTCTGGCTTAAGATCCCGATGCATCACCCCATGCTTGTGGCAAACCTGCAGCATCACAAACAATAATGAACCTCGTAAATCCAAATTCAACAGCGTAGTGCTGGGTTACCCTTTCTCTTCTCCTATAGTGAAATTTATAGTAATCTAGTAGCACGTCAACTGGGAATGTCCAGATATATAGGAGATGGCATCATAACATTAGCGCATAGTCTTATTATCATTAAAACAAGTAAAAAGCTAGCTGGTGTATCGCGTTGTTGAATTCACACTCTTTGACACTTGACACTCCCAACAGGATGAAGAAGTTCAATACCACTTCTCCATATTTCCGGATTTCAAGAATTTATTAGCACCTAATCTGTCAATCGGTTTGACTAACTAGCTTACAGTCTTTCCGCCGGTCACAATCTGATTTATCGAACGGCTTTGACACATGTGTCCACCTAGTAACCTGCCAAGTGCCACCTAACTCACCTAGTAATAAGGCGATCATCAACAGGCCCGAAGCAGGATTTCATCTCCCCACGAGATCAAGTAATGAAAATCACACACAAGACGTGATAATTTGAATTCACGATCTAAAAAGGCAGACAGAAACCCACGGATCAAATCTAGCCATCGATCCAAAGTACCAAGAAGTAGCCCAAAATCTATTGATAAAACACAAAAAGACACAAACCTGAATAACTTCGACGATCGTCTTGATCACCGCAGCGGCGGCACGCTCCGTGTAGTGTCCCCTGGCGACGATCCGGTCGAACAACTCCCCTCCTTCGCACAACTCCATCACCAAATGCACCGCGCTGTCGTCCTCGTACGTGTCTTTCAGGGTCACGATGTTCGGGTGCTTGGGCAAGTGCTTCATGATGTCCACCTCCCTCCTCACATCGTCGATGTCCACGGCGGTCCTCAGCTTCTTCTTCAGTATCGACTTGCACGCGAGCTCCTCCCCGGTCTCCTTGTCCGTGCACAGGTACGTGATGCCGAACTCCCCGCGCCCGAGCTCCCGGCCCAGCTCGTACCGGAGCCCGATATCGGTCCCGGTCGGGTCCTTCAGGACGGCGAGCTTGTGGCTGCCGCCGTTGACGTTGTAATTCACGCCGTAGTCAACCGCGAAAGGGTTCGGCTTCTTCCTGCCCCTCGCCTCGTCGCCGTCGACTTGGGGCGTGGCGCAGCAATTCCCCATGGATGGCGATCAAGATCTCTCCGGGCGATCTGCCGGGACGGGCGTCCGAAGTCCTAAGGAGGGGTTTTCCAGCGACCCTTTGCAGATCCGGGACCGGCGCAAGAACCGAGGAAAGGCTCAACAGGGTCGAGATCAGATCGGGAAACGACGAAGTGGGAGATCTGAAAGTTTCCTTCTTTCTTCTCCCGGGAAAACACGGGAGCGCGGATAAGGAGAGATGGGGAAAATTCAAGAATCCAAGAGGAGGTGAGAGGATGCGAATTGCGAAGAAAATGGTGGAGAGAATTTATGGGGAGGAGGGTTTTGGAGGAGGAAGGAGAAGAGGCTGAGAAGAGGAATATAGCGCGTGACCAGCCACCATTGCTGAAGAACCCAAGATGGGTCAAACCCACCCCAGAGAGAAACCCAACAAAAAAGAAGGAAAAAAAAATGTATAATAGACAGAGAGAGGGAGGACAAGCAAAAAAAGAAAAAAAAGGAAAGGGACCCTTCTCCTACCTTTCCCAGACACGTTCCTCTCTCTCTCTCTCTCTGCTGTTTTGAAGTTTTACAGAGGAAGGGAGAGAAAGGGGAAGGGGCACAGAGAGAGAGAGAGACAGAGAGAGGGAGTTTCCTCCTCGGTTGTTGTTTATGTTGTTGTTTACCAAGAATGTCCGAAAAAAGGATCGTTTTTGCGCCCCTGATCGATATGGTAAGAAAAGAGGGAGAGAGAGAGAGAGAGAGAGGGAGGAACTTAACTTGGGGTCAGGAAAGACAAAAAAGAAAACCGAGATGGAAAACGGTCCCGTCGAACGAAATGGCCCCTGAGTTGTCCCCCTATTTTCAAGAATGCCACTCACTGCCTCTATATATATATATATATATACGTGTGTGTGTGTTGTACATGTTTTGAGTGTGAAATTCGGACTTCAAAGGCTCTCTCCTCTTTCTCTTTTTATTGCGCAAATGGGACGCGCGCAATATATGCGAGCAAATGAATTCCTTTCCCGTTAAAACAGGGACACATTTAAAACCCGCATCTTTCGCCTAATTTCCTCACGTGTAGGTGCCACGAAGTTACACCCGCAACCTATCCGTCGGAACGTGTTCCTCATTTTTTGGAAATCTGGATCCGGGACCTTCCTTGTCACGGATTCCAAAGCCGATTTGAGGATCTATCCAGGTTCCATGAACGATTGGGGTGAATCATCGCATTTTATGATCACCATTTGCCGATACAATCCACTTACCATAACTTATATTTAGATACACGAAAAATATGAAACATTAACAAAGTAAGAGTCTCGATCATAAAATGGAAGCTCGGACTAGTGGTTTCAAATTATACATTCGTCATCAGACGCCGTAGAATACCGCAGGATCGCGCGACGACATAAACAAAAGGAAAAAAATACAAAAACTTGTTCCAAGTTCCGGATTCCACCTACCTAGAATCCGGTACCTACCCGTCGAAACAGGTTCTTCAATTTTTTGAACCTGGAACAGGGCAGGTTTCCAATAGTCCGGTTTCAAATTTTACCTCGGAACCATGCTCACCATGCTCATGCGTACGCGAATTGCTATGCCCACGTACGCCGAATAAGATGTCTTTCGCGACGCGGTCGGCAGCATCCACCCGGCATCCTTCACCCGCAACGGAAGATTTAAGTTCGGTTTCGAATTACTTATGTGATTTCACCGCGCGAGTCTTCTAAAACCCCGGCGTACAAAAAGACCGTGCGATGTGAGCACTGTTCCCTTGACTAGTTAGATGACCTCGACAGAAAAAAAAAATTACAAAAAATTGTATATGCCACCGAAAATAGCGATGGACTTTAAATAAATATTTAAATTAAATAAATTAGAGCATAAATTGTCGGTATAAGAAATAAATACAAATGAAAGCACTCATCTTTTTGGAATTTACAGTTATTCAGACAATATTGTAATATGAAGTCCGATAAATGAAAAATATTCAAATTCGGGCTTATGTAGACATGGGCGCTTATTCACGAGAAAAGAAAGGGGAGGAAACCCGATATTAGAACCTAACATTGTATGGGAAGAGGACTTTTTGCATATCGTATTTATCCAATAAGTGTTCGGGAGCACTCGTTGCTAAAATTTCATTATCATATTCTCAATCGATTATAGCCACACACGCATGGTCATGCTCACCGTCGTTATTACGTTCGCCCACGTAGTTATCATACGTGGGGTCACAGTTTTCATGATGAGTCCCGCGAGGTTTTGTGCGTAGGGCGTATGAATTTCCACATCATTAATTTATTCGAGAGTTATAGATCGTCATTATCGTGGCGATGATCATTTCTTCTTCTCCTTCTTCTTCGTCGTCGTCGTCGGGTTTCGCTTAGACTATCCGAACGATGTCTCTATCCTCGCACTACAAATGTTGCCACTCGACTTTAATGGCTTTAACTGCTTCGAGTGTCTAGATCAAATGAATCTTGTGTGGGATCATTCCAGCCATCGAATTCACGGGCTTAATTGCATCGAGCATTCGGTGCACTCGATGTACCAAATAATTGCTCCAAAGTCTATAGCCGGCGGTGTGCGCCTTTGTGTCCGAGAAAAAAAAAAACAGGGGGTTTCGGGTTGGAAAATCGGATTAGACACCCGTGTCTCGTGAGTGACGTGATTGATCGATTATACCACGTCGAGGGCGCGCACAATTTAATCGGTGCATGAATTTTCTCGCGTCAATGTATTACTCTCTCGGTACACATGCCTCCGGATTTTAGACAAGCCGAAGGGTATTCCGGCAATTAACTCTTTTCTATTTCGTAAAAATACGGTCGGGGGAAACAAAGAGCCTTCCGCCTGCAAGGTCCTTCTAGAAGCCGACCCTCTGGAAGTTAGGCGATCGACACGTGTACCCGATTCATTGGCCCGAATGGCGCGAGCCCCCCTTCTAGAAGCCGCCGGCCTGCAGTTCCCGCAACGTGCGCACGACGGACGGCGGCGGCTGGACGGGAGGGAGCGACGAGGGGCGCTTCTGTCAATTCACCTTCTCCCCCCCCCCGGCCCAACACCAATTACGTGGACCCACCCCCCCGGTCAATCAATTGCCGAGTTACTTTATTTGGAAATAAATTAAATTAAGGATAATCCCAGCCCATTTACCACTCAAAATAATGTTAATAATAATGATTAATACCACGAAAAACTTCAAATTTATAGATTCATAATAAATTTACTCAAAATATGATTTTTTGACCATAAAAAACTTCAAACGAGTACATCCGTGACGGATTTATCATAAACTAATTTTTGACCACAAAAATCTCAAAATAGTGCATTCGTAACAAATTTACCTCTCGTTAAATTTGATTAATACAAAAAAAAATCACAAACTGGTATACATGTGACAAACAGAAGGTAAATTGTCATGTGTTATTTAACTGATATATCCGTAAATTGTTATGTATTATTTAACTAAGCAATTTAATAGTAAAATTTAATGGAAACTAACGGAGGGTAAATTTATCACATGTATATCAGTTTAGGATTTTTCATGGTGTTATTCCAAATGATAATTAATAATAATAACGATAATAGTCCGAAAATTCCTTTCTTTTTTTTTCCTAAATCCATTTTTTTGGCCAGTTGGCTGAATGGTGTGGTGATTGTTTATTTTCTTGGCTTTTTACTGGTTAAATCACCTAACTATCATCCAAAATCAAACCCTATTAAAAATCAAGAGATCGTTTCGCTGTCCACCTCACCAGCTACCACATAAAATATAAAAAATAAAAGTCTTCCAAAGGGGTTGGTATGAGCTTACGAATTTCAACATTATGACAGAGACATAATCTGGATAGCTGTTGAGCGTTATAGTACAATATTTCAGGGCTTAATTCCGAAAAAAAATTAAATACCAACTTTATCTTGAGTGATAATTATTTGAAATTTTTTTTTGTATCATAAAAAAAATCACCAATTTTCACTTAAATCCCAAATTTGACCTGAACAATTTGAAAATTTTACATCACAGAAATCAGATTTGGGACTCGAATAAAAGTCGATGCTTTTTATTGAGGGAAAAAAAAAGTTTTTCGAGTCAGAATTATCACTCAAGATGAAATTGGCGTTTTTTTTTTTGGAATAAGCCCAACATTTCGATTAAGTTTTCAACGAAAACCGTGGTTCGACTTAGGTAATTGTTCTTTTATTTCGAGGGTTTTCACGTGACGTGCACCTCTGATGAGGACCCAAATTTAATGGTCGCTGAAGACCGGATGCATGTTTTTTTTCTAGGCATTTGACAAGAGTCGTGGTTTGGCGTGGAAAAAGCTTCTAGAACATGCGTTGTTGCGGCAAGATCGCATATGCAACCAGGTCAAAAAACAAAAATAAATAAAAGATCTCGTATGCAAACCAAGCCAGAACATTTTCGAGGAGGCGAACTCGACACGGCACGGGGAATCGGCGGCTTGTGTACCCTGTGAAGAAAGATGGGCGAGATGGCTTTACCTTAATCGGTAGAAGAAGCGATCAATAGTCACTCGATCACACTCAACTCTTTTCTAATCATGATCGTACCCTGTCAATATAAACCCCATGAGAACTAAACAGTAAAATCTTTCTCGAATGGTTTATCTCGACGGCTCTCTGAAAGCTCCCCCCCTTTGAGTCATGCTTCATGTAACGAGCGAAACAGGTCAAATCCGGCGCTTTATTTTCGGTCTCGCGCACGTTTTGTTTAGGTGGACGTTCCGAGTGTTGTCGGAAAACCTTCAATCTCTAGGTCGGGTGTGTCCGACTAATTTGCTGCTTCCCCGGTTAGACGTCCAGGCTTGAGTCCGGTCATCCGAGCAAAAAGATTACAAAGCCACGGCAGCCTCCAACCTTTCGTTCTTGATTCCAGGCGTCCGTTGCATGATTCAGGACATCTAGAAATGTCTCTTCGTGCGCTCTTGAAAATGTATTGCTCGTTCTGAACATCCGTCGGATCCAACCAAATCGAGTCTGATTTCGACCCATTCACCTCGATGAGAAGAGTCCGACTTAGTCCTCATCGATCGCCGTCTCTCCCGAGCCCCTCTAAGCTCCTCGCCCCGTTGCGGGCGCCGATTTATTCCGAACAGTATCGCAACTTAGCTGATGGGATAGCTCTTGTGAACATGTCCATTGGATTGCCTACCTTCTGCACTTTCGCCTTATATATATATTCCTCTAAATGTACCGGCATGCACAGCATGCTTTTCGAGTTACGCGATAAGATTTCTTCTGTAAAAGCAATCGAAACAACGATGCTACTATTTAACCGATGTATCTCATAGATTCATGGAGTGGCTCGGTTGATTCGGAGTTTCGCGCGTGGAAAGATGATGACTATCTCACGCATCGAGGTTGGTGAACGTTTTAAGTACGCAACTAACTTCTTACCGATAATTAGTTTCGGTGGATAAATTCGAAGACAAGCAGCTCAAATAGAGCGGGACCGGTGCCTGAGTCGTTATGATAATATGATGCAACAAACCAACATCAAATGTGACCCCTCCCAAATTATCGAGCAAATTAGTTTGGTATGCCTGACATTACCTGTACAGGAAAAATGCGAAAGATGAGATGCAAGGGATGGGAAATAACGGAGGATGTCATTCGAGGTAATTTCGATCCCGCCCGAGGGGCATTTGCGTCAAAGCACACGGCCTCTCTCGTTCTTATCCGCTTTTCTTTTCTTTTCAATGTTTTTTTTTTCTTTTTGCGGGAGAGAAAGTCGTTTCATGTCTCCTTCCGAGCTGGAGGGGTGGGGAAAGTAGTGGGGGGGAGGGGTGATTTGGACAATTCGAGCACCCCCACTTGGGCATCTAAGAAGCACCGCCACCTCTCGGCTGTCCGGTCAAACTCCAAGATTTTGACTTTGAGCAGAACGTTGGAAATTTTCTCTCTCTTTTTCTCTATTGTCATCATTATTATTAGGGAAAATTCCAATTAGGGACCCCAAGTGAGGTCCTTTTCTCAAAAGAGGACCCAAAGTGGAAATTGTGTCAAATAAGGGCCTGAAGTGCCCAATCAGTCTCAAATAGGGGCCCGAAGTACTCAATTTGTCTCAGTTAAGGGCCCGGGTTCGCCGGCCGGTCAAATCTCGCCGGCCGGCGAGGACAGTACTGTTCCGGTTGCCGGAACAGTACATTCGTCCCTGTTTTTTTTTTCTTTTTTTTTTCTCTTCCCTCCGCCGGCCATAACTGGGGCCGGCGGAGGCTGCCCTCGCCGGCGTCGGGCCCTCGCCGGCGGAGGGCTCGGGCTCGAGCTCGCCGGACATCTGGGCGAGCTCGAGCTCGCCGGCCATGGCGAGCTCCGCGGACATCTGGGCGAGCTCGAGCTCGCCGGCCATTGCGAGCTCGAGCTCATGCCGGCCCTCGCCATGGCTGTGCGGGCCGGCGAGGGCGGAGCTCGCCCAAATGGCCGGCGAGCTCGAGCTCTCGTCGGTCTCAGCGAGCTCGAGCTCGCCGGCCATGGTGAGCTCGGCCCAGATCTGGGCGAGCTCGAGCTCGCCGGCCATGGCGAGCTCGAGCTCATGCTGGCCCTCGCCATGGCTGTGCGGGCCGGCGAGGGCGGAGCTCGCCCAGATGGCCGGCGAGCTCGAGCTCTCGCCGGCCATGGCACCCTCCCCCTCCCCTTCCTGCTCCAAGTTCTCCCCACGGAAGCCCCCGCCGGAGTCCCCGGGCTCCGCTGCCAGCCCCGCCCCGCCCGATGCGGCCCTCGACAACCCAGATCTCGGGCCCTTCCTCCTCAAGCTCGCGCGCAATACCATCGCCTCCGGCGACGGCCCCTCCAAGGCCCTCGACTACGCGATCCGGGCGAGGCCGGCCTCCTCGAGCTCGCCCAGATCTGGGCGGAGCTCGCCATGGCCGGCGAGCTCGAGCTCGCCCAGATCTGGGCGGAGCTCGCCATGGCCGGCGAGCTCGAGCTCGCCCAGATCTGGGCGGAGCTCGCCATGGCCGGCGAGCTCGAGCTCGCTGAGACCGGTGAGAGCTCGAGCTCGCTGGCCATCTGGGCAAGCTCCGCCCTCGCCGGCCCGCACAGCCATGGCGAGGGCTGGCATGAGCTCGAGCTCGCCATGGCCGGCGAGCTCGAGCTCGCCCAGATCTGGGCGGAGCTCGCCATGGCCGGCGAGCTCGAGCCCGAGCCCTCCGCCGGCGAGGGCAGCCTCCGCCGGCCCCAGTTATGGCCGGCGGAGGGAAGAGATAAAAAAAGAAAAAAAAAACAGGGACGAATGTACTGTTCCGTCAACCGGAACAGTACTGTGCTCGCCGGCCGGCGAGTTTTGACCGGCCGGCGAACCCGGGCCCTTACCTGAGACAAATTGAGTACTTCGGGCCCCTATTTGAGACTGATTGGGCACTTCAGGCCCTTATTTGACACAATTTTCACTTTGGGTCCTCTTTTGAGAAAAGGACCCCACTTGGGGTCCCTAATTGGAATTTTCCCTTATTATTATACACCATCGTGGACATGCTGACATGTCAATAGTCCTCTAATTACCTGTAGCTAGAGTGAGGGGATTTTCTTTCTCATCATCCATATGCGAGGATACATTGGCAACTCGAATCCGAACGATCAAACGCAGCTAAAATACATTATAATCGATACGGATAAAGAAGAAAACATACTCATGTCACCGCAAATTTTTATATAATTCATTCGATTACGATCATATCATATTTTTCTCCATTTTTTTTGGCCGGCTAAGTGTTGAAGTGGCGGGGACATGATCCCATAAACCCATAAATCCTCCTATTCAGAGGAGGGGAGTTTCGAATTCCCTATTCCCACGTGAGATTGGTGTCTCCCAGTGGTTCCTGTTTTCTCAATTTTTTTAAGATTATAAAGACATCTCGAAAGAAAAAAAAGTCTATTTTCTCTGATTTCTCAAATGCGCTTGCTCATATGCATCGAAAGTAGCTTTCATCTAACAGGACATTACTTCCTTTTTTTCTTCTCCAAACTGAATCCGCTATCGAGTGACCTCCTCTTACCTAACGACTCACGTCAGTCGTCGGTATCGACCGATTGCCGCCGTTCGATCATATCACGAGATTTCCTCGGCGGGCAATGTCCGACGCGTCGTTCTTTTGACATTCAACACAGACCCACTGAGCGAAAAGCGGAGAAAGTCGAGGGCCAAGAGTCAAGAATTTGCCCCAAGTGGGAGGGGGAGAGTTTGGACGGTGTGCATAGGGAGAAACATGTGAACTACTCGAAAGTCGAAATGGCATATTCACTATTTCCGGTGGGAAATGAATGAAGAACGTTGGCACTTATTGACTACTCTTGTGGCTTCCCCATTCGCGCAGCAAAGAACTTGTCTCTGACCTATGTGCGCGCGCGTGTATATGTATGTGCGTGTGCATGTATGTATGTACTCTGGTTTACACGACATGAAGAGTGAGATGCATGCAAGGTTAGAAACAGGAGAGCTGAATGACCGGACTATAAAGCCAAAAAGTGCTAAAAGAAGGTACAGGGTCGCAACGTTGCTGGGTTGTAAAGAAACAAGCGTGGATTCAGCAGTGGGAAAAAAGCGACGGAGCAGACAGTTCGCGCTTTTACTGGCCCCGAGCCGGAAAAAAACAACAGCAGAAAGAGGAAAAGAAACTCATGATTGGCAAAAGGTTTTCGTTTTCCGTTTTTGCTCAAGCGGCAGAAAAAGAAATGTAACCGAACAAATCGGTGCAGTGTAGCTGGGCCTGTTGGCAAAAACTATTCTATGTATACACACACAGATATCGGTGGGCAAGTGGTAAAGCGTAGCCAATGATTCGATACGTTCTACTCGTTTAGCGATGCCGTTATTTTACGTTTTCCACGTCGACATCATCGGTCCGAATGAGATGCGCTCGTGTATAATACTATGCCCATAATGGACCTTACCAAACTTCCTACCCTACTAATTTAGTGTTCGCCACTTTCGCATAGGTCTCTTCTCGTGGTTCTAACTTATTATTCTAAGGCGGAGGATGATGGAATTGGTGGGGAGCATCGGTCCTTTTGAATTCTTTGAATGGTCAATCGACGGGAAAAGTGCCAAAAAAGTCCTAAATCTTTTATATTAGTGTCAATTTAGTCATAAACCTTTTTTTGGTGCCAATTCAGTCATAAACCTTGTACATTGGTGCCAATTTAGTTCTAAACCTTTTTTTGGTGCCAATTAAGTCCTAAACCTTTTAAATTGGTGTTAATTCAGTCCTAAACCTTTTATTTTTGTGCCAATTTAGTCATTCCGATCAATTTTGACCGGAATTTGTAGACGTAGACGCCTGCCGGCCAATCAGCGGCGTCGACGTGAACAACTTTAATAATATTTTAATATTTTTTTGAATTTTTATTTTTTTCCTTTTTTTTCCACTTTTTTTTTTGTCCCCCCTCCTTCCTCTAGCCGGTCGCCGGTCTGGCGACCGGCCAAAGGCCGGCGAGCTCGACCTCGCCAGCCACTGGCGAGGGCGAGCCTCGCCTTGGTCGGGCGAGGCTTGCCCTCGTCGCAGGCCGCGGTGAGGTCGCTGGGCGAGGCTGGACCTCACCAAATCCGGCGAGGTCGAGCCTCACCCAACCATGGCGAGGCTCGCCCTCGCCGCGGCCTCCAGTGAGGGCTCGAGCCTCACTTTGGTCAGGTAAGGCTCGACCTTGCCAGATTTGACAAGGTCGGGCCTCGCCCGACCATGGCAAGGCTCACCCTCGCCAGTGGCCGGCGAGGTCGAGCTCGACGGCCTCTGGCCGGTCGATAGACCGGCGACCGGCCAGAGGAAGGAGGGGGGCAAAAAAAAAGTGGAAAAAAAGAAAAAAAAGGAAAAAAAATTAAAATTCAAAAAAAATTAAAATATTATTAAAGTTGTCCATGTCAACGCCACATCGGCACTGATGATTGGCCGGCAGGCGTCCACATCGGCAAATTCCGGTCAAAATTGACCGGAAGGACTAAATTGGCATAAAAATAAAAGGTTTAGGACTAAATTGACATCAATTTAAAAGGTTTAGGACTTAATTGACACAAAAAAATGTTTAGGACTAAATTGGCGTCAATGCACAAGGTTTAGGACTGAATTGACACCAAAAAAAAGTTTAGGACTAAATTGACACAAATGCAAAAGGTTTAGGACTTTTTTGGCACTTTTCCCGACCATCTGCTAAAGTGTTCTTGTTCGTAGCCTTTATTCTTTCGCGTTAGCTTATTCTCTGACTTTAGAAAGTGTAGAGTGCTATTGTCCTAGGGCATTATTAGCCTTCATTAGTGTGATGCGAGGTGGTCTTTGTATTTGCAAAGTTGTCTTACCCTTTCTCTTGTAATAAGCTTGATGAGCTAAAGTTCTTTCTAATCCTCATCCAATCCATTGACCTCTCATTGTTTCTGATACAGGAGGTTGCTGCTAAGAAGACGGACAGAATAGAAAGAACGACAAATAGAGAGACCTAGTTGTTGGCGAGTGCTGGGATATTTGGGTGTCGCATTTTACTAACGTCGTGCTCCCATCGCGCGACCAAGATCTCCTCCGTTTGGATAAGGTCAATCGACGCCGTGCTGACCAAAATGCTTTCACCGACGCCGACTTGGCCACCACATCAACACTCCAACCATTTTGCCGGCCTACCGTTGTGGGTTAGCTATAAAACCGAGACGCATAGAAAAGGGTCGTTGATAGAACCGAGACTTGAGACAAAAATCCGGCCTCGAGACACACGGGCTGTTTCGAAATGAAAAGGGATAAATGCATTGGAAGTCCTAAAACTTATTATGAAAGTGCAATTGACTCTGAAAACATTCAAAAAGTATAATCAAGTCCTAAAACTTGTTATGAAAGTATAATTAAGTCCTAAAACTTTTAAAAAGTGCAATCAAGTCCTCAAATTTGTTAAATTGATCCAATCAAGTCATTCCGTTAATTATACTTTTTGAAAGTTTTAGAGCTGGATTGGGACTCCATTGCACTTTGACTAGTTTTAAGACTTGATTACACTTTTTAAAAGTTTCAGGAACTTAATTATACTTTCATGATAAGTTTTAAGTCTTTTAGTTCACTCCCTCCAAATGATAAGGGATGGAAAGAAAGTACGTTCTCGTTTCCACGGAGCAAACAAAACTTGGTCATTTCACTCGCCCGCAAGGTGGGCGGACTGACAGAGTTGTTTGGTAGACGAAAGGTCCAAGTCCCACCAGGACAGCATGCGAGGATGCCGAGTCAAGAATGGTATGTGCAGAGACATCGTCGCCTCGGCAACTCACTGACGGCCCGTTCAAATCAAGGCTTCCATCAAACGACGGTAAATTGAACCCCAAAAGAGGAAGCGAGAGAGAGGGGAAGTCAACATCGCTGCCAATTATGAAAGCTCTTCTCGCTCGTTCTCGTCATCTTGCACCACAAAGGTCAAACAAAGGAAAGCGGCCGAATATGGTGAATAAAAGTCGTCCCGATCTCGATGTCCAGCCGTTTGATGATTGGAGATTATTTAACCGAAATCTGCCTTGACAAGACGTCATAGATATTAATTTTGACATAGCCTTCGATGCTTTGCGGTCTAGAAGACAATAAAAGATAAAGACATCGCGTGCAGTACCATTCACCTTCTAGATGCACACGTGCGCGGGAAGGATGGTTTCTTCTTGATCCACTCCATGGATTAAGAGATGCTTGGTCACGGAGACTTGGCAAACATCCACGGAAGAGTTCTTGTCGTTCTAGATGCCGGGAAATTTCCCTAATGCGTCGAGTATATGCAAGACAGACTAGGTACGATGGAATAAAGCTAATGACTCGTCTCGTTCATTGAATAGATGGATGCAAAAGCAAGGTTTCTAGAAAGATGGATTTTACACTTTCCATTCGTGAAATATCAACATGCCACGGACCACTGAACCTTTCCACACTCCACCGCTAAGACAGAAGAAAGAGATGACAGAAACAACAGGACACCCCAAAAAGAGGCACTTGAGATCAACGGTGATTGTATGACAGCATATGCAGAAAAATCATATATGAACAAATAAAACTTACCGCGGACACGAGCAAGCAAAAAAAGTGGCTGTACGACGGTGTGAAGAAAGACATGGCAGTGAACCTCTGCAGATCTCCATTGTATGATTCGTTCAGGTGAAAGAATACAAGGGTATATTCTATGCTTCACTATCGATGTGCAAAATTAGTAGTACATTTAACTATGACCTCCAATTGGCAATGATACAGTGCTTGATGTCCCTTTCTGTATGTATGAACTCGCTAGGAGTTAGAAAGGTTAAGAAAAAATGGGCATGATCTGGATGACCAAATGAGGTGGATCGCCAAAAGTAGCTTGTGTAGAGAGCTTCCAACATTCACTATGTACCCTCCTGCAGAAAGTGAGTGAGCGAGAGAGAGAGAGCAACGTGTAAACTTGACAAATATGTTGCTCGACCTGCAGGTGACTAATAAGGCAAGAAGCAGATGTTCAGCTGTTCACCTTCACCTCGACTTCTTGCAAGTTTCACCTAGACTTCTTTGAAAGTTTAGGATTTTTGCACATCCGGATACTTAAGGGCGTCACCTCCACCAGTTCGTCTTCCTGGATATATTCTATGCAGTCATCCAAACTATAATCCATTGGCGTATCAAGCACCACTGCAAAAGGGAATAAAATATTAAATGATCAGATTGGAGAATGCTACACTACCGCTTGCATGTGACCAGCTGAGAAGTTTACAGTGACATCTCAAATAAAAGAGGATCAAACCTTCATTTGAGCAAATCTAATATTAGCCTCTTTCCAGATAACAAATACATGTATATGATGTAGGTACTTGAGAAATTTAACGGAGATGAACTTCTAGAATTTTTGCCACTATAATTGATCAAAGAGGAAGTTATGACGCATATCCAGATACCCATTAGGCGATATAAATTTTTAACTTGTGTAACCAAAATGCACAAAAGATAAATGTAACTGCAGCTGATCAATTGAAGTGACATTCTGTCTTTATTAATTGGGACCAATCAACGTCTCAAAGATGAGAAGCAAACTCTAACTTGATAATTTAGGAACTTCACATAAATGCTCCTGCCTATATATTCACAGGTAATAGGATGAAAATGCACAACTTTAGTATAGCTGCTTCTCACCAGTTTGTTCCTTGTTAGAGCGTACATTGGTTGCTGCCTTTTTCTTGCAGACATTGAGGGATAGATCCCCTGGACGCTGATGAATTCCTACAATTTGACCTTTATAAACATCCACGCCAGGACCAATAAACATCTGACCCCTCTCTTGAGAACTTGCAAGGGCATAGGATGTACTTGTTCCATCCTCAAAAGCAACCTGAAAATTAGTCTCATAGGTCACTATCTAACAGAGAAAGGTAGAGAGAGAAGTTTTCGTTAATAAAAGCATGGAAGTAAAATTTATGCACATGGTTTTAAGTCTCAACTAATAACAAAATTCCCGAGAAAAAAAGTTACCAATGATCCTTGATCCCGAGTGTTGATATCACCAGCCCAAGGACCGTAGCTATCGAATATTGTGTTGAGAATAGCCGTTCCCCGAGAAGCAGTTAAAATTGCATTTCGCAGTCCAATAAGGCCACGAGTTGGTATCTTATATCTAAGCAAAGTAGTTCCCTCTGACCTGCAAGAAAAAAAAGCTTACCTAAATTAAGATCAAAATCAAGTTTTCACGCAACAAACTAACTGGAGAGAGACCCTAATGACCAAGGAAGCAGCAGCAGTCAGCACTTCAATTAAACAACTTATTGCGAAGAGCCAAGCACTATTCTACCAAGACTAAAGCTGATCTGCTCTATTCTAGCTGCAACTAAGAAAAGTCCAGTAAAACAAATGCGTTTCAGCGCCGATTAAATATCTTCAGGAATCAAAGATCTTAAAAACTATCTAAACATGGGCATGCGAAAGCATCTCATCTCACAAATTATGTCTATCCTCATATAGCATGCAATGGTGTGCAAGAACGCCAAAATCTAAAGATCTCCAATGAGCAGATAGCATCATTTATTTTTACAGATGGAAGCACAAAACTTTGACTAGCATAGTATTATTTACCATACAATGATCAAATATGGTGCCACCAGGCACCAAAACGGCTACGCAAACAACTTCTTCCATAAGTTGTCATTTATGCATCTAACATGCATTTTGAATGCTGTAGTAAATTTGCAATACGTACACTTACAAAAAGAAACCTCAAAGTTTGGTCATGTAAATAACAGACAGAAGAGAGAAATTGTTTTACAAACCCGACCCCCTCCATATCAAACATCTGCCCACGCCTTCTGCCAAGAAGTTCAACGACAGATCCCATGTGCTCTTCTGGTACCTCCACCGTAGCAATCTGGCATGGATATCAAACATCGAGATCACCATTTTTGAAGCATAGTTCTCCATGTGAATAGAATCAAGTTTCTAAGTTAAATAGTGGCGAGAACCCTAATATCTGGTGCAGAAACATGGGTTTATTTCAATACATAACAGGAGATGCAGATCCTCCAGTACTCTCTCTAAATTCTCTCTACCAGTAATGTCCTCACTTGATTTCAGCAAATGGAAAGTCATCCAAGGGTTCCGCAGAGATAGAAGGTATATCAGTATTGAAAGTATTAGTTGTGAAGAAATGATAATTAGGCACTCACCTCAAATGGCTCCAGCAACTTGTCATTCACCTTTTTGCTAATGACCTTAGGAGGGCCCACCATGAATTCATATCCTTCTCTTCGCCTGAAAGGCATTAATGAGCGAATAGGCATACATACATGAGAATGGAAAGGAGAGGGAGTACACTTACATGTTTTCAATCAGAATGGTGATATGCAAGGTACCACGCCCACTGACTATGAAGGTATCAGAAGTTTCACCATCTTCAACTTTCATTGCCAAATTCCGCTCAAGTTCACGATATAGTCGATCACGTAAGTTCCGACTAGTAACATATTTTCCCTGAAAAACAAAATTTAATTCCCCCACACGAGTCTTCCACAATATTTTCACTGGCAATCCAAATACTAACATGCCATCCCAATAAGAAACAAAGGAAAAGCAGACAGACAAAATGGCAAAATAATGGAGTGTCCAGGGATAAAGCAAAAAATTATTCCATGCATCTTACTGAAGACACAGATCTATCTTACTTCTAAGCTGCTTTCGCTAAAGTGATAAGAGTACGGAGATAGACAAGGGTCTCAATAACACCAACTTTGGGACCCACACTTGACCTATTATTTCCTATACATAGTAAGGAAACATATGCATAACTCGTAAGGTCTTAAGATGTGAAATTTTGTGGGATCACCATCAACTATTTTAAAACCTTAAGCTATTAGATAAATGCATAATTTAATATTTAAACACTTCAACACTCCCCCTCAGTCATAGGCTGGACTCCTGATACTAAAGTATGGAAATACATAATAGGGGAGGCACATAGAAACCTATAAAGTTTTGAAATGAGGAGCTTCCACTTTGATACAATAAGAAAAAAAAGTTAAATCTCTACTCTCCTAATCTCAAACTTCCGGTCAAACTGCTAGAAAGGTTTTGCAAGTACAACTATAGTCAAGCTGCAGAGGGGCACACATCGCCAGACATATGAAAACTGTCAAATCAAACAAGCTACTTCAACAATTTCCTAGAGGACCTTTGAGCACCAATTTTAGCAGTAAATTGTAATGCTGCAGGAGATGCAATATTACAAAGGATAATCCAGGGACATTAATTAAGGACAAGATTTTTTAGTAAAAGAATATGTGCGCTCTTGCCATGAAATTCTTGGATAAAGCAGATCTGGTTAGCATGTGGTAGACTCCCAGTGCTCTAAAAAAGAGAACCTAGCAAAGAACGATGCATCTATCCATGCCACAATTTTATGTTACAATCGACAAGTAGGCCCCAAAGGACTTTAGTATATTACTGTTCAAATAGCATACCTCACGTCCAACAAATGGTGATATGTTTATAGAAAATGACATTTTCACTGTCGGTTCCTCCACCTTGATGGCAGGTAATGGCTTCCCTGATGTTTTATCAGCAATTGTCTCTCCAATCTGAGCAGATTAGATGCTAGTCACAAAGCAGAAAGATAGCTAAACATTATTGTGATCATCATGTTAGAAATGAATAAATTACCTGGATATCGTTGACGCCACAGACTGCACATATATCACCTGCTTCGACACTTTCTACAGGAATTCTAATAAATTTTTCATATACAAAAAGCTCACTAACTCTTGCATATCGACAAGAATCTTCTGAAGTGCATACCTAAACAAGAAACAACTTCAAAATAGTCAGAAAAGAGAGCAAACTTTCTTTCTTTCTGACAAGCATACAGCCAATTCTGGTTCACATCCCAGGGTTGTGGCCTCGTACAAGGTCAATAATAGGCATACAAGAATTTTTTAGACTATATCACAAATTAAATTCAATCAGGATAATGAGATGCAAGCTATACCCATGATAAATACGATGCATCTGTAGTTGTGTACAAGCTTTCAAACAAAGACTGTCCACAAGGATATCGTGGTTAGGCTATATACAGAATAATAGTTGCTAAATTATAGAGTATTTATATTAAATTCCTGTTTTTGTGACAAGAAAGTAAGTCATATAAACTTTGGTGGATTCAGATATTGAATTGGAAGTATTCAATAATTTTCCATTGAGAACATAAGATTAGAATCTGAGTTTTGATGAAAAAGATAACTATTAACGAAGACCGGTTGAGTATGAGTTATTAATCTCTCAATTCTAGCAAATGAATCATCAAGACTAAAGCATATAAGAAAAATGTCCCAAACTAAACTCATCTCAAGATTAAATTCAAGAAAAAGGTCCCTGAAATAGCAGACAACTCCTTCACTGACTCATCAGTGCATTTTCTACAAAATGGAGTCATAACCAACGAACACTTCATTAGCATGTATTTCCAATAACAGTGGACCAACTAAAACCAATATTTCCACTGCGCTAGTTTTACACAATTATCTGATCGTCACTAACTAAGGTTGAGGGAAGTTCCGGCTGTAAACTATCTTTGAAAGACTAGCAAAGCTAAAAGTTCTAGAGAAGGAAAAGGAAAGACATCCATGAAAAAATTTGAGCTTTCAAGCTGTACCTTCACATCAGTGCCCTTCTTCAAAGTCCCAGCATGCAAGCGCCCAATAGCTATTCGTCCTTTATGTTCATCATACTCAATATTTGTGACCTAAAATAACAAAAAGTGATTGTTACACATTACTGGATTCATGATATGTTGACAATCAAACTTACTTAATCAATTTCAAGCAAAGTATCTATAACTTGAGAAGTAAGGTTTGGATCAGGAAGCACTATAATACAATGCTTTGAGAGAACAAGAGACTCGTTCATTTCTACTCATCTTCTAGACTTGCTGACCAGCATTATGTTAAACTCCATCTTTTACCTAACAATGAAATTTGTGTAAAAAGGCAAAAAGTATCTGTGTTCTAGTTTGTAGACAAGTCCAGGAAATTATTTTTTCTTCCTAGCGCAATATAAGGTAGCACATAATAGCAACATCAGACAGCTAATAACAATGATGAAAATGGCATGATAGATTTGAGAGAGAAAGAGAGAGAGAGAGAGAGAGAGAGAGAGAGAGAGAGAGAGAGGCTATGAAGGTGTAGAACCACTGACAAGCATTTGTAATGCGCCATCTTTGTCAATACGTGGTCCGGGTATACATCTGATTATTGCCTCAAAAAGTGGGCTAAGGTCTTCCGCCAAATTATCGGGGGAAAGCCCAGCTTTTCCTTTAATACCACTAGCATATATTGCTTGGAAATCACACTGCACGCACATCACATCTAGATGAATTAACTTCTGATGAATCCAGTTCTTAAGACCCAAAAATAAAAGAGGAACAGTAATTAAAGAACAATAAAAATCCCAATTACCCATGTTTAGATTCTGACGGTAACCATACAGATAAGAGCCAAAAGGACTTAACAATAATCTTGATGGGTAACTCCACCAAGACTACCAGAAACTATTACTACTATACAAAAATACTTCAGCGACCTAGATTTTATCTATTGATGCGTCACAACAGAGATATGATTGTCTTCCTGTACATGTCACAAGTACCTGTTCATCTGTCGCATTTAGTTCAATGAACAATTCAAAAGTGGAGTTGATGACAAAATCTGGACGAGCAGATGGTCTATCAATCTTATTGACGACAACAACTACAGCATGACCAAATTCCAATGCCTTCTTCAGGACAAATCTTGTTTGTGGCATAGGCCCTTCAACAGAATCCACCTACAAGAAAGGAGTGATGTGCATTAAAATTAACACTGGAGTAAACACTTATCAACAACACAGATGAAAGAAAGTAAAACAGAGACAAGCAACAAGGGAGGATCGACCGTCATTTGATGTAAAGAAACAACTAACTAACGGAAGAAAGTACATGCCTTCTAGTGTAGAATTGAATATGCGATTCAAATAAGGTCTTTCTTACCATCTATTCACACGAAAGTACATTACAGACAAGGGAAGAAGCAAAGCATCAAATGCACAATGTTGTGAAGTGAACAATCGGAGGAAACCATAGTTTTTACTCAGTGATAACCTCTGTCGAATAAAATAAAGTCAGGAATCCAGATGTGCACAGGGTTTCAAATTTCCTTAATTTTGGGTTTAAGATTTATCTATAAATGCAGCCATTACCATATCATCTTGCTCTGTAGCTAAATTATCTTTATCGCAGCACTAAGACTGCTGCTTTTCTAAAATGATAATCATCAATTATGAGATAATTTAGGTTTCCTTTGTCAGAAACCACAAGAACTGCATAACACGACCAACAGGAAAATGGAAAAAATTACCACGAGCAGCACTCCTTCCACCATATTAAGGATGCGTTCCACTTCACCTCCAAAGTCAGAGTGTCCCGGTGTGTCGATTATGTTAATTTTCGTGTCTTTGTAATTAATAGAAGTGTTTTTGCTAAGAATTGTAATTCCCCTTTCGCGTTCAAGATCATTCGAGTCCATTATCCTTTCTTGCACGAATTGATTATCACGAAAAACCTGCCAATGAGAAACCGATATGCACGTCAGCAATATCTCATTCCCTCGGAAGAGAATGCGCTCCTGGTTCAGATATACAACTGCCGAAGACCAATGTCTGGAGTCTTTGGAGCACTTTGCTTCCAGCAGTCAGATTATAAAAGCGATTTCAAGCCGTACCTTGGCTTGCCTCAACATAGAATCCACCAAAGTTGTTTTCCCGTGGTCGACATGCGCCACAATGGCTATATTCCTTATGTCTCTTCTCCTCATCAACTGGCTCTTCTTCTCTGCCAGAACAAAAATTCGGCATCAATACTCTCTCGACGCACTGATGATCTAAAAAATCAAAATCTCTCGCCATTTCTCCAGTCGCGACAATTTCATTTCCACCAGGAAGAAGCCTCTTTCTGCCAACTAAGAAATCAGAACCCCGGGACAACGACAAAAACGAAATTGCATCCTTACACGCACGTTACATGATACCGAGTAGCGAGTATTCATCTCCCCCGCCGCGACGACGGCGACGCAAACCGGCGACTCGGACTTTCCCGAAAAACGTACCGGTAGGGGTCTCCGCGGTCTGAGCGGCGGAGCAGGCGATGGGGCGGGGGCGGCGAACTCGACGCTCGGAGCGGCACCGGAGGCTCGTCCCGGAGGCGAGGGGCAGCGACGATAAGCCGCCCGTGCCGAGACCGAAGAGCTGCTTCGCCGGCTGAGGAGGTGAAGGGCGGGGGTCTCTCGCGCCAGGGTTTAGCAGGGCAGGCGAAGGACTGCGGAAGCCGAGCGCCATCTCCATCTCCTTCTTCCTCTTCTCGCTGTCACTCTCTCTGTCACACTGCAGTTGCAAATGAGGCCGTTAATGGCGGTGGTGGTGTTGGTGCTGCTGCTGCTGGCCTGGCGGTGCTGCTCTTCGCTTCATCGTCGTCTTCTCCTCCTGGGGTTTTTCAGTTGCGGCCCGGTGTTCGTCCACGTCGACGGTGCGGCCCACCTGGAGGGTGACGTGGACTGCTCCTGGTACGTGGCTCCTGTTGATTCGTCGTCGCGTGCGCTTTTTATTTATTTATTTATCTGCGTATATTTTTGGGGTCCAGGAATTTCCCGGGGCTCCTCTCTCGGCTCGGGCGGTCCGGCGCGACCAAAGTATCTCAGAGTCTAACCCGATCTAAACTAATATCTTATAGTAAAATAGATTTTTAAATATTGAACGTACTGAATATGATGCAGTGACAGTCATTAAATAATAAACAAATATTCGAAAAGTATTAAGACTAAAATATATTCCGCAGCATAGCCGATAGTATACTAAAATTGGTTTTCATGCATTTAATGCTTTCGTCGTAACGATACGTTCCTTTTCTGTTCCTAATAAAATTAAAAGGCGTTTATCATGAAAAAAGTATAGTGAGAAGATTTCTGAATAATATTTATACTAGATGTGATTTTTTTCACATTAAATACATTCAATTTCAAGTGGGTTTTCTGTGCATCAATGACGTGGGACGTCTTGCAATTAGTATTTGTCATTAGAATATTTTATTGTATTTGCATATAAAAAAGTCCCCATCGCTTCTTCATGCCCCTCCGAGCACCAAAGCTAAGGGCAGGTTGCAACAGGGAGGCGAACATCTTACGGAAGCCCCTCAAGTCCCTCCCGTGCCTACTTCGGCAGTGCCTATCCCTCAAAGCAGTCCTAATACATCTAAGAAGGCCACCCATAAAAAAGCTCGTAAACAGGGTGGCCCTAAGAAGAGGTAACCTTTATCTTTCCTGTACATATGTTTTTTGCCGTCTAGAATATTAGGGGCCTTATGGCTCCATTGAAATAGACTGAGATTACATCTTTAGTCAGATCTAAAAACCTTTTTTGCATTGGGATCTTGGAAACTAAGGTTAACCCAAACTCTTTTGAGGGCATCTCTAAGGGGCTGCTCCCGGGTTGGACTTGGTCTTCTAACTATAACTCCTCTCCTCGGGGTAGAATTTGGATTGGTTGGTAACCCCGAGAGGTACAAATAGATATTCGCTCGGAATCCTCTCAGGCTATTCACATGCGCATGTGTATGCTGGCAATGAACATCTCTTTTCATGTGTCTATAGTATATGGTGAGCATACTTTCACTGCTTGCCGGGCCCTATGGGCTGATCTAGTTTAGACAAGTATGGCTCTTGCTGATGAGCCTTGGCTGGTGGCTGGTAACTTCAATGCCATTCGGGATCACTCGGATAGAATGGGTAGCTCCAGTGCCTGGATTCCAGGGTTTGATGAACTTGCATTGTGTCTAGATCAAGCTGGATTGGATGATCTTAGATATGTTAGTCATCACTTTACCTGGTCGATATCTTCTGGTGCAACCCCTTCAAGTTCTTTAATTATTTGATGTCTCACCCATCCTTTCGGCCTATTGTTAAGCAGACATGGGAATCTTGGATCACTGGAACTCCTATGTTCATCTTATGCCGTAAGCTAAAGATGCTCAAAGAAAGACTCAAACAGCTCAATAAGGATTCTTTCTCTGATATTTCGGGTCGCACCGCACATGCAAGAGTGGCTTTGTCTGCAACTCAAGATGCTCTGGTTGTTGACCCCCTGAACCTGTCCCTAGCTGCCTTGGAGAAGGATCAGCTTCATGATTTCGTTGCTCTTAGGATCCAAGAGGAATCGTTTTTTAAACAAAAATCTAGGATCAAATGACTGAAGGAAGGTGACCGGAATACTAAGTATTTCCACCATTTTGTTAACAGAAGACATACCCTCAATCGTATAATATCGGTTTCAAATGACAATGGAGCTGTCCTTACGGAACCGTCTCTTGTCCACAATCATGTTGTCAATCACTTCTAGGACCTACTTGCTTCTAGCTCCTCTGTTATTCTACCTTCTACTTCGGATATCCAAGCCATGATTGGTCGGTCGATTACTGAGGACTAGGCACTGTTTCTTACTCGGCAGGTCACTGAATTCGAAATAAAAAACACATTCTTCTCTCTTCCTAAGGGCAAAGCCCCGGGGCCGGATGGGTTTAATGTGGAATCCTTTCTAAAAACCTGGGAAATAGTTGGATCTTTGGTCATTTCGGCGATCAATGATTTTCTCACTTATGGTTCCCTTCTTAAGGAAACCAATGCCACAATCCTTACACTGGTACCTAAGGTTCCCAATGCATCGGCCTCGAACAATTTTAGGCCTATTGCTTGTTGCAATACGATTTACAAGTGCATTACCAAAATATTGGCTAACAGAATTGCAGCGGTATTGCCTTCAATCATTAGCCCCCCGCAAAATGCGTTCGTCAAAAAACGAAGAATAGGAGACAACATCCTCATTGCTCAAGAGTTGTTTGTCGGATTCCATCACCAACCTTATCTGCCCAAGTGCGCTATCAAGGTTGATTTTCAGAAGGCATATGATACAGTTGACTGGGGCTTCTTGCACCGAACCTTACAAGCATTTGAATTCCCCCTAGTATTTATCAAACTCCTTATGGAGTGTGTAACTACCCCGAAGTTCTCGGTTGCTATCAATGGAACTCTACATGGGTTTTCTCTAGTGGTAAAGGTATTCGCCAAGGAGACCCCATATCTCCTTACTTATTCACACTAGTCATGGAAGTATTCACCGGCATTCTCAATGCCCAAACTCAGCTCCAAAGATTCAAATTTTTCTGGCGGTGTAAGGCAACTAAGCTTACACATTTATTCTTTGCCGATGATATCCTCTTGTTCGCGGAGGCAAATCTGGCATCGACCGCACTTCTGAAGGATGGCCTGGATCTATTCTCTCGGTGGTTTGGTCTCCAGCCGAATGTTAATAAGAGTGACATATTCTTCTCGGAGGTACACCTCATTTGCAGGACCAAAAATTGCAATCATTCGGATACCTCGAAGGTACATTATCTTTTCGATATCTCGGCGTCCCTATCTCTGCCTCTAGGTTGAGTAAGGCCGATTGTACATTGCTGGTCAATTCTATTACGGCCCGTGCTCGCTCCTGGGCTTATCAGTTTCTCTCTTTTGTGGGACGCCTGCTGTTGATTAAATCTGTGTTTCACGCCATACATGTCTTTTGAGCCTCTATTTTCACCCTCCCCCGGTCGGTCATAGCGAGGATTGAACTGATTCTCAAACAGTTCCTTTGGAAAGGTCCTGATTTAGGGGTTGGTGGGGCCAAAGTATCATGGAGTCGTGTTTGTCTTCCCAAGCAAAAAGGCGGATTGGGCATACGAAGGTTCATTGATTGCAACCAAGCGGCTATGCTTTAACATATTTGGATCCTTTTCACAGACAAAGAATCCCTATGGTGTGTTGACACCTAAATTTTAAAGACCCAATTAGTCATTCATTACATAAAAATTAGAGATCGATCCCGGTCCCTAGAAAAAAAAATTAATTAGTTAAATTGCATATAGATTTTAGGAGCATTTATAGTAATTGGCTCATATAGTTGCATTTGCACTGGACCAGCAAATGGACTTGAGTGAATGGTTCTGAGCTTAACTAGACTAAGCCCACGGTAATGAAAATTTGACCTAGCCCATTAATTATCATTACCAAAATTCATTGGGGTATTTGTCAAATTGATTTGTCTTGGGAAGTGAATATAAAGATAGAGGGGAAAATTGATTCTGTGGATTGCGTACAAAAATTTGGTCAACAAAGAAAGGGTTGAAAAAGGAAAGGATAAGACGCAATATATTCTAGAATTTTTGGAAGGAAATTGAGTTCTATCTTTTTCCATGAAAACCCTAGGGTATGCCACCTATAAAAGGCTACTTATAGACAAGAGAAAGCGGGATAGAAAAAGCGTCAGAAAAGAAGCGAAGGGGCCACAATTGAGAGAAACACAGAGAAGGGGCTCTTCCTGCACACACTCATAGTACACAGTACACGGCCACAAGAGGGAGAGTAAAGGGAGATAGTTTCTGGTCATGTAGTAAACGTCAAAGAGTTCTTTCTGGGAGCACAGAGAGTCAAAGGTCAAGGAAAGAAACCGGTCTTTTTTCTCTCTCTCCTCCCTGGGCAAGTCGCGTCCTTTGCCCAAATTCCATACGCTTTCTGCGGCTTTCCCCGACTCTCCCAGCCATCGTTCGACATAGTAGGCATCTCGGACACCTCGGAACAGTGAGTCCAGCGACATCTAGTGAATCGAGCTGCTGCTTAGCCCACCGATGACCAACAATCACCTGACGCTCTTGCTCATCCACATCGCTCGCTGCTTCAGCATGCATTGTGACGACAAAGGCTGCCTGTGATCCTGAACCGAGAAACCTGCAGTTGCTCCAACCCTTGATCGACGACGTTGCTACCCTGGCGTCACACCGAGTGCCCCTTTGTGCTATCCGTGATACGTTGTTCTTGTGCCTCTGCAGGTTAAAAGAAAATTCCAAGCGGTGGTCAAAAGGGCTTTAGTGGAAGTTGGATTAAATAAAATAGTAAATGGAGGCATTCCAAAGTGGGGGACGCTCAGCAAAGAAGAAAAAATTCACTTAGAGGTCTTCCATTGGGGAGACGTACGAAGAGGAGAAAAGAAAGTCACACATGGTTTTCTTCTGAGAACCGACACAGAGACTGACGACACCCAAAGGAGTTTTTCACGATACGTCGAGGAAAAAATTCTCCCTTTTCCTCAGCCACTTCACAATTCGTGCGTTTGTTTCACTGAGATTTGCAGATTTTTGGTCGTGTCCAACAATACCAAACTAGCCCCCACCGAGCTGAGAGTCCACATGACCAAGGCACCATCACGATCAGCCTTGCCGTGAGCCGCCGGTCACGGTCGATCCCGAGTCGAACTTTGTTTTACAGGTTTATTTTTTTGGCAAGTTCGTGAATCTTCCAGCTGCGATTCCAATCGATCGTCAACCCGCCACCGTCCGCCGGTCCAAATTTGGAAAGCAAATATCGCGAATTAGGTAAGAATCTTCATTAATTCGATTTTCGTATATTTGTTGCCTAATTTGTGAAATTGCATTATTGTTTGAATCTCCAAATATTATTCGTATAAATGAAATCCTCAAGCAGATTTAAATTAGGAATTATTTCTTAATTTCATAACATGCTATGGTCGTGAATCCGATCTCTTGAATCAAATCTTGGATGTGTATTACTTGTCAAATTTGGATAGAATTTGAAAATTTCAAAATCTTTTGAATATATCCAAGATATTCTAGATAGCAAAATATTTTCAAGATGTGATTAGTTAGAAAAATCTCCTAATCCGCAACCGCACATATGGGAATAAGTCTATCTATCAGGCTTTAGATAGAGTTATTTTCATAGCGGGTATTTCGAATTTTCAGGGTTGATCTGTCAGGCTTCAAATCGAAACTTAATTCGAAAGATTTAGCGGTTATAATCTTTCTTCTAAAAGATTTGTAACTTGAATTTAAATTTGAAAATGCATAAAAAAATACAAAAAAAATTCATAAACAGAAAATCCAAAAATTTTTTTTGCAACTTTGAACTCTAAATCCGAATTCATCAAAATTGCTGAATTGAGCATTTTTCTTGAAATTGATACCGAAAGGACATTAGGGTAATCTAGCGTAATCAAGTTCCCGAACTTATAATCTCTGGTTCGTAGAAATAAAATAGTACTCCCGCTATTTTATTTAGGTTTCTAATCAACCTACCTTAAATGATTAGTGGCGGCTTCCATTGAAAATATTTGCATACTCATAATTGGACCTAAGTTGCGAATTGGTAGAATTTGGGAGAATTCAAGCTAGGTTAATTAATTTAATTGATCGAGTAATCTATTATCCTAAGATCGGAAAACCTGATTTTTAGGTTGCGACATGGTGTAAATGGATTCACTCAAATTTCCTCAAATTAAAGAATTTCTGGGTTGTGGCCAAACCGACTGTTTGCTCCTAGACATGGAAGAAGATTCTGGATCTTCGCCAGACATTCCAATCGCAATTCAAATGGCGAATAGGCAATGGCAAGACCACTTCTTTCTGGTTTGATTCTTGACATCCAAAAGGCCCACTTCATTTGATCTTTTCAGATAGGGATATCTTCTGTTCTGGTATCCCACGCTCGGCCTCGGTTTATGAGTTCCTTTCTTCGGATTGGCACCATTCCAATGTGGTGCAATCATTCAACTCGTGGGCATATTCTCTCCCAATACTCAATGTTGACACACCAGACCACTTTGTTGGGCTTGGACATTCGTCTGGAGCCTTCTCTATTACTTCGGCTTGGGAGTTGGTTCGGGTAAGAGGATAAGCGGTTTACTGGGATACCTTCATTTGGGACTGTCATATTGCACCGCGCCATGGTTTTTGGTTGTGGTTAATAGCCTTAAATAGGCTTCCCACGCAGGTATTCCTCTTGAACTATCATAGAATTTTTGAAGGTTTATGTGCATTTTGCCACACTAGACCAGACTCGGTTGATCATCTATTCTTTGGGTGTAATGTTACGGGGTCCCTAGCACAATACTGAGCTTCTAACTGTCATCTTTCTTGCCGCAACGGGTCCTGGGAATAGAACCTCCAATGGGGTATTCGTTTTATTGGTGGCAATAGCTTTTATCACCGTATTTCTCAGTTTGCTTTTGGGGCATTGTGCCATCTCATTTGGATTGAATGGAATAACATCCTTTTCAGAAATAGCACTCTGTTTATGCCTGCTCTCCGCAACCATCTTGCCAAGGCAGTTAGAGATAAAGGCATTTCTCTCAAGCCGATTCAAGACAATCCTCGGAGCAGAAGGATTCAAGCCAGTTGGGGCATATCTGATTCCATATTCAGCTGACCCTCCCTCGTAGTTGTCGTTGTCTATTGGCTGCCGTGTAGCCTTCTTTGTATAGCGCTTCTTGAGCTTGTTATGTTAGCCGCAACACCTTTGTACCGGTCGGGACACTTTTTGTCTCATCAGGTACGAGGTTTTGTGTTCGGTCTCACTTACTGTATATTGCACGTTGAAAAGTTATATACTACTTACTTTACCAAAAAATATATATATATATCTTCCATATTTCTCAAAAGAAAAAAAAATCTAACTATTATTTAAATGTCAAACCCATGCAAAGCATGGGCTGCCCGGCCGTCCACGGACCAGCCCATCTAGCAGGATCCATGTGCTACACTCTTAGGCCATGCCAATTGGTTGCTTTGGGCCTTCGTTCCTCGGCCCATGGACCGGAACAATGGGCCACCCACCGGACCGATTGGTTTTGTGGGCCAACGAGACATTGGCCCTTGGAGATTGGAGAGAAGATTGAGTTGGAGAGTTGAAGATTTCTTAACAAATGAAATGGGAACAAGATAGGTCGTGCATCGGGTACATCACACGATGGCAATACTCGAAGAAACAACTAACCGGACGATGAGAGTTTTCAAAATTCAAGTACAAAATTGGTTGGGAAGTGTGTCATGTCGATTAATCAACCATAATACTTCATGTTGCGATTGAACAGCACGACACGATTAGGAATCAGTCTCCATTTCATTCTTAAGCAAAATCACTTGTTAACCTTAGGTTATGCATACACACGTGATTCTCAATAAAACTTCCGTCTCCCGCACATATCTTAAACTTATGAAACATATTTCGTTTTATCAAAGCGTGAAGTAGTATACATGTAAAAAAAACATACACCGCCAGACATTCAAAGGAAAAATACTTCAATTTTGAGTTCATTCAACGTCTTTTCATCAATCAATCAATGATGTCCCATGCTAATATTTTATCATTCATATATCACATCTATGTTTTTGTCGCGACATATTAACACTTGTAAATATAGTTTTCTTCCGATTCCTCGTTTGATAGCAGGGAGTCGCACTGCGATTCGATTAATATTAATTTAGAAAACGATCACGTTGGCCTTCCCAATCGATAAAAAGTCGTTATTCCAAAAGAGAGAGTTGCTTGCTTTTCTGGTGCGAGTGCATAAGTTGGCCCCATGAAGATTTGCTCCAAATCACTTTCGGTGGTATTTAATTCCGAATTTGCATCCACTTTCATCTAATCAGTTCTTGCGCATGCTTCGAGGATTCTCTTTATCTGTCGATAAACAGTGTTGCTAGGTCTAAAGTAGCGGATTTTGTGGAACGAAAAGGCACTAATCCATATAGTTAATGAGATGCGCAATTTAATCTATGTCGCTGGTTAAGTGCGCTTGAAAACAAAACTCAAGAGAAACCAGTGAGACTGAATAGTGGCCAGCACATCGAAAGGGAGATTTCCTGCGTTTTGAATAAGGAGGAATAGGGGGGGAACAAGTCCTTCTTTCACCAATAAAATTATGCAAAGGACTTGGGTGCGTTTGAATTGGTGTGTCTCTAGAAAATGGTGGGCTTCGCTTCGCTCGTGAATTGGATCTATGTATATCCTTGATCCATTTACGCGATTGAAAATCCGTGAACTCTTTATCGGACGTGGTGTGTTTGATTCAGTTTTGCCTAATAACTTTGTATTTATGTGAAGGGTTTTAGACTAAAGGGGTTTCGTGAAACATAAATAGTATTTGATAAACAATTCTTTTACACAATTTTGCATTTCATCCTTGGGATCACGAGACCCTATACAAGGCGACGTCGAGGTTGCATGACCTTAGGGAAGCCAGATAGATCAAATGTCGATGCAACCCCGGGGGAGCACCACCAAGGTCTACCAGGTGAGAAGTAGTGCAACCCTATCTAGTAAATATCGAGTTAGCGTGACCCTAGGCGACAGGCCGCTGACGTCGCATGTCCTAGGTGACGGGCTGCCGAGGTGGTGCGACCCTTGGTGAGGTGACGTCGGCGTCACGCAACCCTAGTTAACCCCTCACCGGCGTCCCTCTAGCTCATCCGAGAATCTTAACCACAATCTATCTTTAGCAAGGGTAAAAATGGAGTATGAAAATCTTTCAACAAGGACAAGATTAGAAGGAAAAAAAATACATTCGTCCATATGTTGCATTCCAAAAACGTTGTAATACAAATGCTGGGTAAGAATTGCATCGGGTTGAAGGATTTTATAGATGTTAAACTTTTGCACAGGAACATTTGGAGACCCAAAAGACTTACAAAAAGCCGAACCAAACGCAATCCATATGGGTGAACACAAACATCGAGTGCAGCTACTATATCCATACAATTATCTAAAAGGGGAAGTGTACTTGTTCGTTCTTGTCCTCCTATATTTTCGGCTGATAAGTAAATCTTCTTAGGCATATTCCTAAGATAGA
Organism: Syzygium jambos; assembly: GCA_031216235.1. NCBI lineage: Eukaryota > Viridiplantae > Streptophyta > Magnoliopsida > Myrtales > Myrtaceae > Syzygium > Syzygium jambos. The sequence continues at coordinate 25,446,617 of CM062220.1, forward strand.
ATTCTCAGCATACGTTGCCAGATGTTATCCTCGAACGAGCCAAAAGGCAAAAATCTAAGTTTGCCTTGATTACTTAAATTTCGAAATTACCACAAATTTCGAAATTATCCACCCCTCTCCTCTCACAGATATCTCAAAAAGCTATAAATTTATTACTTAAATTTTCAATCCCTCCATTTTTTCTCCTTTCCCATTCCCATAGAGAGAGCATTAAAGTGTGCCTTGATTGCTCATACCAACATGACAGGGACATTAGATACACATCGTTCACCTGCACTATAGTGGTAAAATTATACAAAGATGGCCCCACCAAAATTCCTCTTGTAAATGGCAGTTCAGCAAAATTGGAATCAAAGTGAAATTGCAATTTTTTCGGAGCTCGTGACTTCACAGTAGATAAGCAGCCAAAATTAGAGAGATTGATTGATGCACAAAATAACATCACATCACCAAAAAGCAGATGCACCGAACCATCAGCTTTAGGTCAACCGTTAAGCCAAATTGGCATCAACTTCTTCACCCAACCAAGACCGCGTACGTACAAAGAGGTTGTTCTTTCAATTCATCACATGCTAAATTGAATCCAAACCGTTACATCCGACGAATCTCATGTAAATTCCACACGAGACCCATCAAATTTGACAATCCGGGTTCAATTTAACGATACGTAGAAGACACTCGTCGTTCGGTAATATCGGCCAATACACACGATGCCCTTTCCAAGAAGGCAAATTTTAAAAAAGCAATTGATGACACAACGCCCCCCACCAAAAGAGTCCTTGGCAAACAACCATTCAATTCACAGCTCCTAAGCTTTAAAAAACGGTCCAAAGTCGAACACGCTCACCTTCCAATATTGCCCCGTTTCTGAAAAAGGTCGAAGGAGGCCTGAAATTTGAAGGGGCACTTATTTTTCCATGCCCATAATTAAACATAATTACACTCAACACCCTCTATTTTTTTTTTTTTTGGCTTTTTGCTGTTCCGACTTTCGGTATATATGTTTCTACAACAGATCAGAAGAAGGACCTCTTCACCGGGGCCCGGCCGACGGCCCTCATCAGGTTGGCGATCTCGAGGACCCTGGCGACTTTGGTCCCTCGCTTGGCCTCCGCGCTCGCCCGCCTCTCCTCCGCCTTCCGGCGGGCTTTCGCGATGTCGTTCTGCATCTTCTCCAATGCCCTCGCCCTCTTCTCCTCCAGCTTCCTCTGCAGCATCAATCAAATTCATTCACATCGATCTAAGTGATCACCACCAGCAAGCCAAAATCCTAACAGCTTCCTATATATAAGAACATCGATCCTATCGATTAACTTGGTATTAGCGAGAGACTAGGCAATAATCTCGTCAGGTAACGAAGACCTCAACTTGAGGAGACTTTTAGGGGTAAAGCTTAAACTATACTCTTTCAATCATTGAGTTGCATTAACGTCCATGCAATTGATACACATGCATCCGACGAATAGACCATCCTCTGGTCAAAAGGGTCCTCATTTTGGAGTGATTAACGTTAACCCACCACTCCAGTTAAAGCTGAATAAATCATAAAATAAAATAATTAATCTCAGAAAGTGCTCGTGAAAATTATACTGATCAACCAAGCGCCACGTACCTCGACCTTCTTCATCCAAGAAGAGGCCTTGTGGATGTGCTCGCTCTCCCAGCCCCCGATGACGGCGTCCTCCCGCTTGAACCGGTTGTTTATCTTGGCCACCTTCGCGTTCTGCCATGCGCTTATCTTCGCCTCCACCTCCTCCTTCTTCACCGCCTGCACCGTCACCTGGTCCCCCGGGCCGCCGCTCGCGCTCGGCCCCGCGCGCCTCGGAGAGCTGCTGCTCCGCCCGAACTCCTCCAGGGGATTGCTGTCCGGGACGATCGCGAGCGGGTTCGTCTCCTCCACCGGGGTGCCGTCGTCTTCTTCTCCGATCATCGCCAGGTTGTTCCCGTTCGCGTTGTTGCCCGACCCCTGCTCGGTCTCGGTGTTGATCGTAGAGCCTGCAAGACGCCATGCAGTTCGTGTCGTGTCATCCTATATACCCAATTCTCTATATAGATCACGTACGAATCATAATACAATGGAATTCGCATCGCTCTATGATCGTGAAAGATTTAGAGCACACGGTCGGGCGATCCGTCAAAAGCTTCCGAGAAGTTATCTGTACGATCAGCCTCGTTCTGTAACGGTTTAAACGCTTAACGGTTGCACACTTCAACTAAATCAAGCAAATCTAGTGAGATGATGTTGGCGGCCTTACCGGCGATGACGAGAGCGTTGAACTCTCTGCTCATGGTGGTGAAGTTCTCGCTCGAGGCCACGTCGCTGCCCATGGACAGAGAGGACGACCGCTCCCACGCGTCTCTCCTGCGGCCAGCGGTGGAGGAAGGCGGCGGCGGGGGCGGGGCCGGCGGGGTCAGAGCGTGGATGTCTCTGAAGTGTTGCTCATCGTCGTCGGCGATTGATCCGCTGCTTGTGGTAGGCCTCTGACGATGATGTTCGATGCTCAGCATAGCAAGGGAAGAGAAGAAGCAAGAACGAGAGAGAGAGAGAGAGAGAGGGGACTAGGAATGACGAGGTAGTGAGAGAAAGGGTTTAATCGTTGTTTGGGCTTTTCATTATCTGTTTTGTCTTGTGGTGATGGTATATGAGGGAATGAGAGCCACACACGTGCCAAATTCAAGTAAGGAATCATTTATTGGATGTGATACACGTACGTACTAAATTGAACCTGACGTTAAATAGTGTACAATTTTATGTGAGATTAAATATAAGGTCTATCGAAATCAACAGTCCAGATCTAATGCACTAAAAATGAATAGTTTGCTGGGATTGAAGAAGTCGCGAAAGTGATTTCGATTAATCATTATCCCCTCGATAAGGTAAAGTTAGGTAGGCCTACAGGTGGAAAGAGAAAATGGACAAAATTTTATTCCCATCTTTGCTGGTCGGTTCTGTAAGGGTTGATATTATCTGCTAATGATTCTCCAAAAAAATTACCCAAAAAGCCTTAAATCCGTTAAACCTTTCAATTGCGCTTGTTTAAGTCTAAGCCCACTATATGGCTATCTAACATCGTATGATCTTTCATGTCATTTCTTCTCTTATTCCTAGCACCCTCTAGAAATTAAACTGGTCGAAATGGCTTTCAAACATTGCATTTCAAAACCTGCTCGACTCAAATCGATATTCAATTTCCAGATTATGATCGTGTATGTGAGCGGTGAAACAAAAACTTGGGTGTTTGCTGTCTTTCGAATATGATACTCGTGACTTATCATAGCCTCGAATCGGGTAATTAAATAATTAAGCATGAGCGCGACGACTTGAGCTAGACGTACAAAGAACACGGCCCGGTAAACAAGGCGAGCATGCGTTTCAAAAAAGTGGATTTGCTATTTCCTCATGGAGGTAACAGGTGGGCCAAAAGAGTACCGTCGGCTGAAATTGAGGGGGCATTATTGCAAGAATTCGCGATAAGGGTCCTTCTGAAAAAAAGTTGATGCGATTGTCAATGGTTAATCCTTGCCTCTTGTAAATTGTAAAAAAAATTGTTTTTTTTTGGTCGAAAAATTGTAAAAATTGATCAGCAGGATTATGCTCGGTCAAATTTTGGAGTTTAGCGTCGGTCGAAACAGTCCCAAGGGGCCCCCACGCATCCTAGTCGGTCCCCGTCCGGTCTACTCCTAACCTACACACCTGTCACGGGCCTGGGGTCGGCATCAAGGGCGCCCACACACGTGGCGGTCTCCGAGAGGACCCGGGCCCACGCGGGGAAACCCCGTACCTTTCTTCCCACGGAAAAGGACGAAAATTCTCTGAGGTGCGCGCGGCTCATCGTGGCCCTTGAGATTTCGATCTTGGCGATTCTCGTCTCGATCCGACGTTCGCAAGCGCGCTGGATTCATGTCGACCCTATCCATCTGATAATTGCCTCGCACCAAGAGTTGTCGCGCACGTCCGCCCGACGGGCGCCACGTGTACGAGATCGGTGATCCCAGGTTGCCTACATGCCTACGTCTCACGTGTTAATCAACGTTATCTCTTTGCCCGAATTACGCGCTAGGAAAGACCCAAGAATCCAAGATGCTTCTACTTTTCCCAATTTTCCTATACAATATATATATAGATATATTTCTATATGCCCTTCGAAATAAAAAAAAAATTAAAAACGGAGGAGAGGTCGGCCAATGGGGTGCGTACGCGTGGACGGTGGGAGGAAGTAGGGATCGTCGGCTGATGCAACGGGAGCCCGAGACGGGACACGTGTCCTCCGTTAGGGGGGACGATTGCCTGGTGGCTTCCGTTAAGAAAGCTGGGGGTGATGGAGATGGCGACGGGTTCTTGTCGTGCTTTCTGGCTGTACGTGGGTGTGACCAGATGGCGACTGGCATTTGCGGGCTAAACAAATCACGAAAGCTTAGGTAACTGAACGATCTAGCGTTCGACGGCGACGTTTGCGGTCGAATACGAAGGCTTAGGTTAGCTCGTGTTTTTTTAGGGATGTTCCTCGGCTGTCGAATTTGAATTCTTGGGTGGGCCCATTTGGTAGTAGCCAGCTTCTGTGATGTGACGGCGGGCTCGTAGGCCAGGACCATGGACCCGAGATGTAGCTAGCCCGCGAGTTCGTTTGGTTCGTCGTTTGGTCGGACGGAATCGCGCGATGGCCCAGTTGCTGGGGAGCTCGCGATGGGCTCGTGTAGACCCCGAATACCCCCCGACACAAGAGAGAAAGGAAGGGGAGGAAAGGCGTACTTTAGCATCGAATAATAGGAAAATCAACAAACACGTTGCGACAGGATTCGAGTGTCCCTCGCCCCTTGTTAAATTTCGGGAGAAGTCGGGACGGTGTAGATGATTATTCGAAAGTTAGATATTGAAATATCTCGTCACTAAATAAGGTCGGACCCAGTTGGACCTCGCAAGTACTCATCCTCGTCCTCGGGCAATCTTCAAGGACTATAACAAATCTGAGTCCCGAGTATTGCGTGCGACATGTTCCTATGAAGTACTAAAAATCCAGAGTCCCTTGCAATTTTTCTATTCCCAACCTTCCAAACTCTATCTTTCTTGATTTCATGTTCAAATTTTGCGTGCAATCTTAAGAGTTCCACTGGATCAAGCCCAAAAGCACCCTGAAAGATTTGCGATTCTCTGTCACCAATTTGAGCAAGACAGAGCCCAATACAGAGGTTCTAGAATGTGAATCGTATATTAGTTAGGCCAAAAGCCCAATAAGGTCGTCCTATTGTTGACTATGAAGAGAGCAGCACTCACGAGGTATCTTTTAACTAGTGTATGGTAGGGATGATCGGTTCCCGATCCGATCCGGTTTCAAGGTGGAACTGGAAATCGGACCTAGAGAATCGGTTCCCAATTTTGGGAATGACGGACCGGACCGGTTGGTTCTAGGACCGAGAACCGGACCGGACCGCCGGTCCGGTCCGGTCCGGTTCCGGTCACTTAAAGTTTATTTATTTTTTTGTTAAACACTTAAGGTTTTGTTTACATTTTACTAATTTTTGTTAATGAATTTATGTCAATGAAGTTCACTTAGGGTTTAATTCACATTTTACTAATTTTTATTAATGAATTTATAATAATGAAGTTCACTTAGAGTTTAGTTCACATTTTATAAATTTTTTTAAAGAAAAAAATTATAAAAATATATATTAAATAGTCGATCCGATTCGGTCAGTTCGGTCCGGTTCCCCCTTGGAACCAGGAACCGGATCGCCTGGAAACTGGTTCTGCTTTTAGGAATCGGGAACCGGACCAATAGTCCCGAAAATCGGACCAAACCCGTTGGTCCAGTCCGGTGCGGTCTGATCCCGGTTTGGGCGGTCCAAGTTACTCACCCCTAGTGTATAGGCATATTCGATAAACAAAATATTCTAAATTATAAGGTATCGATTACTCATATCACGAGAATAACCATTGTGTGCGTTAAGAATTATATTCTTAATTTAGCAATATGTTCTTCCTAGGGGTTCGCATGGTCCGAGTGGAGGGTTCCTATTCCAAAACTGGGAACTACCAGCTAAGAACTAGTTTCAAAAAATTATAATCGGGAACCGCACGTTGATTTCATGGATCTACCTGGGAATCAGACCGCTAGTCTGGTCTGATTCCCGAGTGGGTTTGGTCCGTTTCCCAGCGTTATGTCCCTCTGTCTCTTCCCTGCAATTCAAAGTTTACAGTCTGTTTCCCCTCCTTACAGCAGTTATCTTCCCTCTGCATTTCCAGCAAATGCAGCAAGGCTTTAACCCTTGTTTTGTCACCTCAAATGACCTCTCAAATGGTCAAAATACCAGCTACAATTTCCCTCCATTTTTAGCTCAAGATTGTTGCCAATCCCTGTCCATTTCCCTATTTGTGTAGCTCATGCAATTGTCCAGTTTTTTTTTTTTACTGAGTTCTTTGCCATTTGCAACTCTCATGGCAGCACACTCTCTTGATATTGTCAACTATAGGTGCTGATGTCTCTATGCAGAATTTCCAGGTGAGGACTCTCCTTTTTGGAGCTATAATTTCGTGCAACTTCCAGTTGGAACCACCCAAGAGGGGCGCCGGCCAGATTAGGGATTTAGAATTTTCATTTTTTAAAAAATAAAAAATTAAAATATATATTACCGGTCCGGTTTAGGCACGGGGCGAGCGGATGTTTCCACACATAAAACCGGGAATCGGAACGGATTCCTTAGGAACCACCAGTTTCGAGCCGGTCGGTCCAATTCCGGGCTGTTTTCGGTTTCTTTGCACACCCCAAGTTCTTTCCAAAGTCCCCGTTTCATGAGTTGACTACATGGCTAGTTGCGACTTTTGTTTTAGCATTTGGGGATTTGATGCTATTCCCTCATGGAAGGGGACTTGCGAAATCCCCACATTGTGAAGAGGATGGTGGCTCTCTAAGCCTCTTCAAGCCTCGTGGGACCTTTTATGTTAAAATGCCCATCAATCTCGTCATTCAGATTTTGCTTAAAAGTAATGAAGGCTAGTTTTTTTCGACCAAAAAAGAAAAGAATCGTGGCAATTTGAACGGTTATAAGGAATCCTATACCGATCGATATTGATATATGAATGACGAAAGGAAAAGAGAATATGAATGACATGAATGCATTCCGCATGTGCTTTTGTGATATTACATAATAGAATTTAATTTTTTTTTGCAATCATCAATAAGAGAGAGAGCGAGAGAGTAAACTGAGATATAAGTCCTTGCAAAAAGAGTTTAGTTCCACAATAAAATCTTATTTCATGCGAAAGTGTCATCAAGTTAAACACCAAAGGGCAAATCGTGTTTTATTACTTTTCAAGTTAAAAGCATATTTTGTAAAAGCAAATCGTGTTTTATTACCTTTGTAAATGCTTCTCAAAAACCTTCTCATAAGTCATTTACATGCATGCAAGATACGCATGACTCGGGCTCATCTTGAACTCGGTAAAGCTTCTTAACCTTCAGGATCGATTTTGGCTTTAACGGCATTCTCTTACGCCCCGAGATCCCGTCCTCCCACCAAATAGGATACAAGGGTATCTGTTGATTTAGAATAATGCGAAAAATTATATATTGAGAAAACTAAATCCTCAAAGCTATAGGTAAGATGCATCTTTCTTCCCTCGATGTCCAAGTTACTAAAAATTCGACGTCGCGTGGATTACAAGCCAGCCGAGGCTTGATTCTCTAGCCGCAATCGTCGAAATCGTGGTATAAGTAAACTAGGCTTGAAAGTTTGACCGAAAAAAAAAAACACCAGGCTCGAAACCACTAGCGAGAAACTTTATTAAAAGACACTTGTGGTGTTTGGATGGGGTGAGAGGAAAGAAAAGAAGAGAATTCAATATGACATAAATATCATTCTATGGATTCTTCTATATTTTTTACATCATTGTGACATAAAATATCAATTTTCTTTCCTTATATTATTTTGAAATGAACAATTTGAATTCATACGACGACGGGACATCACCGGCAGCATTCCATGGCACCAGGTGCCCCATCCATTGTTGTCGCCATTTTTGTTATATAATTTAGTCGCAACTTGTTTGGCCGTCATCACCAGAAAATTAACAAACTAATCAGTAGGTGAAACAAAAGATTAAACAAAGGACTAAGGACGCAAAGGCTTTTTTAGAAGAACTCAAACGTTCACCATCGAAGTTTCTGGGAAATTGTCTAGGTTAACTCACCGGAAAAATACGTATTATTCAAGAACAAGAGGGACATCGATGTGGGATTTAGGAGTCAAACATTTTGGTAACCTATCTTAATCTGGTGGAGCACACGACGTCACAACCCATAGATTGACAAATAAACAAAGAAGAACTCTATTACACTGATGACGATGTGGCTTGGCCGGATGGGTTGAACTAATGTCTGGTGTCGATGCCGAAATGCTTGGCGATTGTTCTCCCTTTGTTCTTCTTTTGCGGGCCTAACATTTGTTTACGAGGTGATAATAAAACTTGCAGAACGTCCGACAGGGAGATCCGATGACCCGGTGAAAGTTTTTGGATAAGCTGTTCTTGACTTTTGCCTATAAATTGTCACTATTCCAAATAATAAAGCAATTCCGCTCATCGAAAGAAAAGGGAAAGGATAACAACAAAATCCACAAACTATATATTAAGAAGTTTAAAAAAAAATCAATTCACACCCTCTGTTTCCGATAATTGCTCCATTCCCAAAATACGGACAGAAGGTTTCATGAAGTCTTGAGATGCCAAACAAAAGGGGAAATAAAATTTTGAAAATCCTGTAGAGAAAATGAGATAAATAATCCTTAAATTTAAACTCAATGTGTAATGTCGTTTCTAAGCTTTTAATTTGTTCAATATAATCCTTGAACTTTAGCCCAATGTATAATGTCGTCCATGAATTTTGAATCTGTTCATTGTGATATCTGAACTTTAGGCACGTGTTTAATTTTGTCCCTAAATCATGTAAAAACGTTCAATATTGTCTCTGAACTTGAATTAATGAAAGGATATAAGTTCATTAAGTCTAAGGACTAGTTTGAATATTTATCAAAAGTTCATGGACCATATTACACAAATTAAAAGTTCAAAAACAACATTGTATATCAAACTGAAATTCAGAGACCACATTAAATATATTAAAATTTCACAAACGGCATTGTACATTGGGCCAAAGTTTATGAACTAATCATGTCATTATCTGGGATAATTGTCCAAAAAATCTTAAAACTATTGTACCGTAGTCAATTCAGTCCTAAACCTTTTAATTGTGACAATTTAGTTCTAAATATTTTTTCAATTGTCAATTTAATCATAAATCTTTTAATTGTACCAATTTAATCTGAAACCTTTTAACGGTTTGTCAATATAGTCCTAAACCTTTTTATAATTTGCCAATTTTGACAAGAATCGCTAACGTGGTGGCTTAATTAGCGTCAACCGTCTTACGTGGCATGACCGATGCTAACGTGTACAATTTTTTAAAACTTTTTGTTTTTTCTTTTCTTTTCTTTCTCTCTTTTTTTGCAACTCTAAGCTGGCGAGGGCGTCGTGGCTCTGGCTGGCCAATAGGCAAGGGTCACGGCCCTTTCCAAGAATATTCTTAAAAGACAAAATTACCCTCTACCAAATTAAGCTAGTTATCAAAAGAGTGTACACTTACCTTTTCATTTCTTTGGCGACCAAAAAACCTAGCTCAACTTTCGTTTTCATTCTAAACGTCTCCTTTTGTTAACAACATCATTTTATCTTTTTGTTTTCTTATTGCGTGTTGTTTACTCTCTATCATGTGATAGCGTGAGGAAGCGGCCAAGTGACCAAAGCAAATTTTTAACAGCAAGAAGCAACATAGACGGTGATCAAGTCCTAAACCAGGGATGATGACAATGTAGTTTATTCTGAAATTAAAAAAAAATTATGATGATAAGCTCAAGGAAATATTAAATTTAGGACTACGATAATTTATTAAAAAATTAAAACAACAACACATACAATTATAACTAAGATTTTTTATAATTTGAAGCATACCTTACTTAATTACATTGGTAAATTCTATTTAACATAATTAAATTTTACTTAATTTACATAATCATAGAATAAATAGTAGTCTGTATCTTAGTATAATATAAAGGTTACAACTTAAAATATAGCTATCTAATTGAGTGAACAAATTGCAATTGATAAAGTGATTTGTACACTCTTTAGCTCTTTTACAAACGGCATCCGCTCCCGGAATCGCTGATCAGACTAGGAAGAATCGTACACCCCGGAAGTGGTTCAACTCATCTAATGGCGTTGGTGACGATGAAGAGAAAAAGGGACTTGGACACAGGAACGTCGTCGTCGACGGGTGAAGGTAGGGAGTCTCTGGGAGCTGAATATGAGGTGTTATTGAATTTCAGAGGTCCGGACACTCGCCTCAATTTCACCGATTTCCTCTATCACTTCTTGGATGGAGCTGGGATTCGCGTCTTCATAGATGATGAAGAGATCCGAAAAGGCGAAAAGATTGCAGGTGAGCTGCTACGTGCAATCAATGGTTCCAGAATTTACGTGCCCATATTCTCCAGAGACTATGCATCTAGTGCATGGTGTCTTCGCGAGCTCGCCCACATGGTGGAATGCTCGAGAAGATCAACAAACAAAGTGATTCTTCCCATTTTCTTCGACGTCGATCCCCAAGATGTCAAGCTCAGAACTGGACTATACGTTGATGCCTTGAAAAGGCATGAGGACAGGTTCGGCTCCGATGAAGTGCAACAGTGGAAAGGGGCTCTAACAGAGGTCGCTGCGATCAAAGGATGGCACTGCAAAGATAGATGGTAAGAGAGTTTCGAAAGCTTTCCCCTAAAGACTATCCACTTCACTCCTTTTTCATGTCTTCAAATAGAAAGACAATAACCTAGGGCAACACATAAAGACTATAAAGCAGATCTTGAGGATGATGACACTCCATGTCAAGTGGTTAGAGTGTAATGTATGGAACTTTTAGCAGGAAAAGGGAAAAAATGGATTTCTGATTTCCTGGAGTTGATACATTATGGAGAGCTTATGAGCTACAAAGTGATCAATAAATGCGACAGTGGATATGATTAGCACGGTTTTTTCCAAAAAACCAAGAGATGCCCGAATGTTTTTTATGTTTGCCAAGACTAAATGAAGAGAGAATTGATTTGGCTTAGCTGTTCGTGGAGGATTTCAATTAATAATTTTGGTGAGAAAATTCATTGAGATAGACGCATTTTCTTCAAGAAATTCGATGATGCTTTAGAAAACATTTTCATAAAAATAATTATTAATATAGCTTGGAAAAAAAGAATCAACGAAAAATACTTTTATCATCAACATAAATGTTTAGACATAGATCATTGTTGATAATGAAAATATTATCCGTCAGCTAATCTTTCTAAGTGATTCGTACTAACTACTATTTTTAGGAAGAAATATTTTAGAAATCATTAATTTTTCACAAAACAAATACATCTTATGAGACAAAGTTATATCCTCTTCCGAGTGTGCAACGAAAGATGAGAGTCGTGACTAGTTCGCTATTTATTTTTAGGTGGTTTAAATTTCCAGGAATTCGTTTTGCTCACAGCATAAACATGATGCTTGTATTAGTCAAGGCTGACAGTGTACTTCAGTGTGGTTATTTTGCTAGCAATCTTGTACTCTCTTTCTGTGGGCGTAATTTCGTTCCTTTCTCACTGTAAAAAGATAGGATACATGTGTGTTGAAATATATATGTTGGCCTTAATTTGCTTCTGCCGCTTACTAAAATTTTCTATTTCCGCCACTGTTGTGAACTCCCACTTCACATTCAGAATATCCTGAAACTTGATGTCCTTTATGTTATTACTCATTCTCAATTTATTGTGTGTCAGCCAAGGGGAACTTATAAAACTTATCACCAATGAGGTTTTAAGGAAACTGCCGAGAGGAGTTCAAATAGTGCCTGATCATTTGGTTGGAATCGATGTTCATGTGCGAGCCGTGATGAATTTGTTAGGCAAAGACTCTCTTGATGTACGTTTTGTCGTAATACACGGCATGAGCGGAATCGGTAAGACAACTCTTGTCAAAGTTGTTTTCAACCAAATTGCTTCGCTGTTTGAAGGTTCCAGTTTCCTCTCAGACATTGCAGAATTTTCACAGCAGGGTAAAATTGTTAAATGGCAAAACCGGCTATTGTCTGACATCCTCAAGTGTAAATCTATAAAGGTTCGTGATACTGACTCCGGGATCAATATGATTAGAGGAAGATGTGGCCACAAAAAAGTTCTTATTGTTCTTGATAATTTGAATAAAAGGGACCAGCTTGTAAAGCTAGCAGAAAAGTGCAATTGGTTCGGTCAAGGAAGTAGAATTATGGTGACAACTAGGGACATCAGTTTTTTGAAAATTAGCAAGAATAATGCCTCACTGCATCCTAAAGTATGTCACTTCTACGAAATGGAGGAGATGCGTCATTCTGATGCTATTCAACTTTTCAGTAGATATGCATTTGAGAGCGATGCTCCTCCATGTGAATATCATAGAATAACAAGAGAAATTGTGGAAATCACTGGTGGACTTCCATTGGCTCTTGTAGTCATCGGATCCTCACTTTACTACGAGAGCAAAGAAGTATGGGACGATGTATTAGCCAAGCTGAAGAAAATGCCTCCCAAAGAAGTTCAGGACATATTGGAGGTAAGTTATGACATGTTGGAATATGAGCCGAAACAAATTTTCCTTGACATTGCATGTCACATGGCTGGTGAACAAAGAAGCGATGCAATTATTATGTGGAGAGCTTGTGAATTTTTTCCCAATGAGGCCATCATAGTTCTGGTTAACATGTCTCTGATAAAGATCACAGATGAATACATTTGGATGCATGACCAACTCAAAGATTTAGGGAGAGATCTTGTTCGCAAGGAAAGCATCGAACATCCCGGAGAGCGTACTAGAATATGGTGTTCCACTGTAGCCATTGATGTCATACAAAGAAAAGAGGTATGTATGGCTAAAGTTCTACCTTTCACTTTGTGAAGAAAATAAAGTAGGTCGTTACGGTGTTAAATTACCACTAACCATGGTAGCTCACCGATGCTCATTGGTAAAGAGGTCACACTATCTTTCATGAGATCACAAATTCGAGCTAGATCATGAGCAATCTTCTTACCAATTTGTGCTTTGGTCATTTGCTATCTCATGTTGAGAGAACTTTTGGCTTTTGGTAGGCTTGTATACCTATAAGTGGACTGAGTAACTATGGTTTAAATCGATCATTCCACAAAGGGGTGAGACCCTTGTGGTAGCCCATAGAGTCGATCACTCCTCCCTAACCTTTAACCAATAAAAAGAAAAGATATTTTGTTAAATCCATGAACCTTTTTCTTATGTTCACCAAAGCTTAGGCTAATTGAGCTATAATTTCCTTTGCAAGGGAACAAAAAAATAGTGGCACTCAAACTAGGGGGACAATCTCAAGTGTGCAATATTACACGTGAAGACATTATGAGGATGGTAAAGTTAAGGTTCCTTGAATTTGATGGAGGAAACTTTGTTGGGGACTTCCAGAATCTCCTCTTGGAGCTAAGATGGCTCTCTTGGCAAAATTGTCCATCAGAGTTTCAAGCTATTAACTTCTCCCCAAGCAATCTAGTTTTCCTCAAAATTACAGAATCTGACATCACAAATGATTGGAGTGGATGGGACCAAATCATGGTACGGTTATATGTAATATAAGCAATTTACATTTACTCTTTTTCTTTGTGCATAGTGAATTTGACGATTTTTGTCTATCCTTGTATAATTAATTCTACAGGGGAAAAGTAAGTTAAAGGTTCTGCATCTCGTGAGTTGTAGAAGGTTGATCAAGACACCGAACTTCTCTAAATGCTTGACTTTGGAGAGACTCATTGTGAAGGATTGTGGAAGGCTGGTTGAAATTGACCCATCCCTTAGTATGCTGCAGCATTTGAAGCACTTGGAAATTAATGGCTGTATTGGTTTAAGGATGCTTAAAGGAGGACCAACCACGCTCGATCTAGGCATTTTACGTCAAGCATGGCCAGACTCATTGGCTAATCTAAAGCGTCTATCAACGCTAAGGTTGGAGAATGTGGAATTCCTTGAACTTCCGAATTCAATAGGAGAGATAGCTGGTCTTCAAGAGTTGTCTTTAGGTGATTCATCTGTGAATATAATTCCAGAGTCAATTGGAAAATTGAAATCTCTAGTCAAGTTGAAACTATCTGGCACCGACATTATAGAGCTGCCCAAGTCAATTGGAGAACTCAAGAGTTTAAAGGTACTTCTCATGGATAGATGTAAATTAAAAAAGCTTCCTAAGGCAATAGGGATGTTGGAGAAGCTTGAATGTTTAGGAGCTATACGTTGCGAATCTTTGGAGGGAGAAGTTCCGATGGAAATTGGGGCACTATCATCTTTGAAGTTCCTTAGATTAGCAGGAACCCGTATTTCTGTAGTGCCACCAAGTATTAGTTCGCTTTCTCTACTTGAGGATTTGATAATTTCGTCTTCGGGATTACAGCAGATTCCGGACTTGTCAAACCTGACAAACTTAGAACGTCTGGTTTTATGCGATCATGAGCGTCCCAAATATGTTGAAATGCCTCATGCACCACAAAACGCATGCCAAGCTCCATATTTGCCGTGGATTGGGAGGTTAACGAAGTTGACGTGGTTGAATTTGGACCTTTCAGATATGACCGTGTTGCCAGGGGAGCTTCGTGCCCTTGTCGATCTCCAATGTCTCCAGTTGCGAGGCCCCACCTTTCAATCTCTCGAGCACTTTCCACCCAATATTTGGAGGGTCACTTTCTTTGATCTTCAGTCCACAGATGGATGGTCACGCCTTCGCACCTTCAAATATTTGTCTAGAGTACATGTAAACAGGTGGGGCTTAACAGAAATTCCACTGGATGCGCTTGGACAGTTGCAGAACCTTTGCGAATTGATTGTGGCAGAGTGTCAAGCCCTCGAGAAACTATACCATGTAACATGCTTAAGAAAGCTATCGTATTTGGCGGTTCGTGATTGCCCTCGGCTAGTTGAGATTCAAGGTATCGAACAATTAGAATCATTGGAGCATCTAATTATTATATGTTGCCCGTTATTAAAAGAGCTGCCAGATCTACAGGAACTGACAAAGTTGCGTATATCAAATTGCCACTCGGACTATACCCTGGAATAGTGAACGAGGAAAAACTGCTGTTTGGATGTTTTCGAATGCGGGATGCTGCCTGACGCTCCAAGTCCAACATGTCTATATGCTCTCATTGACTTTGTTCAATCATCGTCTTTTCTACTTATAGGTGTGTATGCATAATGTTCTTGCCCTTGTAATGATTGAAAAGTAGCGCCACCTTTACTCTCTTTCAATTCTTGTACATAAGACGTGATGAGACCCAATCTTTTCTCCGCTCATTTTTTGGGTCATTTGCCACCAAAAAGCTCTCCATGTATTCCTCAATTGAAAAATATTAAGGAGCCCTTGCGCCTGTAAATTGGTGGCTGCCGCAATGACCTTGCCGGAACCTTGAACTTGGTTTTTTTTCCAATTTGTGTTTTTTTTTCCTTATGTAAGCTGTAATTGCATGATAAAAAGATTAATAAGTGGTTCGTAAACCATTATAACAGACTACACAGAGCCTATTTACAGACTAGTACAAGGGAAACTTCTGGTCAAACACAATTCGTGAACATGAGGACACAACAACATATGACAATTTACACGTTGATGTAAACATCTTTCTTGAAGATAAGGTTCTATCTACTTGCAATGGCCCTCTTAGTCCCAGCTAATCTCCGCCCCAACACTGAATTCCAGCAACGTTAGACGCTTATATGTGAAACAAATGATGTGTAGTCAGCTAAGTAATTGTCTCGGTCAGCAGGTAAACAACCGTAATACTATACAAGTAGAAAATTCGATTTGTTTCTTACATCAATCTGATATAGGGAACTCTTGGCACTATCTACAGTTACAGATAACTCCAACTTGTGTCAATCTTCAGGAAAATTGTCCGATCAATCCTAAATTTATTATACGGATGCCAATTTAGTTCTCTACTCTCCAATTTTGTCAATTTAGTTCTATACCTTTGTACGAAATTCCACCGTACTCATTCCAACCACTTTTACCCGAAAATTGCTAAACATGGCGCGGTGCATCATGTAGGATGGCCGACAATGACTGGATCACCACGTCAGCAATTTTCAGCGAAAATTAAGCTGAAAAGATTATGGAATTTCAAGCAAAAGTTTATGACTAAATTGGCAAAATTGAAAAGTTTAGAACTAAATAGGCATCGATAGTATGTTTAGGACTGATTCAATACTCGTCAATCTTCTGACTCTCTTTAAAAAATTCAACATAGGTAAAGAAGCATCGTAGAATATATATATATCAACTTTTTCGATAACTAGCATACAATATACCTTTCTAGATAAATCAACAAGTCGGAAACAAAATAAAAGCTAACCTAACGTAATTACTAAGACTCTTATTTACTATTGAATAGAAACATCATATTTCATATTATACATGACAAAGCAAGCGCAAAATCAAATGAATACTCAATCTTGAATTGGTTATTACATATTGTATGCGCTTATATAAGAGCAAGCGGAATAATTGAGAAAGTTTGGCTTTCTTTGTTCCTATTAAGGCAGAGAGTATTTCTGATGTGGGAGAGAGAACTCCACGAGCAGTGCTGTGTTTTTCTTTGGTAATTCAATGAACTCCATTGCTACCAAAGGGAAAGGGAGGACCAAATTCCCTCACAAAGCCCAAAAGCTCTACTTTGTACAAATCATATGCCTGGCCAAATTCGACAGCCACAGATCCAGGCCAATTCCTACATCATACATCCTTATGTGTAAGTTTTGAAAGATCCATGGGGTTTTACTAAAATAAAAGGAGGAGATCATAAAGCCATTATTCGTCGGTCAAAAAGTAAAAAGGCTATTCGAACAAAATCCATAATTAGCAGGTTTCATTTATCCCCTTAGACGAAGAAGAAATATGCTAATCTGCGCTTACTTTTCATATTTAATTTCGAAGGCAAGATTACGACTTGTTTCCCCGCCCAATCCCAAATCGAAAAAGGGTAGGACTTGAGAAAGTGGGCTACATTGAAAAATATTGTCTTGTCATCAGAACATGCAAAATCTAATTATATGTGCATTTTTAAAAGGATAAGTGTATTGGAAATCTTAAAAGTTGTCACGAAAATATAATTGAGTTCTAAAATTTTTAAAAAGTGCAATTAAGTCTCATAACTTGTCAAATTGGTGCAATCAAATCCTTTTCGTTAACTCCGTTCAATTTGACTGACGGAAAATATTGATTTGCTTTTTTTTTTATTATTTTCATTCATCTACGTGGCGTTGACGTGGCTAAAATGTTATGTTTTAGTCAAAATATGATTTTTAATATAAATTTTATTTAAATTATACTTAAAAATAAGTATAAATTTAAATAACAAAAGAAGAAGCAGGCGGGCGAGGGCTGCAAGCCCTTGCTACCGCCCCACCATTGCTGGAAAGGGACGGCGATGGAGGGCCTATAGGCCTTCACCCAAATCTGAGCAACGGTCAGGGTCACTAGGGGTCCCTCATCTAGGGCCTGGTGACCTCCGCTGATCGCAACTGAGGGCTTGCAGGCCCTTGCCCAGATCTAGGCAAGGATCATCAGCCCCTAGTTGAGGTTCAGCGACCCTGCCGACCCTTCTCCCACCATCGCCACCCCTTACCGGCAATGGTGGGGGCGATGGCGGCTAGCTTTTTCCTTTTTTCTCATTTTTGCATTTTTTTTAAAAATCTTATTTTTTAATATAATTTAAATAAAATTTTATTGACAAATCAGATTATGACCAAAATAATGTCGTTTTAGCCTTATGTTTTAATCATGTCATCATCACGTAAGAGAGAAAATAAAAAAACAGTTATATCATCATTTTTCATTAGCCAAGTTGAACGAAATTAATGAATGGACTTAATTGCATTAATTTAATAAGTTTATGACTTAATTGCACTTTTTGAAAGTCGTAGGACTCAATTGTACTTTCATAACAAGTTTTAAGACTTCCAATGCGCTTATCTCTTTTTTAAATGATCGGACCGGGATCTTGGAGTTGGGTTGGGCATTGTGATAGACCTACGAGTCCCTTTGGTGAATGCCTACGATTGAGTCTACCCTTAGGCCCAGACCAATTCAAACTAGATTCGAAGTATGCTCGGCGAGGTTGTCACTGCAATATTATCGACACGCTCGCTAATGGGCGCTTTCCTCGCACAACACGTGCCACAACTAAGCAACGCAGCACGAGCCATTTTCGACGGCCGTTCGCCACGCGAATCGAGCTCGCGATCTCACGACGAAAGAGAAACGACTCCTTTCTCGGCGGGCCAATCACTTTCGTGGGTCCCGGAATTACGGGTTAAAAGCGAGAGGCGAAAAAACACGGTGAGCGGCGGAGCGATCTGTCGGGGTTGGATTACGACCCTGCAACGCCTTTGCTTTCCATAGCGTGGCTTTTCCGAAAGTGTATTCAAGTTGCTCCGAACTGATGTCCCGGGGGAGGCCATGAAATTCATGTTGAAGACGGAGCCCAAGACAGAGAGGTTTTAGAATGTGAATCCTATATTGGTTAGGCCAAAAGCCCAATAAGGTTGTCCTATCATTGACTATGAAGGGAGCAGCATCCACAAGGTATCTTTTTAAGGCATTGATTACGCATGTCACTAGAACAACCGTTGCGTTAGGAATTGTGTTCTTAATTTAGCGGTGTGTTCTTCACAAAGCCCTGGTTTCATGAGTTGGCTACATGGCTAGTTGCGACTCGTATTGGCATATGGGGATTTGATGCCATTCCCTTCAGACAAGTGGACTCGCAAAATGACCGCATCGGGAAGAAAAATCCAGGAGGACAGTGGCGATTTAAAGGGTTATAAGGAATGGTATACCGATATTGATTTGTGAACGGCGAAAGGAAAAGAGAGTACGAGTGATATGAACAGATTCCACATAAGCGCTTTCGTGATATTGCGGAATAAATTTTAACTTTTTTTACGGTCATCCATAAAAGCGTGAATCAAATGTCTTACTAAGAAAAAAGAAATCGCAAAGCCATTCATCGGTCGAAATATCTGTGCTTTTTTAAATGACCGGACCGCCGGAACCTAGATCTTGGAGTTGGGTCGGGTATTGTGATTGACCTATGAGTCCCGTTGGCGAATGCCTCGGATCGAGTCTATCCTTAGGCCCAACACAATTCGAACTAAATTTAAAGAGTCTACCCATGACGAATGCCTAATATCCGCAACCTGTTCAACGGAGTAAGTAAGAACTTGGCGAATGCCTAAGATCAAGTCTATCCTCAGGCCTAGACCAATTCAAACGAGATTCAAAGAGTCTACCCTCGACGAATGCATAACATTTGTAGTCTGTAACGAAGAACGTGCTATCAAATGAAATGACAGTTTATTTCAGTGTGCTTAGTATGTTTGTGAAAAACTTCATGCTAGTACTTTGTTGTCACAATGATTGACTGTTCCACTATCGCGATGCGCACTCCCATGCTTCATGTCTTCTAGTAGACACTGTAACCATAATAATTTCGATGCCGTATCAGTAAGGGCCTTGATGCCAACTTGAATGTAAAAATACGGAATAGATAAAATAGGTAATTTGTGCATATTTCGATATATAGAAAATTGTAAATAGAGATCTTATTTAAATGCTTTATTATTTGACTATCTAAGGTAAAAAGATAATATTAAATATAACAAATCAATGATATACATTATCAAATGAGATAAAAGATTCGACCAAAAAAAATGAGATATATGTATAATCTCGAGATATACGCAAAATTAAGTACAGATCCTAATAGCACTAATATCCCTTCAAACACAAGGTGAGTTGGAACAAATCAACTTGAGTTTGAAAAATAATCTGAACAATATCCCAGAATCTTCAATCGACATGAAATCAGATAATTGAACCAGCAATGCACAGTCGAGTATGGAGGATGTGTGGCGCGGCTACATGTAGGGCACGTGTGGACGGTGGTAAGTGTGGCGGTGGTGTCAACTTCTCGAAATGAAAAGTGAAAAGTAAATAATAGGAAACATTAGCCGACCAACATGTGTCATTTGCGGTCGACTTTGTTGCCGGGACAGTAACTTAACAAACCTAACTAATATGGCTGGCATGGCTATAGCAAGCAAAATAAGCTAGACTATGATGAGCGAAATTTACTATGCAAAGACGCATCTTTGCAACATCAAAAAAAAAATGCATAGTTAGGCTTGGCGACGAGTTCGCCGATGTCGTAACACGACCAGGGGAAAAGTTAGACTTGGCGACGCGTACGTCGTAGCATGACAAGGGGAATGAGGCACTCAGTGAACACTCGCAAGCAGCTTGGGTGGGGTTCATGCACTTGGCAGTTCTGATACCGAGTTAAGAATAGTAAATGAAGAGAAGAATAATATTTTGTTGATCAACTAGTGAACGAGCCCATTTATAGGCTCTACATAACATCTATCTAAAGTAATAAATCAGGATCAATCAAAGAAAATATGCAGAATCGCAGAATATCCTAAATACATCTCTAAAACAAAGCGTGCCTCATCGGCACGCTAGCAAACGGGACGTTTCCCCCCGCACGATACGCACCGCACCGAGGCCAAACCCAGCAGCACGACCCGTTTCAGAGGTCCGTCCGCAACAAAAAGAGAAGCGACTCCCTTGTCGGCGGGCCAATCGCTTTCGCGGGTTCCGGAGAATCACCTGCTAAAGCAAGATCACGGCGAACGGCAAGCGATCCGTCGGGGCTGGATCCCCGGCCCCACCGCGCCTTTGGTTTTTCCATGAGCGTGGCTTTCCCAAAAGCGACGATTCAAATCGCGCTCGGAATTCATGCACCGCCGGGTGGGTGGTGCGGTGGGCCACGAAATTCATGTTTAGATTCGTACCGCCGACTCCAATTGGCTGGCGAATTTTCCGGGAAACGCAGTCAAAACGTGACAGAAAGGGCAAAGCTGGAGGCCCTTTGGATTTTGCAAAGCTATAAAGTCAGCACGCTTTTTTTCAGTAATTTGGTTTGTTCCTTCTTTTTCTTTTTCTGGCAATCTCTTTCAAATCGACTTGACCCACATCGTACGATTAGATTATAAAAAAAAGGGTTGAATTTAATAATATGAAGGGGAAGAAATTGACCCGTTCAGCGCTTTGATGGATCAAGAATGAAAAAAATAAAATTGACAACTTTGACAATCCTTTGAATGGACCAAGTAGCTATATCTAGTTGCCGAGTGGGGCGTAGGCTAGAACCCACCATCACAACATTGCCTAGCATTGTGTTGACTGTTCTTTGGTCTCGAGCACGAGTAACCTTGTAAGCACTTCAATTTCTCAAATACCTTATCCTAACGGTTAATCTTCTCGTAAATCAAGCTACAAAAAATTCTAAGGTATACCTAGGATGACATATTTACCGAAACTTTTTTTCTGCGATACAAAAAAATCTCAAATTTGTACCCTCGTGTCGATTAAAACTATTAAAAATCAACCTGCATGGACTCCAGAAAACAAATAGTGTTGACATGACGTTGTTTTGGCTGAAAAATCACCATCTAAGGGGACCTCGACGGAAGGTAAATATATTGCATAGGTACAAAGGTAAATGGATCACGGTAGGCATAGTTTTAGATTTTTCAACCATTTACACGCACGCAACATAAGCACACCCTTTTCTCCCTTAGCTAGTCGAGACTCGGGGGCTCATCTCAAACTCGGTAAAATACGTCTCAACCTTCCGGATCGACTTTGGCTCCCAAGGCGTTCTCTTAAATCCCGAGATCCCATCTATTCGCCTAACAGGGTAAAAATAGGATAAAATGGTACACGTGAATTTAGAATATACATCGAGAAAACAAAGCTCTCAGTCTATATCGTAAAAGTACACCTTCCTTTCCTCGAGATCCGAGTCACCGAAAATTCGACGCGACGCGGATCGCAGCCCAACCGGAAGCGGACGCACACGATTCCCATTGCCCCCTTTGTCAATTTTTTCCAAGTCAAATTGAAAAAAAAATAACACGCCCAGGGTCCCACTTCTTTCTTTCCATAGTCATCAGTCACGGCGGATTTGCCTACCGAGAAACCACCCCCCACCCCCACCCTCACCCTCGTCGTTGAATTCTTCCCCAAAAGGTGGTTTTCAATATCAATAAATATCAATAGCGGGTCGTCCCACCACACCCAGCAGAAATTTCTCCCTCTCACCGCGCCAATTTAAATAAAAATATTTTAAAAAAAAGAGCGACTAAATATAATAAAAGAAAGGTGGGGTGGGGTGGGGGGGCGGGGCCAAGAAATTTATGGAGAAGCTTCACAAGCAACTGACACGAACCTTAAAAAAAACGAAAACAAAAACAAACGGAATTAAATTAAATTAATTAAAAAAAGAAAAAGCCGGTCGTGCTTGTTCCGTGAATTGAATGCGACCAGGAGGCAGCACCCGGCCCCCCCCCCCCCTCCCCCCAACCTTCCCTTCCCGCACACGCAGCCTCTCTCTCTCTCTCTCTCTCTCTCCTACAAATAACTAGAATTGCTCCCAAGGCTTTTCCCTGCGAACCTCTTCTCGCGATTCCTTTTATTATATTTTTCTCCGAGTTCGTTCGGTCCGCGTCGATTCCGGCGGTCGCTTCGGCTCGAGAAAGCGCGCCCCGTCGCTCGCGCGCCCTCTCGAAGCATTCTTTGGTTTTGGTTCTCTCTCTTCCTTCCTTTCCTTCCCCCCCCTCCCTCCCTCTTCGGGCGTGTCCCGTGGTGGTGTCGCCGCCGGCTCCTCCACCGGGGACGGGGCTCGAGCTTCGCTTTCCGTCGGAGACGTAGCAGCAGCCGCCGCCGCCGCGAAGGTATTCTTTATATGGGAGGTTTCCGTTTGCGTTCCGCGGAAGCGTATTTTTCGGGGACCTGATTCGGTTTCGTGATCTGTGGGATTCTTGTCTCGCTTGATTGGAGGTGGGGTTTTTTGTTTCGGCGCTGTGCTCTTTTTGCGTCCGTCCGTTCGGTTTCTTTTTTTGGGAGGTTCTTGAGCTCGCGTTGCTTGGGCTCGCGTTGGGAAGGGAATGATGGGCCCGTGAATGTGGCTTCCTTGGCTGTTCTTTTACGTCCCCTTTTTTTCTTCTCTTCAACGTGTGTCTTTCGCGTCGCGATCTGCGAATCGCGCGGAGTCTTATTGCTTCGGTGCGGGGTCCGTGGTCCCCGAGGCTTAACGCTAGCGGGGGCTTTTGTGTTACGGTCCCTTCTTGATCGACGTTTCTCGTCGGTGCCTTTCATGGCTTTGGCTATTGCCAAAACTTTTCCGTCTTCCCTGTAGCCTCGTGTGCCGGTGCCCGTGCTTGCATCGATGGTAGATCCAGGAAATACGGATGTATCTGATATATTTTCTCTCTCGATGCTTTGTTGAGCAGGGTTTCTTTCGAGTGAAGAAGACCCGAGATTCTCAATGGTGAGCCCTCTAAGTTTAAGTTCGCTTCGCAGTTGGTGAGAAGAAGAGGAGGAGTTTTCGGTGGCAATGCAATCTGATGATGTTTCTTGGTTCGGTGATGTGATGTGTTCTGCTTGATGGTTGTCAGGGCGAAGCTCCAGCTTTTTGCAACGGGAATCTGCAGAAGGAATTTGTGAATGGAAATTCTTTAAAATCCAAGAGGGGGGGCGAGACTGCCACCGTCGTCGGGGATAAAACAGTATGATGCTATGATGCTCTGGGTTTACATTTCCCTAAAATTTTCCCCTTGTACCTGACATTTGTTCATATGATCAGTTGGTTTCCAATGTGAGGTTCTTGTTACCAAATAAAAAAATTTCTGGCTTTTTCAGTATGTTATCGAGGGATCTGATGTGGGATCAACACCTCTAGGTGTCCGAATATTTGATGAATCGACAGCACAATGGTGAGCTTCTAACTCTATCCAGGGAGTTGGGTAATCCTGACTTTAGTAAGAGTCGAGATCTGTAATTGATGGTTAAGTTTATAGGGTTCATCCTGTTGTACTGGGGACTAAACCGAGTGCTTGCAAAGGCCATTCAGCGGTACTTCTGAATGAGGACCGCATATTGATTATTAAGAAGGGAGCATGGCAAGATGATTGCACATGGTTCCTTGAGGTCTGTCTCTTGCTGCTTTTGTGTTCTTTAGCAGTTTTAGCCTAAACTCTAGTACCTTGTTTGCACCTTTTATGGTTGTTGGATTCTCTTTCTGTCTTAAGATATTAATGTGACTGAACTCTTACAGTTGGATACCCAATATGTCCGAGATCAGAAGAAAATGCGTGGTGGGAACACTGAGGTTGTCGCTTGGAGTAAGGGTGTGAGAGGCAAAGCTGAGAAGCCAGTTGTGATTAGCGGTCCTTCTGGTGTGGGCAAGGGTACCCTGATATCTAAACTTATGGACGAATATCCATCGTTGTTTGGGTTTTCTGTAAGCCATACGACCAGAGCTCCGAGAGGTATGGAGAAAGATGGGGAACATTACCATTTCACGGAGAAAAGTGTCATGGAGAAAGAGATAAAAGATGGAAAGTTCCTGGAGTATGCATCGGTCCACGGGAATCTTTACGGGACTAGTATTGAAGCGGTTGAAGTTGTAGCTGATGAGGGAAAGGTATAGGTTTCCGCAAATCCATGCTCGAAAATTGTTTGTAGTGAGTCAATCTAACAGCTTTCGTCACTTTTTGACCAGTGCAGCCTCCCCTTGTTGAAGAGGAGATTTTCCAACTCTTAATTTTTGTTTTTATGGTGGTATATGCAACATCTGATGTTATGTATTTGCTGAACTTGCTGTCTGTTGATTTAGTTAGGGTACCTTGATTTTTTATGTTTGTTGTGATCAATCTATCCGCACAATTTTCCAGTCAAAGATTGTTATATTGAGATTTTTCGCCGTCTTTTAATCAGAAACTTTCATTTGACTTTTTAGAGATGCATCCTTGACATTGATGTTCAAGGGGCAAGATCCGTCCGGGGAAGTCCTGTGGAAGCTATTTTTGTCTTTATTTGTCCACCCTCAATGGCGGAGCTTGAAAAACGACTTCGTGCCAGGTTAGTATACCAACAGCAAGACACTTATGTCCTTGTGTATTCAAGATATTGGTTTAAATCCGTTCGTTGAGCAGGGGAACCGAAACTGAGGAACAGATTTTAAAGCGTCTTCGAAATGCTGAGGCAGAGCTTGAACAGGGAATATTATCGGGCCTTTTTGACCATATTTTGTATAATGACAAACTTGAAGAATGTTATCAGAAACTTAAGGTGATTCTGCTGTTTTGTGTTTCATCATCCTTTTTCTGTTGCGCCGTGCAGGTTTTTGTTGGCTCGGGAAAATTGACAAACAACCTTATGACTGTTTAGCATTCCTCTGTCGTAATTTTTTTTATCGTGTAGAAACTCCTGGGACTAGATGGAAGTGTAGGAGCGGCCCCCAAACCAGGTGAAAACATCTTCATACAGCTCATATTTCGCAATTAACATCTATATTTGCTATCTTGCTTTTGTAATTGGAATTTAATGTGTTCAAATCCTAATACAGTGTCTAGAGGGATCGATCTGCCTGTGGACCATTCAGTATCAAAATTGGATAATAAGATCATTATAGATTGTGGAACCCCGGAGTTGGAGAAGGCATCCAAGAATCTGTAAAATCTCTCTCTCTCTCTCTCTCTCTCTCTCTCTCTCTCTCTCTCTCTCTCTCTCGTGTGTGTGTGCTTTTGAGACTATTCTGTAAGACATGAAATCTAACTTGTTGCGGTCTGGCAGGATTGTGTTGGACGTCTCCTGTCTCAATGGCGGGGCACCTGGCCGTACAAGGGGGTTAGACTTGTATGCAATTGATTCATTTTCAGATGGGTTGAAAGAGATCAGATAACAAAGTGCCTGCCATTCTCATCAGCCCTTGCTACTAACTACGTTGATTTTGGGAGATCCTCTTATCTTAACTCTTTAACATCATAGCCCGAGGTTGACGAAGATAAGAGCTTTACGTTCATGGACAATTGCTGAGACCGGATTTTCTAGGTTCTTTGGGATTTTTAGAAGCATACTTCGTTCCTTGCGAGTGTCTGAAAATTTTTTATTTTTCTAAATGGGCATTGATGATTTTTAAGTTGCACGGCATCTGGTTCATCTACAAGTGGTCCGACGTATTGACCGTTAGAAAGTTTGTTTTGGGAGGAAAGATCTTGTGATAATATTGGAAAGCAGGGCATTCTTTCTCTAAAATAGTAGTCAGCTGAGAACGACCAGTAGTCGTGATACATAGTCTTGATTCTTGACTTCTACGTACTGTTGACTTTAGATTGACGGTGTGCATTTATCCAAACGCGTAATGAATAGATTTAAGAAGACTTAGAGGAAACGAGAGGCATTGTCAGTTTAGATTGGTGATGAAAGAGAGAGAAAAATGTAATATGTTGTGCATCACCAAATGAAAAGTAGAAAGTGCAAGTCCCCTATATGTAGGTGAGAAGACAATTAGATTTCTTACAAAAATTGTATTGCTACGCAGTAATTAAATATATATAAAAAATCCCCTCAACCTTGAGTTTGGAGAAAAGATACGGAAAATGCCCAGGCAGATGTGTCTTGGAAAAGGCATTCTGTTCAGCCAATCAAGTTGAGACAAGTTGAACAGTGTCACGAAGAGATGAAATAAAAGTCTATTTCAATTTGTTTTTGTGCATTTATAAAAAAAATATCATGTGCTATTTGGATAGCACTTCAGTTGTTGAAATGAATAATTGTTGTGTTATTATGATGCACTCTCATGTCTTATAGTTTTCGTGGCAATTATAATAACTCCGATGTCGTATAAGTAAGAGCTCAATATTTTGCTTCTATACTAGAGTGAGCAATAGCGGCCATTTTTTAGTTACACCATGAGATAAGTGAGTTATCCAAAAAGAAACAATAGGTTGTAGTGGAGCAACAATCTTGAATGTTGCTAGACCGGTCATCATAAGAATAAGCAGTCAACTTCATTGTCAAATGAGCAGAAGTGAAGGCCATACAATAATGTACCCTTGACGTATAAAAGAATTCGAAGGATTGCGGCAAAATGAGTCATCGAGGTGCGGTCATGTATTGACCAATGATATGAAGAGTATAGATAATTGTTTAAATTATCCCACATCGATTGTGGAAGGGGCTAGTGGAAAGTTTATAAGCATGAGGAAAAGTCTCATCTTTTGAGTTAGCTTTTAGGTTAAGAAATACCCAAGACCACTTGGTATTAGAGGCTAGGTTATCAACAAGATTCTCAATTTTGAGAATTGGTGTGACTTAAAACAGTTAATACACCCTAATTGTCCCATGACTCATTGATTTAACCTTTTGAGCGAATGTGAGTCTAACTGGATATGTTGATGAGCTCGGGCTTGAGCTCTCTCTTGATGATATCCCCGGATGAAGATATCGGGTTTCTGCTGCATGCTCCCAACAACAATGTTAGGTCGAGTAACAATGAAATATATAAAACTATAGACCAATCCTCAATAGAGTGTAAGATTTAATAGAGGATCTCCATCTTTGGCATCAAATTGGGCATTTGTCTCAACTGGAATTGGAGCGACCTTGTTGCTAGTGAGTCTAACTCGAAAAAGAAGATCTATGACATAATTTGCTTGAAAAAGATAATAACTAGAGAAATTTGAATTAATCTCCAAACCTAAAAAATAACTGAGTTGCTCAAGACTTCCGTTTCGAACTGTTGATTGAGATATTGCTTAACAGTTGAAATGCCAATATGATTATCGCCAGTAATAACTATTTCGTCCATATATAATAGCAGTATAATATATCCACGAATTATGCGCTGAACAAAAATGGCATGGTCGTAGGGATTGGATTTGAAGCCTAGAGATTCCATGATTGATTTGAACTTGGAATAACATGCACAAAGAGCCTACTTTAGGCTAGAGAATACTTGACATAATTGACACATTTTGTTGGAAGGACGTGTATATCCAGTTTGTTATATATATATATATGATAACTACCTGAATAAAATTCATGACCTGTTATCTATACCACTGATGTTTGGAAAAGGAGGAGCACTTGCGGATGCTTCTCCATACATATATATATATATATATATATATATATATATATATGCGCGCACGTGTGCATGCATGCATGCATGTAATGAATTACTGTATAGAATTACTATATTCAAGATCGAGTTAATTGTAATTAGAGAAAATGACACAAACATTTCTTGAATTTGGGTTCAATATGCATGCATGTAATGAATTACTGTATAGAATTACTATATTCAAGATCGGGTTAATTGTAATTAGAGAAAATGACACAAACATTTCTTGAACTTGGGCTCAATATGTAATGTGATCCATTAACTTTTAATTTGTTAAATGTGGTTCACAGATTTTTGGTACATGTTAAATTTAATCCCTGAACTATATAAAAATATTTAACACTTTCATATAGTTCAATGTTCAATGTGGTCCATGACTTGTTAAACATTTTCATATAATTCAGGGACTAAATTGAACATGTCCCAAAAGTCTATGAACCATATTGAACAAATTAAAAATTCATGGACCACATTGCATATTGGATTAAAGTTTAGGGACTACATTAAACAAATTAAAAGTTTATGGACCACATTGCACATCGGATTAAAGTTTATGAACTGCTTGTATCATTATCCCTTATAATTAATGGTGTATTTATTTCATTGAAAACTTCATGATAAAGGAAAATATTTTCCGTGAAAATCATTTTCAAATAAAATAGTTTTCAATTGTTTGGTGATTGATTTAGGGAAGTGATTTCCTTCTTACTAGAAAGGGAAGTCTTTTTCCTCTAATCTAAGCTTGTTTTCAATCCATGAAAAATGTTTTTGTGGCATCCAAACACCGGAAAATTGAAAAATAATTTCTCAAAAACAATATTCCTTCAAACAAGCCCTAAATCTAATTGTCTTCTCACCACAAGCCGGTGAGGCTCGAGCTCGCCTAATCTACGACACTTGGGCCTCGAGCCTCACCATCACCTTGCGAGTCCTTTCTAGCGAGCTCGCCGCTCGTAAAGCCTCGAACCTCGCTAAGCGAGGCCGAGCCTCACCTAAGGTCGGTTGCCGGCCATTGCCATGGCTATCAACTGACAGAGAAAGAAAAAAAAAAGAAGAGAAAAAGAAAAGAAATATAAAAATATTTTATAATAAAATAATTAAAATTTTGATTTTTTTAAAATAAAAATAAAAAATTATTAAAATGAGTGCAATGAAGAAAATCAAATCGAATTTTTCATACCAAATGAAGAAAAATATTTTTCAGTTCATTTTTACGTTTTAGCCGAATACTAAAAAATATTGTCATTTTCCTGAAAGACATTTTTCGGAAACATCACATTTCACGCGAAACGAACGAAACCTAAATCTAATTGTCTTCTCACCCTATATATAGAGGACTTCTACTCTTCATTTGTTAATGTACATAACATTACATTTCTCTCTCTTTCATCATAAATCTCAACATAATATTGGAGTCAGGTTCTGCCTAATTTATTTTTCCAATATGTTCACCTTGCTCGTCAAATTCCACATATCATTCATAATCTGACGTGAGGGGATATTAAAATATCGTACATCGCTTTTAACTATAGAATTTATATATACACACACGCGGTCTCCCTTCCCTTCGTTTATAAGTTTATACTTTCTAGCATTGACCCAAAGGCAGTACAGTGGGTCAGATCTTGTGGTTGCCGGTCAAATTGAAGGACTGACCAGATGAATTTGCCGACTTGGCTTATATGAACCAAGAAAAGTCCAACTTGATGTCGGGGTCAATACGCAGCTGTCAGCTTCACGTTGTGTAGCGTGCGGCATGTCGTGTTCGGAAGGACTTTCAAATCAATCCCACATGGCTTGTGAACCACGCTTTGTACGCTTTTGAAGGGCTTCGTGGAAATCGCATAACACCACCAATGCATGGAGTTCTGGACAACGACTCGCCGTCGTCTAGTCCATGTTCCCTCAGTTTAGTTTTTACCAGTGAACTCGAAGCGGTACGAATGACTG
Organism: Syzygium jambos; assembly: GCA_031216235.1. NCBI lineage: Eukaryota > Viridiplantae > Streptophyta > Magnoliopsida > Myrtales > Myrtaceae > Syzygium > Syzygium jambos. The sequence goes on from CM062220.1 coordinate 25,476,713, forward strand.
ATATGGATCTGGGTATAAGAACTAATCCTCACGAGTTGTTTTATTTGATATCACCTTAGAATGTGCACGGTGAGCAAATTGTCATACTCATGACGAAGCATAATTTGCCATATCGGATTTTCTAATCGTAATTAAATCTAGGAATGGTTGTGCTTGATACCACCAAAGAACGAGCACGGTATGCAAATCAATAAACCCATTATGGTCAACGTACTTATCAGATCAAATTTCCCAGTCTTAAAAAGTCACCAAAAATTGAAATCGCCGTGCTTAGAGGAGTTTACCCTGTTTGGAAGTGGTTCATATTCTCCAATGGCAAAAAGGCGCAGGGTTCGAATGGGGCCCGCGACGCTAGAGGACTTTTATAATTTGGATTTGTATTTTATTGATAATTTGTATTTGGGTCCATGAGTAGCTACTGAATATATATAATCTCTTTCTTTTGTAATTGAAGGATGTAACAGAGAGATAGGAAAATGCTAAATATAATAGAATCCTCTACTGGACGTAATCTTAATTTAAGGATGAACAAGAAAAGGATCTTATGTCTCGATTTCTCTCTCTCGGTTTTACTTTCTATTTGGTTATGTTTATGCACCTAATACTAACATATCCATCCATTCGCCGTCGTTCCCAACTCGCACAAGTTGATAGGAACACGACCATAGAGCCCATTATCGCTCCATGTTTCGATACTAATTCCTCTTTCGAACCCTCGATCGCTACTTAGAACAATTTATGGCAGCTTTATTCGCAACAACCCAACATGTCATGAGGATACTCAGTGAAGAACGGGGCCCGTTAATGCAGCTTTCAATTGGGTGGGCGATCCCCGTTGGATCTTTGAAGAAATGATGCAACTTACCAAAGCCATGAGTGAGGCTCAGAATGCAACACATTGATCGGATTCGGCCAACAGCTTTCGGCGATGGAACTGGGAAGCTTCCTGGAAATCGACAGGACAACTCGAACTGGAATCCGCCACTCAGAAAAGTTATCGTGCAAGTGGGGCACAGACAGGCCTCAGTGGGCAAGTGGGTCTGTTGATTGCCCCCAATGTTTTTCCTCTTTGCTAGGCCCCCCGGATGTGACTGTGAATCTGACAGCTTCTCATGTCTCGTGAAGCGACCACTTCTTCCAGAGCGTACCAGACGAGGCACACGTTACGCGCGAGAGAAGCAATTCAGGATGGCATTGATTGAGAAGTAACCGGGTAAATAAATATAGTGTCCAGATACCGATAACAGCATAGAGTTTTGTGGTAAAAAATTTACTAAAGATGGCTTGTGAAGCATTGCACGGTATCCGGAACACCATAGCAGAAAGGAAGAATAGAATTTTATTTGAGCGAGCTCGAAGCATGCAGGACTAGGCAAGAATGGCACGCGAGAGTATTTCCGCAACGCCGAGAATGGAAACCACGGACTCTTCGATTAGTGGCAAATCGAGAATGATTTGTGGTCTTGTCGTCAGTCTTTTTAAGGTGCTAAAACCAATTTCGGGGGCTCCCTTACTGTGAAGTATCGTGTAGCGTATCAGATAAGAATGGCAACATTTTGTGCGTTAATCCGTTGGGTCTTGAACTTCAACTCATACACGAGACATGTCCTCGGCATCCAGCGCCAAGAAAGTAGAGCGTTCCTGAATCTGGATGCTGGTGAATAAAATTGCCTTCATTACCACCGAAAGAACCATTTGATCAGACCATCAATCTTACGTGCAACGGATAATTGATCAGGTCGAATCCCTAAACTCAGGAGCTGTCCGAAGACAAAAGGAGGGCGCAAGTTACGACATGAGTCCAGCATAACCATTTGTACAGACATAGGAACTAGAAGGTGACAACGAGATTGTTTCGCTTTAATTGGATTCGGCAACGAAATATCTTTCGATGAAAATCGTTCTTTGAATTTATTAGAGGAGATAGATTCTGTGGTGATTCCAGACATGAAATATCACAAGTAGACAAGAAAATTAATAATCTTACTTCAAATGGAATTGCATGTATATAAATTGCGTCGGAATTTAATCGACGACAAAGCTTGAGAACGCAAAGATATGACGCCGGAATTTAACTGACGATGCGAGTCTATAAACTAAAACTGTTGTACAAAAAAGTAAAGATAATTGAAAAATAACATGTTTGTTTGTGCGCGAGCGCAAGTCTGCAGTAAACAAAACCGCTGTACTTATAGTGCTTGTGTCATAATCATCCCTGAGCAGCTCTCTGCGGTTATAGCCTTCTTTATCTCTAAAAATTTTGTACTCACACTCTCATGATGCCATGATCTTGTCCTCAAGCGGTTGCTCCCTTAAAATCGTGTTTTGTTACTCCATGACTTCCGACTTTGTTTCTTCATTCACCGGTGGTTTCAAATTTGAAAATTCATAACTGCTTCCTTATGCCCTCTAGGTATTTGACCTTCTCTCAATGCCTCAATCGGCAATGCGTCACCCTTTTTAATCGATGTCCTTACCGTCTATCGCTAACCGTACGTCATCGTATATTGGCAATTGACTAATGGTCATTAATATCCGCAACGATTCTTATAGTCATCGATAATGGCTCCCATGTTCAATGATGACCTGCGCTCTAATCATGTGCCGGTCAGCCTATTCATGTTGACGACTTGGTCAACTTTTGGTGCGAACAAAGATGTTAACATGATCACGCGAGTGATGATAAACATTTTGGCTTCTTTTCTCACAAGATTAAAAGACGGGTCGGTCATTTGCCCTTTACATTAGAAGCACACCAATAGGCAACAAGTCCTGTGGCTCTGCATGCAGGATGCTGCTGTCCTCCCTTATGCCACTATCGATTGCTACAAAGCTTGAAAGAAAAAAGTTTGAAAACTCGAATGTTTTTCCCACTGTCTTGGAGTAGTGAACCTGATTGCCCGGGGTTGTGCCATCATGTCCCATTTCCATGGTGCTGCTGCAAGAGGCTGTTCAGAGCTGTTTCCCGTCGCAATCTCCCCCAGCACATCATCCGGTGGATACCGGTACGAAGACAAGTGAAATCATGTATGATTCGGGAAACGGGTGATGCAGTTACCACCATGGTTTGCCCACGTATGAAGCGCATTTTGAGCACGAGGCAGATTTTCTTTGCTAATGAGACTGGTCGACGGGTCCTTGTTCGAAGATAGCAAGGAAGGTGCCGGTTTGGAGCTCAACAGATTGGATTCATTGGCTGAACCAGTTCTCCTAGAATCGCTGCCGATGCTACCTTCAGAAGTTGGATTAGTTGCAGCATTGTCTAGCTTCTTGGTATTTAAAAAGCGGCCTCCACAGCCTCTTGCTCTTCTCATAGCATGCAGATGTCGGGACTCGTGAAGATAGGGCTGGGGGGCAAGCCAATACAAGGCATATCACCATGCGGAAGAAGTTTGTGATCAGTAAAAAGAACCCCAAATGTCGCAGAAAAAGAGTAAGTTTACCGTACTTGTTTTACAAGTCACATGGTAATGGCAGCGGACATCGGTTCAACATCTCTAGTTGCTATATTACTCCAATGCCTTTATTCTCCTTTACTTAAATGAATTTTGCAACAACTATATTAAGCTAGAAGTCCTTTCACATTCCTTAGCGAAGCTGCAACTCTCTGACTATAATTTATTCATGTAAGACCAAGGCAAAGTTGACTAAGATCATGAACAACTGCGATACAGAATCTTCCAATTCGTAAGCTCACTGCATTATACACTCAGGTCGAGCCTATTCAAAAATGGCATAATATTTGGGGCCAAAGAAGGAAAAGGGTTCTTGCATGGAAGTATGCAAATACTGGTAGGTTTTGGATATATAATGTTATTTAGGGTGATGAAGATTCTATTCGATTAAATAAAGGGATACGACGGAGAATTACCTTTCTCGCTCTAATCAACTTCCTCTCCAGCTCAGCCTTGGCTCGCGACTGCCTTCGCCTCAAAATACCATGGTACTGCTTGGCATTCACATAAACAGGTTCCTCCGCCATAGGCAAAACCAATCTCAAGGAGTTGACCCCGAGATACTGAGAACGTGCCTGCACATAGTGCAATCGTCAATCTCATCAGTAATCCTCTATCTGCGTACAGCCTCTATGCCCTCACACAATCAGCTCAAGGCTTAAAATCTGAGTTCATATCTACCCGTTGAGTAGCACTAAACCAGCTAAAATAAGGTTGTTCATCATGGTATCATGCCATTCGTGCTCGTTTTGAGGGTCTCAATAGTAGGCAAAGATAGTACTAAGCTAAATGTTCTCAACAGCTGGCAAGAGGAGCACCTACCGATATCTGAGGTCCATATGCCGGCGTAACTCCATCATGGTATTGCTCAGAATATTCATATGATCCACATGCCTGCATGGACGTTTCTTATTAGAAACGAGGGGTAACCTGTCATAACTATTTCCAGAATATCCCTTATTTCATGTTTGGAGACTTCTTCCAGCTAGAAAAAGCCTATTGAAGTGCTCAATTGATAGGAATGAAGATTGCGGTGCGTGTGATTAACAGTTCATGAATCTGGCACTGTGCTACACATGGGAGGCACGTTATTGCCACACCACTACTCACACAGACAAACAAGATGGATGTGTGTGTGTGTGTGTGTGTGTGAGAGAGAGAGAGAGAGAGAGCGAGAGATTACAATCGGGAGGCAAACTTGCTGGGACGGAGGTGCAGCATAGTCTGTCGATGTTGGTAGCAGAATCGAGACACCATCCATTGAATGTATCTGCTCTTGTCTATAGACTTCTGCCATCGCTGCCCATGTAAATTATAAAAGCTCATACGATCATGAAGACGGTAACAGTCCTTTTACTCTTACTTGTAAAGCTAATATATCGTTGCATAACCTCAAGGCCATGAGACACTCACATACTCAAGTAACTAGAAGCATTTGAGGAAAGTCAAGTCGACTTCTTAAGCAACACATTCCGACCCAAGCGAACTAATTTCACGAGCTTTACGTCGGTGTGCACTAGCTATCATGTAAACTTGCAAATAACTGTAGGAGATTGTAGTTTCCACTAATGTGCAACTAACCAATCCTATGATGTCAGCGCACAAAAACCAACACAATATACAAATACATTCATTACAAGATCCGTGCAAACATACTTTCATGCCATATTCCTCACTCTAAATAGTAAGAGACAAGATTTTTAATAGTCTACCGCAAAGATATTGAAGGCCACCTTTCCAGGCCTGTATAAAAACAAGGAAGTCAGGTGCAGGGAAAGAGTTCGAAGGTCTCAGCATCTAGACATTGCACATGTATAGCATTCAGCGGTTTAACTAATGCTTGTGCATACTTGAATTTGAATTTTAAACATGACATAGCATGCCATGCGACAATAAACGTTTTCCTTGAATAACTTGGCAGATGAGAAATAACATTAACAGTTAAAGCCACAAATAAATGATGTGCTTGATTTTATGACTTGTCCAGCGAATTACTGTGTGTAAAAATTCAATGGCCATATTTTTTTTTCTTCAAACGCAGTGACATTACCTGATTGGGATACCTCTGCAGGATGCCTATGTTTGTCATCATTGCGTACCTCTGGAACACCTGTTGACCGTAATTCGATAACTTTAGTCCCTAAACCGATGTCTGAATTTTTCCATGCCGACGGATCATCCAAGCTTTTCAACATATCCACGAAGGGAGAGTGATGCCTCGTGTGGGTATAGTATGGATGCAAGCTGCCTCCATTTGAATTAGGAGCTACTTCTATTTTGTTACTCATGGTTCTTTCCATCTTGCTTTCTTGTCTGAACTCTAGTACCAGCAACCAGCGGAAGAGTATTCACGGCAATAGTTCCTGCAGAGATGTGGGAAAAGTTTAGCTTTACGGAATTACTGATTCCAATGCAAGAATAAAATTGGCAATCCATAAGAAGCTCGTGCAACGTCCTTTAAGATGGTTAAACAATTTGAATTCATCAACCGGCTCAGTGTTTGGATCGATTTGTAGGTCTAGGTGTGGGTCGGCGGCCCTGGTGAGAGTTCCCTGTATATTCCGCAACTAACACCGGAGAGGAAGGTTGCAATGATTCAAATCTCTGAATCTACTCACTTGGATCCCCAGATAAATTCAGTTTTGTATGCTTTGCCTCAAGGTGCTAAGCCAACCAATGGTGAGAGGATGTATTAGAGTATTTATGTATTGAGAATGATGAACAACAAAAATTAAGTACTAACTACACTTCCATCTACAAGTTTTAAGTTTTTAAATAGTTGAAGAATAATCCACATATTCCTATCCTAAAACTCGCATGTCCAAGACATATAAAAATTACGAAGCAAAAAAAAGACATGAAATGCTAATGACATTTCTCGAATCAAGCACTCGAAAACTTTATAAAGTACATCATCTCCGATCCTACTGGGCAAAAGAATTAACAATGTGGAGAAAGCGAAGAAACAGATGGTATCCTAAAGCCGAAAGCGAAGAAACCGATGGTATCCCTAAACGAAAACATAAATCAAATGCCATTGCTAAAACACCAAATACGAACCATGCCATTTTACTCCCATTTAAGATATCAAAAAGAATAAGAATGTCACGCGCGTTGTATAATTGGAAGCAAAGCAAATGCATGGATCAGAACGGAACTTTAATTTTATCGCACTGTTAAGAGACAACCTTATTACTTGCAAGTGTGACCTTCTTAAACAGCTATTGTATGGATGAAAGAAAAAGAAGCTGTTGCATGACCTAACATCCATTTAATTTGAAAGCACAGAACTCAGGACCTCGAAAGAATGTAGTTCTTAAAAAAGTTGAAGATGATTTTCTGCTAAATACATAAACGCGTTACATTGAATAGCTAAGAGCACTTCACATTAGATTCTCCCCTCAAGTCATTCAAGCACCAGACCACACCAATTCAATGTTCGCAATTCCGAATCTGTTTCGATTCGATTGATCGCCATACAACTAAAGTTTAAATTAGTAACCAAACCGTGATATATGTTGACACTCGGTTCGATCTAAATAAACACCAAACCACAAAAGCAAGCAATTCATCTGAAAGATAGCGGAGAAATTGAATTGGGAGGGATCAAATCATCGCCTCGACTGATTTCTGTTCAACTCGTGGCATGGAGAATAAAGGAAACCTACTCGCGAAAAATCCATTGTATGCACTTAAAAAAGCAATAGCTCCTTGATCCTCGTAGACATATGCACACCGACATACACACAATAACTCTCCACTGATCCAAGTACTGAAAACCACATGCTATGCATGCAACAAGCGTACGTACATAATCGCACGCCTCATAACCTTAATTACGCTTCAATCAAAACATGGATGGCACGGAAAGAACACCACGCAAAACCAGCAAGAGAGACGATCATTCGGAAAAATTATAGCCATAATATACCAAATCGCCTAGCGAAGTTCTTGCGACTCCGAACTTCTTCCATCAACAAGAACTTCCATCGACCCGAGTTTTGTCTCCATGCACGAAACATGCATACATACATATCGACTCCACAGGAAGAAGGAGGAGGAGAAGGAGAAAGAAAGAGAAAAGGGCCAAGCAGAGGGGAAACTCAGGAGAGTCTTACTGCTCCGACTCAGCACCGCGACCAGCCAAAACCCAGAGCAGCTTCTCACGGTGGACGACGACGACTCGATCCCAGCACAGCAGATCGTCGATGATTCCGGCAGGTATATGGGGAGTCGAGAGAGACAAGTTCAGTCTAGCAGCACAGCATCACATCACTGAGAAACACCAGCAGCGGACCCAAAGAAGCAAAATGGGAGAAATATTCCATCATTTTCCGCGAGTAAATCAACAAAAGGGGGGGAATTTTAAATTAAAAAAAGAAGGAAAGAAAAGAACAAGCAAACGGAGGGGGGTTACGTTGAAAAGTGAATTTGTGATTTTTTATTTAAATTTAATTTTCGGGGGGGGATCTATGAACGGACAGGTGGAGGTGCCCCGGGAACCACGTTTGGCGCTGGCGCTTGGCGTAATGACGTCAGTGTCCTTTTGCTTCCCCGGAGGGGCCAAGCCCTCCCCCGTCATCGGCCGGTGCATCCGACGTGATCTTCTCTCTCCGGTGACGTCATCAATAAATAATGTAAGAAATTTCGCGCGCGCGCGCCCCTATCCATCCCTCTTCCGTGGCGTTCACGGGAAGATGAAAGTGAAGCGTGTCTGGTCATTTCTTGACGACCGAACAAAATCAGCTGAATTTTTGAAAAAGAAATAAGAAAAAGAAAATAAAATCGTTGAGGTTTTATTGGGGTCCTGAATAATTAAAAGGGTTAATACCGCGAGAAACCCTAAATCGGCACACATGTGACAAATTTATTAAAAACCCTAAACCGGTACGGTCAAGACATATTTACTCTCCGATAACTCCTGTCAAATTTTACCGTGAAATTATTGGACTAGATAACTCATAAAAAGTTCACATGGAAATCAATATCGGTTTGGATTAAATTTGTCATGAATTTATCAGTTTATGATTTTTTGTGAGGATAAATTTATCGAGGATATATCAATTTGAGATTTTTTGTAATTTTAACCCTAATTAAAATGTTTATAAGTCAATTTCCCATGCATATAGTCTAACCCACCCTAACGCTAGCGGACCTTTGTCGAGGGTGGTACAAGTCAATTACATGTGATTTTATAGGGCGAAATCCGTGCAATTCGTGTTCTTGGATTCAACGATGGCGAGTTAGAGAAAATGGGCTCCTTTGGTAAAAAAAATTGATTAGTGTTGTAATCAAGTCGGTTACTTGTGGAGGGGATTTTGATTAGATACGAGTGGTTTGGGAAGTAGGGCTACCTGCCTTCCTTAGATCATAGCTATGCGGACACAATGTTCACGAGCTGCTATGTTCATTTGGGCAGCGCATCAATTCATTGATTGCCTTGAAGAAGCTCTCTAGTGATGATGATGATGATGATGATGTTGTGCATGCCCATTTGAATCTCTAGCGCTCATTTGCTATTCATGGAAATGACAAGACAGATGAAATTGGAGTTTTTCCGATCTGGAAATCCTTCGAATTACCGCTGCTTAGCTCTTTAGATTTTCGTTTTTATGCTTCTCACAACGGCTCCTCGACCGGACACTCATCATTAATTGGGTCATTGCCTAATTACCAGAGAGAAGACTTTCTTTTTCTTTTTCTTTTATCTTGAGATAAGGCTTAGTAAGCTTTCGTTCCGCACTCATATTAGATGTTGTGTGACAAATCAATTGAGCATTTTGAGCATGCATCACAAACAAGATCATGATTAGGTGTATGGTATCGAATCGATCCTACCAATGAACGAGTTCCGGTCACTATCTTTTCTATAATAGAAAGTCAAATCAAATATGGATTGGCAAGTTGGGCAGCTCGGGCTCAAGATGTAACAACCTAATCTAATGAGGGTGGAGAGTGATCATCAGGGCCTAAGGGTATGGTCTCTCGGCGAGCTGTTAAGTCCATGATCTTATGTCTAATTAAAAAAATCAATTATTATATTGAAAGATATTTAATATTATTTTTTTAAATTTTGTGAATGATTGATTCCTCACAGAGCATCATGTCTCAAAACAGGTAGCCAAGAAAGAGAAACTAATGAGGTCATTCGCACCCAACAGGAGGGGAAGGTGGGGGTTAAACCTGTCCCGATACATCATAATTAAACTGTTAATCACGCTGATTAGCGTTAACCCAACCTCGATCAATCAAGAAAAATCCGTTTTTTCTTAATAAATCGGCCCACTCCGAAAGCAACCGCCTACTGTTCCCGCATCACGTCCCCCCCCCCCCCCACCACGTGTGCCCCGCGTGGAACGTTCAACTACAAGGACATGTGGGCCCCCTCGCCCCCGGGCCCCTACCCCTACACGGCACGAGGCCGGGACACGTGGTGCCCCGATCCCGCCAGTTAACGGCGACGCGCCGTTAATCTGTCGCGGCGTTAGGTGACAGGGCTTGTCCTTTTGTACCGGCGGGTGGAAGTGGGGGGACAGGCCATGCGCGGATCTCGCGGCGGCGACCGCGCGGCCCACCCACGTGTCCCTCCGAGCCGGGAGCGGCGACGGCGATCGCTCCACGTGGATTATTCGTAGAAGCTTGGGGAAAAAGGTGTGGTAAAGGAGCGGGTCCGGCGGCGGACCACGTCCCTCCCCTCCCTCCCCCCCCCCTCCTCGAGCCAAGAGCGACGGCCGTTGATGAATGGGAAACCCTTTCTACAGTTTCGAGCATCGTCCGGTGCTTCGGACTCTTGCTCCACACAGCTCAGGCTGCAGGTTTGGACCACAAAAGGTCGCAACTTTGAGCTGCAGTCGCGCATCGTGCCTCGACTTCCCTACTAATCCTGCCCGCTCCACTGCTTCCGAACCTCGTAGACAGTACGTGTCCCACCAGAGCGGCGAGGGTTCCCACCGAATCCTTCTGCGAATTCGTTCTCCCCGAGCAACCTACGATGGCCGGATCGAATGAGAGGAACCCCGTTTGATCTATCCATTTCTTGATGTTTCGTGGGACACCACATGCTGCGTAGGAGTCGTGTAAGAGGCACGTGAACGTGATTCCGACCCGTTAAAACTGAGCGGAATTTGTCCTCTCCGCGGGCCATGTAAGGTCCCCCCCCCCCCCCCCCCCCACAAAACCTTCTGAGAGATTGTCCTGTGTTCAGGCACCAAGTGCACGTAGACGGGCACGGGTCAGGTTTTCTGTTCATGGGCTTGCCCCATCCGTGCTCGACGGGACGCCCCCCCAAAGGAAGATGATCAAGGCCTGTCCAGCCAATCCGTTGATTAGGTCTGATTGTGGCCGATCATTCGACCCCTGCACGGCGTGTGATTTCCGCAGATAACGAATTGCAAAGCTTTGAACAATTCGCAGGAAAATCTCGGTAGATTTTTTTCCCTCAAATTATCTACTACTTTTCCAATAAACACGAAGTCCTAATCGTCCGAAGAACGAAGTACTTCTACCCTGATCGTATTTTACACCCGAAATGCCAAATTTAACTGAAAAGGTATCAACTTTATTTTCGACCATAGACATTTCTAGAGATCGATGTCTCGCTTTCTGTGATCATCCCTGTGTCAAACTTCCTTCCATGAACGCATAGACATAGGCCTCCCATGAAAGCAAATCAGGAGTATATGATTTGCAAACTCTAAGCATCTCCGCACCCCCACCCAAAGCTATTAAGAAACTAAGCAAAGATCTACAAGAATGAAAATCATCTGCTACTTAGCTTATTTAATGAAGAGTCGTTCAACCCATCATGAACTGCCTAATAGAGATGACAAAGCCAAGAAACGAGACAGAGAAGATCAAATAGACCTGGAAGTTTACTCGGTGCACGCATACATTGTTCAAACCTCTTGCTTCCACTCACTCGTGCATGTTCCGCTAAAAATTTAAGCAGAAAGTAAAGTTTGCGGAGATTCACCAGCCAGTTAAGAAGAATCAGACTTGCAGCGCTGAAGCAAACGCTGGAACCCATAACTCTCAGCAACCCACGCTAGCAGAAGCAGAACCATATCAATCAACCCTACAAAACTACCAAGAACTACTCTCATCCGGCCTAATCTCGCAGTGTGCATTGCCGATGCTGTCTATGGCCCAATCTTCGTGTTGAGCACCTAATTGCAGACTTGAAGTTTCAGCCGCCTCCTAACAAACCGAAAGGAATCAAAATATCCAGAAAAGGGAAGATTATGTCTATTCATTACGGAATGCAAAGAGGAAGAACATGTCTATATCAGGGTGAGTGAAGAAGGTTGTAGGAGATTTTCTCAACGAGCCATTCGGAGCCGACAACGCCCTCCTCTTCTTCATTGGAGCTGGTGGACAAGACAAGATCTCCGGTAGTCTGAACTTTTTGGCTCTCGGCGTACAACAATCCATTAGCGGGACATCTGTGGTTTTGCCAGGAGGTGCCATCGATGAGAAGCTCTCAAGTGTTGCTCTGGTTTTAGCGATAAATGTGAAATGATGAATCAGTCGGAGGACCGCAATTTTAGAATTTAACATGAAAGGAACGCAAATGGCTAATATAGAGTCGCTCGTCTCGTGGAACAGTTGGATCATTCATGGATTCTAGTTTAACTTTTGGGCCAAATAAAAAGTGTGACCTAAGAAAGAAGCGCCATTTTAGTGTTTTCAACCACGACTGCTTGAAAGTGTTAGAACCTGGCGACAACAACAATCCAAAGAACCTCTGTTTTTATCTGTTTGAATATTTGGGAAAGTTTCTTCGTTCTCTCAAAGTAAAACCCAAGAGAACCCTACAGCTGCAGCTAACTGCTTCCACTAACTAGCTGATTAAAGATTCATTCAAAACACCACCAAATCTAGATAAGAGAGAAGCAACTTTTCAGAATAATCCCATCATTTGTGACATAATACCAGTATGAAAAATGTACTCTTTCCACGAAAATTCTTTTCACGCATTGTCACAGCTTTTCTTTTGCGGGTTTTGATATTAACGATGATGATCAGATAGTGATCGTACATAAGTTAGTATCTGCAGCCGAAGTGCCTTACAAAAAGCTGTTCTTTTATGATTAGTTCTTACTTTTTATCTGGTTCCTGCCATGCAGAGCAAAGTCAGGAAACGTCAGCTGGTAACGAGGGGACAAGAAACCAGATGAAAGAGTGCATCTTCATACTGAGACATCATCGTCCGGTTTAGTCACAGCTAAATGTAAAGAAGTCCTTGTTTAAAACGTACACAAAAAGAAAATTATGCCAATCAGGACTAAGTTTCTCAAAGACTCCACCTGATGATACATCAAGAAATCGAATATTGATTGTACATTCTCAGGTTCTGCACACTACCGGGTTCCAGTACTATATTTTTCAAACCATTGCTTCATCTATCTTATCTATGGAACAGATGGAGCAGCAGCACTATCAATACCAAGAAAAAAGGAAGCAGTGACATAAGAGTGACAGTTCATATAAAACACATCCACAAATGCGCGCATGCGCGTGTGGAGAGAGAGAGAGAGAGAGAGAGAGAGAGAGAGAGAGATTTTACAATTGCTGAACTTGAGAAGAGATATCAGTACATTTGCTTTATACAAAGATCTTATACACCCAACAAGGGCAAGTCAATCAGAGGCCTAATTCCAGCTGAAAAGCTTAGTCAATCCTACCACAAAAAAGAGAAGCAAGAAGGGATAAAACTTCAGAGGCAACAAATTTCTATGACCCTGAGCCAGACCTGGAAGATTCTTCTTCCTGCAATAGCCTCTCGTGAGAAAAAGGAGGTGGTGGGGGGTCAACCGGCAAAGTACCCTCCAACACCTTAACAACCTCCCCCATTGATGGTCTCAACCGTTCATCGCTTTGTAAACACCAAAATGCAATCCTCATGACCCGGTTCAACTCTTCTAAGCTAACCTCGCTCTTTATTCTTTTATCTACCACCTTCTCTACCTGCCCAACCATCATTTCATTGTAAGCCCACTCACTTACGCTCTTGTGATCTCGACATCCGCTGACCAAAGCAACCACCAGCTTCCCAAAATCCTCCGCATCACTCTCGGCCGATATGTCAGGGCTTAGGGCTTCACTGTGAATTATTGAGAGCCCAAACTCAGAGACCTTGGCATCTAGATTCTCGTCCAGCACAATGTTTTCACATTTCAAGTTCCCATGACTTATAAAGTCTCTACATTCTAAATGCAAATAAGACAGTGCCTTTGCCACGCTCAAAGACACTTCCATTCTCTTCTTCCAAGTTAATCTCTTACTCAGCTCAGGGTCTTCGATGTACTTCTCCAAAGAGCCATTTTTAGCATATTCGTAGACCAAGTACCTGTGAATAGACTCGCAACAATAGCCCTCCAACTTTACGAGATATTTGTGATGAATGCTTCCCACTCTCAAGACTGCAGCTCTAAACTTCCTCTCGGCCACAGTTGCCTCCACATCTTTAATTGCAACAGGCTGCCTATTTGGGAGCATGCCTTTGTACATCTTCGGCCCAATCTGATGCTTAAAGTGTCCAGTGAGTTCTTCAATCTCCATGAATGAAAACACAACCAAGCTCTTTGAGTAAGGATCTTTATAGGCCAATGCGGGTTTCTTCCAAATCCAGTTACGCCTTTTATAAATATAGAACCCGACAGCCAACTGAATTGCAAGAACTGTAACGAATGTTCCAGATGCAGCTCCGGCAAGACAAGGAATGCAAAGCCTATAAGATTTGTTGACAGGGATAGGCGCCGGAGATGGTCTCGGACGAATTGGGTCAACGGCAATTGGGTCCGAACACTTCTTAACAAAAGATATCGAACTTAAAGATGGGTCCATATAACCAGTGACATAACGAGAGGTCATGAATAGGCATTCTGCCGATCCATCATTAGTAAATGTTGCAGCTGTACAGAGTGGGTCCTTCAGGCACAAATCTTTGCATTGCTGTAGACTACTTAGGACAACTGAATCATTCACTGGATACATCCCATGAAGAAAAGTATGCTCATAAGAAAGCATGATAGAACCAGATTTGCATCCCTGCTGATACGGAAGCAGACATTTCGGGTAAGTCGCGGAGCCAGACTTAAATGGGCACACACAATCAGGTAAGCCTGAACTGTTGAAAAAGCATATTCCATAATCCCCACAAGTTGCAAATACATTGCACTGATTATCAACCGCTTGCCAGACTGATATCCAAGCGGCTGAATCTTCTCTCCATGAGTACATACGCAGATTACCATCAGTATCTAGCCTGAGAAATCGAAATTTCACGGTCTCACTGTGATCTTCCCCGAAAAGAGAAGAAATAGGCCTTGAATACTCATTTAGAAGCAGCAGAGCTCCATTAGCCATGAGGACAGCACTAACATTTGAATTCGAAACGCTTCCAAAAGTCCAGTATTTGATATCAGACTCCCATCTCAGTTGTAACTGACCAGACTCGTTCATATAGAGGCTGTAGTAACTAGACATTGAATTCACCTTCTGTGCTCTGAGTGTTTCAAAAACCGATAATGTCTGCCCTGGGAGAAGTGTGTTAGATGGACTGTCAAAACTCTGCCAAACTCTGTCCCCCTTGTCATTGAGAAGGACAAAATTGCCGTTATCATGTAGAACGGCCGAAACTACCGCCAATTGACTTGGTTTACTGCTCCAAGCGATGGTGCTTACCAAGGAATCAAACAGGATGAGTTCTCCATCTTGGGTGAGCTGAAAATAAGACTTGTTTCCAACCATGATGTCAGCTCCAGCAACCCAGACCACCTTTTGCTCATAAGCAGGAATAGATTTCGAATTGAAACGAATGCCGACGCTATATTGAAATGACTGAGGTGAACTGTTATAAAACCCAAGTGCAAAATCCCCATTGGAGGAGACCCAGAAGTTATTATCTTCAACAGAAAGTTTTGAACCTAAGGGAACCTCTGAAACCACAGTCGAAGGTAGCAGGAACCCAATGGAGAGGTAAATCCACAAATACCAAAACTCAACCTGTTTAACCATACTTAGATGCTAAGATTTGGGAAGAAGGTACATACACGTACCAAACGGCCCCACGACTAAAGCTTCAGGATAAGCCAAAGTGACAAGCACCAGTCAGAGAGTAATCATGCAGAATTGGGCAAGATGATGACAAACCTCAAAATTGTCAAAGCAACCGTAATGCAGATGGTAGCCAACAATAATTCCAAGAAAACGGCATCTTCCCGACAACAGCAAATCAACAAGGAATTTCTCCGATGTAGGAGCACATTTCAAAGATAATTAGGTGAAATCAACCGAATTTGAAGAATCCCATGGCGGCTTCAAGGTGAAGCGAACACAGTTCAACGGGAAAATCCAGTCGTCGGCGTTCGGTACCTGAAAAGACAGTCAAAATCAGCACCCAGAATCAAGAAGCCATCTTGGACTACATAGCCTGGCCCTATGTAAGTAAACAGGCATAGGGCTCCACTTAATCATCGAAGAGTTGAATCCATTGGAACAATAAGGGAGACGAGCTCACAAAACACAAAAGGGTTACAGCATTGGTGACATGTGGAGGTTGAAAAGGGGAAATTTTTTTAATAGAAACCTAGACAAAAAAAATAAGGGATTCGAGTTGAAAATCAAGCACAACAAGGGGTCCCAATCAGTGCAAAACCAGCTACTCCCTTGCGCAATGCCGTCACTTTCATGCTACAGAAGATAGACTGTTGACGGGGAGACTGTTGATAACCAAGATTTCTAGAGGGATAAGTAGAAAACGTGATAACCCAGCAACGTGCACAGGATCAAAAGTCAAGAATCGAAGCGACCCCATCGACAATGGGATCTTACTCCTTCGCACGAAGATCACGAGGTCGAGACCACTGAAACGTTTCAGCAGCTCATCTTCAAGACACCCGACAGAGACTGTGAGGAGGAAGAAACATGAAGAACACAACAACCAAGCCACAACAATCGGCGGCTTCAAGACGAAAGCTGACTAGATATTCACCCAACTCAAAAGCGCAAATGCAAAAGGCGAGTCAAGAACGCAAGGGCCTGACCTGAGTATAGGGCACCGGAGCCCCGACCAACAACTGGGTCAAGAAAAGGAACCCAGGAAACAAAGCGCTCCCTCTCTCTCGACCGAAACACGAAAAGAGGAAAAAAGATTCTGGGCACAGAAATGTGGGTGGAAAAGATAAGCTAAAGGGGCTTCAAAAAACGGGATCTTTTCCAGAAAACGTACGGCAATGTGGCCGGAAAGTGGCCGGAGAGTGGCCGGCCGCGAGAGAGAGAGAGAGAGGGGGGCAGGGAGCAGCAGAGACCAAGAGAGTACTCTCAGAGCCAAAAAACCGAAGAGGGTCGCTGAGCGAAAAATGTGCGGACCCCCGAGTCAAAGAACACAATGGGGACGATCGTCCCCTGTTCTTTATTACACTAACAATATGGGGGGTCGTAGGGGGTGGGACCGTCTGGTATCCTGGGGGAGTGGGGGAGGATTAGGTAGGGTTCCCCCACACACACAGATGCGGCTCGTGAGGAATCCAATGGGTGGCGTGCTCTTTTGCGTTTCGGCCACTCGGGGAGAGGGAGGAGGAACTCGAGCTTTTGGACACGCCCTGTCCCTCGACCTTTTTGGTTCTTGCAGATGTTCGGCTGAAAAGGAGTTCGCGTTGGAACTTGGAATCCCCTCCCCTTTGTTGCCTTCCTTTCCGCCCTCTATTTCAAGGCGAGAGAAAGCAAAAATGAAGAGCGAATGTTGTGCGAGGGTTTCTACCATGAATGAGTACTTTCAATGGGTCAATCTCCCACGGCATAGGATTAACATACGTGATTAGCTTTTCTTGTGACGAAGCTTAAGCCGAACACGACCCTCGAGCGGGTCTCCACTTCCAACTGATCGTGCTGAATTTTAATGGAAATTAGGTGACTACACCAACATCCTAGTATTAGACAAGAGACCAAGTAGGCGAGGGACAATACAATAAGTAGCTCGTGCGGAGAGTTTTTTCGCTCATAAGTGAGATTGTGTTTCATTTGAAGATTATATATTTTCCGGGGGGGGACCATAACCTTTGCTATATGGGCAACTTCTGGGGTATAACAATCTCCTATTTTATTATTAGCGTCCAACGGCTGAGATTCATCGTCTAGATGATCTTCCAGTCAACCAGCATCGGCATGGTCAAACTGGTTCCTGGGTGAGTATTAAAACTCGCTAGTTCCAAAGTAAGGTTCAAAGGTTTTAGGTCATGCTATCTTCTACCATGCACCCTGCGGAAAATACCCTGTCAAAAGGGTGCAGCATACCTTGTATAGTTTATCTTGTGTTAATAAGTGCACGTGTACTTAACTATTTCTCTTTTTCTTTATGAAATTTTTAAATTTGAACGTGTGAAAACTTTGAATAATCAACTATCTCCAACCCAATTAGAAAACACAAATCTCCAACCTCGGGTTATGTGTATATGTAAGAGACGGAATTCTCTTCAAAGAAACCCAGATTCCTAACATCGTTCATAATAAGGTAACGACGATCATCTTCTCAAACAATTCCCCGCATGCTGTCGTTCTTAACGAATTCGCAAATAGCCTCGGAACCTGGAAAGCTAAAAGGAGGGGCAAGCAAAACCACGGCTCGACCAAGCAATTAATAATGCAATCTATCAAATGTGCAACAATGTCATTCAATGCACAAAACAACCAAGAACATAACTCCACATGCATGCATTTATGATACGGATTTATCCGAAATCCAACTGATCGTGTCAGGTAAATCCTACCATCATAGTTCATCTAGGGACAAGGCCCGTAAACCCTATCCGCTAGTTAAGCTCGAAAAAATCATGATGACCGCGACCAAACCCGAAAATCTTATCGGTTGTGATTGGGTCCCCAAGCAGTACTGGTCTTACACAATTATGAATTTCGTTTTCAGTTGAATAGTGTGTAATTATCACGTAAGTTGACATCAGGTATAATTCTAAATGATGTATAATCCGTAATTCAATTCATCGATCCGAAAATCAATGCGCATTGGAACATAACTGTTGCTTTGTCCATTTTTTGAAATAGCATGTTGTGAAGTATATGATATTTATACTTTTAGTTAAATACATGTCATGCTATAGATGCGGACCTTGGCATCTCTTGAACATAAAACAACTAGGGTATTCCCTCCTCCTGGGAAAGACAGAGATACATGGACAAATTAGAGGGTTGAGTATTCGGGTACCGACACTTCAAAATAAAAAATGTAATCCCGTCAGCCGGTCAGGTATATACACCTGAACATGCGGGATAACGCCGGTTGAAAGCTTAGCCTTCCCCTACTTTGATGAGGTAACCTAGTAATTCACCAATGATCCAAGCCAGGCCCATAGTTTTTTACCGACATGTCAAAATAAGAAATGTAATCTTATCAGTCTATCAAATATATACACTTAGACAGGGAAAGCGGCTCCAATTGGAAACTTAAGCTTCCCCTATTTTGACGAGGTAACCTGGTAAATCTCAGCAAGGGTTCAAGGCACGCCCCTGGTTTTTTGCCAGGAGGTAACCAACTTTTATCAAATATACATCATGTGTTCTTTAGAAACCATAAAAGTGATAAAAAGACGCTTTATATCTGTCATCCATCGTGTCACGACGCGATTAATCATAGCCCCGAATTTCCCTTGGTTCCTAAAATTCAATTAAAAATGCTAATCAAAGAGTAATATTGACGCAAAATCCCTGAATCTTCCTCTCCCCCATAAAGCCGCCACGCATCAGCGGAATTACGAAATTGTCCCCGGAAACCCAACTTTCTGTCCTTTGGGACCGCTTAATTATTAAAATATAAAAGGCCGGAAACACTTTAGCATGCCCAGTAATCCCGAAGTGATAATTTTCTCGAGACAATAAATTTTAAATCTAATTTAGTAAATTTCAATATAAAATTACTCGACTCAACGAAAATAAATTTCTAATATCTTATATGATTTCGAAATATTAGGCGCCCTTTCAGTCAAATCAATTTAGTTGAGTCACAAAGTATCTCAAAACTTTGCAACAAAATTGTAACTTCTGAGATTCATATAAAAATCAAATGTCATGGAATGTAGAGGACATCATGCCGATTTCAACGGTGAAGACGGCAGAGAAATTTGATTTCAGCGTGTACGATGTAAGCAGTCGGAGATTGCCGCGCTAGAAGAAATCCTAACAGAGCAAAAAAACATCATCAAAAAAGTTATAAACCTATGGTACATGTGTCAATTCAATTCAAAACCTTTTAATTTGACCAATTTAGTTAATGCAGTTCTTTTGGCAAATTTTGATTAGAAATCGCCGGCATTATTATGATAAGGCCAACGCTGACGTTGGTAATTTTTGCAAATTTTTTTATGTTTTCTTCTTTTTTTCCCACAGTGGCTGGCGAGGGCCACGCTCGCTGGATCTGGTAAAGGCTCGCTTGAGCAAAGGCGTCGCAGCCCTTGCTAGATTTGATGAGACTAGAGGCTGTGAGGGTGGCCCTCACCTAAACGACGACGGTTGAGCTTTCACCAGATTCGGTAAGGGTGGTCATCGCTAAGGATCCTTGAATGCAAATAGGAAAAAAAGAGCAAGAAAAAAAAAAGGAAATTTAGGAAATTTTCTTTTAAAAATTGCAAAAATTGTCCATACCAACATCAGTCGTCTTGTGCCTATATTAGCGATTTCCAACCAAATTGACCGGAATAATCACATTGCAAATCGTCAAAAGGTTCAGAATTTAATTGGCCTAATTACATTCTTGTACCATTTCTTGTTCTTTTCTTATTTTTTCATTTCTTCCGAACTAGATTAGGAGCTAGATCTGGGAGTTTTTTTTCTCCGAATCTAGTTCTAGATTCAAGAGTATGAACTCTCCGATCTAGTTATAGATTTAAAAGCTATTCTCTCCCTATTTACATACGGGAGTTTAATAATGTTTTCGGGAATTCGATACCCCATGTTCTATCCATTTGCAGGTTATCTGTCTCCAATTTCAATAGTGATCGCAGGAAGCGTTTCGCTGAAATACGAAGGTTTGCTCTTCTTAAAGTTAGATATGTGTTTATTCAACCTGTCTTGGTTGTCTCTATACGGAGATACTGTAGAGGAAACCGAAGCAAGGCGTGCACTGCCAACTGGCAATACCGTAGTTGTTGGAGAAGGAATTTCTTTTATGTGCTCATCATTGACGATGATACAAGATCCCATTATCAGCCGCCAATTATTTTGCTTGACAAATCCGTTCTTATGAATCGAGCGTGTGCTTGACCATGCCAATGCACTGTCGATTCTCCTTCTTCTTTTTTTTCTAGATTTGACTTTGTTTTGTAGTATTTTGGATTTTGCTTTGCTTCGATTTGCCTTACCATGAAAATCTATATACATCTCATATCCCTTTGAGCAATAGATAAAAATTTTCTTTCGATCAAAAAAAATTTGGCGCAATTAAAAGGTTCATGATTTTTTTTTATCGCCGTGCAATAGATTTATGACTTTTTTTTGATAATTTTTTAACAAAACTCATATTTTCTTTTGCTAACGAGCGCTATAAACACCCTAATAAAACCCGCTTGTCATTTTCAGTCTGCCGTCTTTGCAGCGTTTTCTTGTCCAACGTGAATAACCGGTGCCCTAAGCACCCTCGTTAATTAATAAGATACCTCGAGAAATTAATCCCTACTGTAGGCACGGGGGTTTGGAAAGAGGACAAATAAACGACGATGGCCAAAGCATGCCAGAAGGACAGAAGGCTGCTGTCACCAACTTCTACATGTTTTTCCTGCGTTGTCGTTATTAGCTGTAAGTAAATAGGGAATCGAGATGAAAAAAAAAGAAAGAGAGAGAGAGAAGGAACGTTGGTTTCCTCTCGACACTCGACGACGATCTTCACGATGTCTTTTTCCCCTATCGATATCATGAATCATTGCTGTCAAAAAAGGAATAGATCGTGGAGAACAGCGGACAAATACCTCGGTCGCCGCCTCGTCCTTATCGAAGCGCGACTTCTTTTGTGATCCAACAGTCGCCCCCTCGCAATTTTCAAAGATCCGTAGATGTGCCCTCAATTTACCTCCATGACTTTGGGAGGCTCTCTCTCTCTCTTCTTTCTTCGCGTATCATCTTGAATGACTTTTGGCTACGGTAAATTTATTAAATACTAGGTCGCGCATTCATCTAATAATTAGTTATAGTACCACAAAATCTCACGTGATATCGAAGCAGAAGGTCATGAGTTCGAATATTTCCAAGTATTTATTCGCCTCTCCAAAGAAATAGAGCAAAAACACGAGAATTAGAGATGGTATAGATTAAAAAAACAAAAAGATCATTACCCCCTCCCCCAAAAAGAAGGACATGGTTTGCAAAAAAGACGAAGAGGTATTTTTTCTTCCATTACTTCTTAGAGCTACAAAACCTCTGTTATTGTTAATCGTTCAATCAATCTTCCAATTAGGGTGTCGCGAATATCGATGTTGCATATATTTTTCAATTAAGTTCGCGCGTAAGTGATTTTCGTAGTTCAAAACCCGTCAAGCAAATATGTGGCTCGAGGCAGGTATGGTTTTGGATGAAAATGTAGTTTGCAAATATAAAAGTGGAAATGCCTAACGCTTTGAGGCCCGAACGCATTAGATGTCCGCTCTTAGGTTGAGCAGTAAGGGTCCAACGAGAGAATGCAATTTGCAAATATTAAAGTGGAATTGTCCAACACTTTTTAGGTGCGAACGCATTAGCTATCGTCGAGCAGTCTTGGGTTGAGCAGTAAGGGTCCAACAGGATAGGTGGTGAAGTAGGCCTTTTTTGTAGCCTCTAGCACATCCTTCCCTGCTAGGATCCACAAGGCTGGTCGGTGATATTTCCTAGGGGTGAGCATGGTCCGGGTTGGGCCGGTCCACCCCCTAACCCTAGGACCAACCCGCACAGTGTTGGTCCTTAATTTTGGGACCGAGGACCGCCCGTCGATTCCATGGACCCGCCCGGGAACCGGACCGCCGGTCCGGTCCGGTTCCCGGGCGAGTCCATGGAACCGGTCCCACCAAATTTTCCTAGACAAATAAAAAAAAATATGTCGACCAACATCGGATCAACAGAACAAAAAAAAAAGGAACATAACTTTCCATACAATTCCTATACTATAATTGGTTCTATTAACCACATCATCCATAAATCAAATGGGTACCCATCAAATAAGTGTCCAGAGATAAGAGAGCAGAGAGTTATGAGTGTCTAGTTACGTTTTTTTTTTATTTTTTTATTTTTTTTGGGTCAGATTTTTTAATTAAAATTTAAAAAATAAATATATTATTATTATATTACCGGTCCGGTCCGGGTGGGCGGGTGGGCGGTCCCACACCGGGAACCGGGAACCGGACCGATACCCACCGGTTCCAAAAAATTGGAACCGGGAACCGGACCGGTCCCCTTGGGAACCACCGGTTCCGGTCCGGTCCCGGGCGGTCCTGGGTGGTCCTGGGCGGTCCTGGGTTTTTTGCACACCCCTAATATTTCCTCATTGCCATATGCAAAATTAATTTCTAGCCAGAAATAGATTTTTTTATTTTTATTCCACGGATGAGTTTCTGAGCAAAAAAATGCGTTTGATAACGACAAAAAAATTATGTTACCACCCGCCTGGGTGGCGCTACTAGAGCGCGCACTCTTCCTCTCGCAAAAGGTTGAGTGTTCGAATCCCGGGCGCCGCAGGGTGATTTAACCGGTGGCACGTGTGTGGTGGCTAGCACGTGTCGCCCCCAGGGTTTACTCCCCGGCTGTCGACCGTGCGGGGGTTCCCTAGGTTACAAAAAAAAATTATGTTTCAAAAACAAAAATTTGTTTGATAACAGCATAAAAATTTTCCCTCCCAAATCGGCGATTGGATGGTGGGCGGGCGGCGGATGGCAATGGACGACGGCATGGCCAGTGCGGAGGACGGTGATAGGAGGCGACCGGCGTCGGGCTGCGGCAAGACGCGGGCAACAGTGGGACGCGGGCAATGGCCGGCGGCAGGAGGAGGGCACGCGGGAGGCGGCGGACGGAGGGTGGGCGGTGGTGGGCCGCGGGTGGACTACCGGCTAGTAATAAGGGCAAGCGATAAGAAGAATTTTTATTTCTCATTTTTGTTCAAGAAGATTGAAAAGTAGAAAAAATTTACTTTTAATTTACGTTCGAAACCTATTTCTGAAATCAAAATTTATCTAGAAATAGAAAAATGAAATTGCATTACTGAACGGATTTCTATTCCAAATCTATTCCCCGGAATAGAAAAATAGAAAAATGGAGAAATGGAACCGTCGAAGCTTTACAAAATTGATCTTTCAAAAATTGATCTATTTTCGGAGCAACCAACCATCTTTCAGATGGCACCGTCGAAGCTTTACAAGAACCATCTTCACTTTGTTGGCGTATAGCCTTGATGTGAGGCCGTTCGCGTGGCCCAGCAGACCATAAAGCCCATGAAGTATCAATGGGCTTTTCGCTCCTGCTCTCGCGGCTCCCTACCGTGGGGAGGGATGGAGGGAGGGGGGGCCTGGCCTCCCTCCGCTTCACCAGCTCTCGCCCTCGGTCCGGTCGCTGCCGTCGAGCCGATCGCCCGGTATTTGCAGGCCTCCTTTCGCTTCGGATTAGTCCGGTACGCGCGAAATCTAGCCTTAAGTTCCACCTCACGACCTCGTGAAAGGATTGTGCTCGGGAGAACCAAAGCCCGAGCTTTTTCCTCGATCTCGAATCTTCACTGTGAATGCCGCGAGAATTCGGGCGACCTCGAGAGATCATTCGAGTCGAAAGGTCATTTCTTTTCCCTCCCCCCCGGGTAAATCGGAGTCTAATGTACCATCACTGGTCCGTTCCATGATGTAAGGTCCCTTCTTCTCTTCCTAATTTCTGATTGATCAAAAGGGTGCGTAAGCGTAAGCGTAAGCGATGCGATGGACTTCACGGGACGCAGATGAAATGCGAAAGCAACTCTTCACCTAATGGGGTTAAAAAATCAATTCTCCGATTGCAAATTCGAGCTAACCGTACTCCAAATCAAGATCCTCAAGCCTCACCAGAGAACACATGTATAAAAAAAAGAGAAGAAATTCCTAGAGACTCGCGGGGTTAGGTAAATACCCCTAATAATACGCTTTTTTTACTATTTTATACTCTATATGCTTTCGAGATTAAAGAACCCAGAGATTAGGTGAATCCAATTTGTATATTTATTTTTTTTATTAAAACCGGGTCGTTCAATGCCGGTCGACGACCAATCAGTCGATCCCTTGTCACGAGTCCCGGTCTCGCCGTTGTCCGGTAATTATGAAATCCCATCGATTCCCGAATCTGAAGCTACTCGCGAAGGAATCGACGGCGGCGAAATCGAACCCTAGGCCTCCCGCTTTTCCTCGGGCAAGACACCGGAACTCTTAAACTGCGGCAACGGACCCGATCGGCCTGCCGGCCGGTGTCCATTTAGGGGTGAAGCTCTCCATGCGAGTGAAATCTGGACTTATGGAGCGGAGCAAGTAGGCCCGGGAAGAGGGCCTCTTCTGCGATTGGAGGGGGCTGAGTCATTCGTTCGCGATGGTGGGCTCTCTCTTTAACATCGTGACCATCGAAGGAAGGCAGGCAGGCGGGGGAGGGGTGAGGAGGGCATTTGTCTAATTATAGGTCGATCCCCCAGGTACTTACAAGAGCAAAGCCTCCGGAACAACGAACACCGGAACAAACGACCCTTTTGTTTTGTTCTGGTCTTCTTAGGGCGATTGAGGAAACTTAATCACGGTACTTAGATGGGTTAGTCTCGGGCTCGATCGAGGCGGCCGATGAACCGGGCGCGGGTCGCAAGTCGCGACCGAGTCAAAGCACGGCACGAGGCGAATGAGCCTTTTAGGTTTTCGTTCTGCATAGCCTCGTCGCATTTAAGTATTGACTATAGCTTCCGCGCGGCATGATGCGGAGATGACGAGCTTGTTATATGATTTTTTCGAAAGAGGTAAAATCAGAGGAGAGAAACGAATTCGAAAACGAATTCAAAAGAGGTACACACCATCCTAGTCTATAATCGTCAACCTTGTGCGAATAGGCAAAATGGGATACATACTATATACTTTTGGATAATCTAGGAACGCGAGAATAGAGGCTCGAGAAATTGTGAATGGAACATGACGGTTTTCCGATTTTAATGCCTACTAATTTCTCGAATACGACACCACAGAAAAAAAAATAAAGCACGGCGCCACTCGTCTTTTTACACTTTAGCCGCGATCCCGAGATTCGAAGGATTTTTTCTCGAGTCATCGCAACACCATTCGCCGTGATTCGTGGTGTTCGAACCCCGCTTTCATCACGAACGAGTGAAGAGGATTTTAACTCGAGGAGGGCCACCAACATCGCGAGCATTGCCCGTCCACACTACCAACACTCAATCCGGATGCTCTTTTTTTCCGACACGTATCGATCGACCAATCGGGAGATCGATAATTCCCCCCCACCCCTCTTCTCGCGCATACGTCGAGAGGCTCGGCACGTGCGGATACCCAATCCAGATGCTCTCTTTTCGATACGCAGCGATCGACCAATCGAGAAATCAATAATTTCCCCGCCTTTTTTGTTCCGCGCGTACTTCGAGAGGTCCGGTATGTGCGAATACCAAAAAAAAAAAAATATTCTGCCCTTTTTTTTTTTGGGCGGGTCTGAAAAATAGGGACCTCATTGAAAAGCGACAGGGGAGAGGAGTGAGGTACAATCCAAGTCCAACGTCAAACGAGCATGTCTCCAATCTTTAGAAAAACAGCCGTTCGCCATAATTCCGCGGGACCTCAGTCGGACGAACCAATTAATCCAAAGAGGGAAATGGAAAAAAAAAATTTATCAAAAGAAGAGGGAGAAATTTAAATGGGGAAAAAATATCGAGCCGATGGATGACCGGATAAATCGTCCCATGGCGACCGGTCGACGGCCAGGATCGTCTCATCTGGGGAGATATTGACCATCGGCAGAAAGTGGGCCTAATTCCCTCGACTTTAGGTCGAATGCCAAATCTGCCTCGAACTTTTTTTTATCTAAGAAAAAACCATAAATTTTAAGTTCGGTCCGAAATTTGCCCCGAACTTTGTTTTGCGTAAAAAAAAAATCACCGAAATTCAATTTATTTTAAAAAATGCACCTCGTGATCTGGTCCTAATTTGATGTGGCACTTCCACGTCGATGACAAATCTACATCAACAAAATAACGGGGCTTTTTTTTTAGAGAAAGAAAAGTTCGGAGCAAGTTTGGACCGAACCTAAAAATAATGTTTCTGTTTAAATTAAAAAATATTTTTTTGGGTGGATTTGTTATCGTCCCTAACTTTCATATCTTATAATGGTTTTCAATTTTTACTGGGTTGGATTTATTATCAAAGTAAAAATATGACGTCGATCTTTACCCATCGCCTCATTATTTTGCTGACGTGAATTTGCTATCGACTTGGAAGTGCCACGTCGAGTTGGGATCGGATCACGGGGGTTATGTTTTGTGGAAATAAATTGAAATCTGCCGACCTTTTTTTTTACGCGGAACAAAATTCGCGGCATGTTTGGGACCGAATCTAAAGTTTGAGGTTTTTTCTAAGATAACAAAAAAAAAAATCAGGGCAGATATGAGGCCGAACCGAAAATTTAGGATATTTTTCGAGACAAAAAAATTCGAAAAACTTGACCCAAAATTTGGGGATTTTTTTTTGTTTTTTTTTTTACGGAATTCGCCCGCATAAAGTGTCGGGGGGTTTTCCGGTCCTTCTGGAACCTCCCCCTTCCCCTCTTCGAAGTCCTGATGCCGCGGGCATGATACGCTGAGCTCGTCCGCACGATAGGAAACCCCCTCCCCCACTCCTCACGGGCGATTGATTAGAACCGTCGACGCAATGGGATCGCGACAACTGGTCCGCGATTGCTCCGCATCGGGGCCCCACTTTTGGTTCCCGCCCGAGGAGCCATCCCCCACGAACAGAAAAAAAGAAAAATAAAAAATATATATATATAAAAAGCGAAAAATCTTCCTCTTTATAATCGAAGGACACGGAGCGCGGAGATCCGACCACTGATGGAGCCATCGGTTAAAACCTACAAGCCCCGTGAAGTACCCATGAAGTAGCTAGGCCCCCCTCTTTGGCGAAAAGCGATTAAAAAATAATTGCTCGCACCGCTCGTAAAAAAAAATGGACCGAGAGCGTTTTCTTCGCGACCCGAAAATTTTTTAGACATGAATTGTTATCGGTAGCGAAAACATTTTCGTTGGCTGGATATCTTAAGTAGATCGGACTATTGTAATCGTGTATGTTTCGCAGAGTAAACGAAAGCATGTTAACATCATCGCGTCTTCGGTCCGTGGAAGTTGGTACTGGCTCGAGATCAATTTCGCACGCGGCCGGTGGGAGGAATTGATCCGGGCGACATTTGGTTTCCGAGCCGAAAACTATCGCCGCGTCCGATCATGCTAACCCGAGTAGTTAATGTTCTGTAGCTCCTGTTAGTACACGACGAAAAGGCGGCTGTGCCTCAATGCAACCTCGTACCGCTCGAGTGACGTGTTGTTGCCCCGTGCACAAGTCGAGTGTTCTCCTTATTATGGTTTTTTAACATGGAAATAAAAAAGGGCATAACGACACAAATGATGCACGAACTTTGGTCAAATATGTAGTTTGGTCTTTGAACTTTTAATTTGTTCAATGTGGTCTTTGAACTTTGACTCGACGTGCAATGTGATCTCTGGACTTTTGGTATATATTCAACTTAATCTCCGAACTATATGAAAATGCTCAATAGTATCTTTCCAGTAATTAAAGTTCACGGATGATATTGAATATTTTCATATAGTTTAATAACTAAATTGAAAAATGCACCAAAAGTTTAGGGACTACATTGAACAGATTAAAAGTTCATGAAATACATTGCACGCTGGGCTGTAGTTTAACGATCATATTGAATAAATTAAAATTTTATGAACCACATTGCTGTCGTTATCCCAAAATATAAAGCAGGTGCAGTGACAAGATCGAAAGTCAGATTCACCTCCACCACATCAAATCATAAACGAATTTTGCGCCGCAGCATATTCGAACACCATTAAAATTCAATCACGTCAATGACGTCGCTAGGCAAATAAACCGCGTTATTCGGTATATAATGTTTTAATAACAATGCTTACACATCTAGTGTTAATCTAAACTTAATTAGACGAATGAATTGACGTCAGCTTGTCACGCTACGAAATTACGGGGGGGAAAATGTACAAATCCACATGTGATCACAAAATGAGGATGTAGACACGCAGTGAGAGCTTGCTTTTGATCACAAGGGCCCACGTGCGCCACAAGAAAGTCACTTTCGAAAGTATAGACTTTTAGGGTTTTAGTGGGGGCATCGGATTTGGGTTCTCGGCTGGATTTTTGCGAATTTTCCAAAGGCATATATTTGTTTATAGTCATATGAAAAGAAAATAGGCATTGTCACGTTCTGGGCCGCACTGTTTTCCCAACTGTGCAAAAAGAAAGGAAAAAATAAAGTCGGGTCCATTATCTTATCTTAACATGCAAGTGCACGGAGAATTAGTGCTCCTTCGTGTCAACGTCGATAGAGATAGGGGATGACGATGCTAAATCACGAAATATGTTATCCTTGAATTTAAAAAAGAAAAAGAAAGAACCTTACCATTTATCATTTCGAGCAATAGTATTTAATAAGTATATCGAAAAATTAAGTGAGAAAGAACCTAGGATTACTGGTCTGGAGACATGTGCTTTTATAATTCATTTTCAGGTCATCTACCGTCTCCTAATGATCATTTTTAAAAGTATACTTTGAGTAGTAATTGATCGAACTCGAGAAGGCTTTTTTTATTCGTTGGAATGAAGATAAGGGAGACACTACCATCTTTGCCTGAGAATTATATCTTGCCAAACTTGACCTTTTTTGTTTGTTCGATGAGTTAGAAACAAGTCCTAGAGAATCAATGAGGCTAGTTGATAAGCTCGAGGGACGGTAGTTTGCGTTTAAAAGAACCTTTTCTTCCCCCTTCCCCCCGAAAAAAACACGGGCAAGAAGTTGGGTCGATTCTCGTTTCCATCTACGCTTTCTTCGACTCTACTAAGAATAAATTTTAACGTGATCTAGAAAATCTTATTCTCATTCATCCGAGTTAATTATTATGCATCGAGTGATGTGACTATTCATTCTTCTTTTTTCTTCTTTCCTTTATAAAGAAAAACTCGAACACTTTGAATATAATGATTGATTTAAGTGGATGCGAATATCGTGTCGCGTAAACACGCAATCTCGAGATGATTATGAGGGGCGACGACAGGATAGATCCGGCAAACTTTCGAACATATCTTGAACCTAATAAGAAACTCCAAAAAAAAATTACTTAATTCTAGCAAAAAAAAATTACTTAATTCTAGCAAAAAAAAAAAAAAAGAAACTCCAAAAAAGAGTACCTGACTCAAGGTTTTGTTCCAAATTCCAAACCCACTTCGTGCCTCCTTTTCTCTAATCGAGACACTGTTAATTAATGGGGGAATCTCTAAGACAAGAAATAAATGATAAATTGACTTAATCCAACACATACTCCATCCACCACACGAACATGTCTTGAATTCACGACACATGGAGATCATCGAAAGAAATCGTGCACTCCCTAAATTATTCAAGCGAACCCAATCTTGATGCAAAAAATTATTAAATCACGAGCCAACTAGGCCTGCTGTTAACTAATCTAATGAATTTTCTATATAAAATGGATCCGCTCCACTTGGGGTCTGTTTAGTAACGTTGCTCTTATAAATAAGTTTTGTTTAGAAATAGTTTTTTCTATTTATATTCTCTATATAAGTTTCTGAGCAAAAAAACGTGTTTTGTGACTGTATAAAATTTCTATTCCCAAAGTAAAAGAACATAAATTCGTTTGGTAGGACACAAAATTTCAACTCCCAATTTTTTCATTTAATTATAAAATTGTCGATGGAGACTTAACAATTTATGTTTGGATAAAATTGGACTAGAAATAGAATAAGAATATATTATGATATAGAATTTGATGATCTTAATACAATTATAAAGAAAATTTCTCTTTATAGACAAAGTAATTACCCGGTGGTGGTCGAGAAAATTGCAGTTTATGGGACTTAACAATTTACGTTTGGATAAAATTGGACTAGAAATAGAATAAGAATATGTTATGATATAGAATTTGATGATCTTAATACAATTATAAAGAAAATTTCTCTTTATAGACAAAGTAATTACCCGGTGGTGGTCGAGGAAATTGCAGTTTATGGGACTTAACAATTTACGTTTGGATAAAATTGAACTTGAAATATAATAATAATATATTATGATATAGAATTGGATGGCCTTAATACAATCATAGAGAAAATTACTCATTATGAAAAAAACAAATATTGAGTGGTGGTCAAGAAAATTGCAATTTAGGGTGTAAGATTATAGAATTTGAGGTTAAAGGTTAAGGTTTTCGGATTTTGGTTTTGAGGTTTTGGGTTTGGGGTTTTGGGTTTTAGATTTTGGATTTTATGGTTTAGGGTTTGGGATTTAAGTTTTAAAGTTTCGGGTTTGGGGTTTTAGGATTTATGGTTTTGGGGATTCGGATTTTTGGGTATTGGGGTTGGGGATGTAGGGTTTATAGTTTAGGGTTTGGGGTTTATGATTAAAGGTTCGAGATTTTGCGATTTAATATTTTAGGATTCAGTGTTTGGAATTATGATTTTAAGGTTTAGAGTTTTTGGGGTTTAGTGTTTCGGGTTTGGGATTTTAGGGTTTGGGTTTAGGATTTGAGGTTTACAAGGTTTGGGGTTTGGATTTAGTGTTTTAGGGATTTGGGTTTTTCATTTTGGTGTTATGGGTTTTAGGACTTGTGTATTGAGGTTTTAGGGTTTAGGGTTTGAGGGTTAAGGCTTAGGGTTATAGGGTTTAGTATGAGAATATCTTGTAAAAGAGGGAGAACTTATATTATTTCTTTATTGTTTTTTTTGTTCTAAAAATAGAAAAGTATATGTTTTTTTTTTCTTATTTCTATTCCAAATCTATTTCTAGACCACTTTTTCTGTTCCGGATAACACAAAAACTAACTAACATTATTAAATGGATTTCTATTCTTTTTTTGTTTTGGAGAAAAAAAGCAAAAAAATAGAGAAACAGAAACGTTACTAAACACACCCTTTCCATTGTCAAGCTCCACCTTAGTTCCCATCGGGGAAAATGACACAAATAGTCCCTGAACTTTAACCCAATGTGCAATTTGGTCCATGAACTTTTAATTTGTTTAATTTAGTTCATGAACTTTAACTTAATGTTCAATTTGGTCCCCCAACTTTTGATTTGCTCAATGTGATCCCTGAACTTTTAATATGTGTTCAATTTAGTCCTTGAACTATTTGAAAATGTTAAATATAGTCATTTCATTAATTCAAGTACATGGACTATATTGAACATTTTCATATAGTTCAAAGACTAAATTGAACACATATTAAAAGTTCAGGGACCACATTGAACAAATTAAAAGTTCAGGGATCAAATCGAACATTATGTTAAAGTTCAGGGACTACATTGAATAAATTAAAAGTTCAAGGACTGAATTGCACATTAAGTCAAAATTCAGGGACTATTTGTGTCATTATCCCTTCCCATTGTTAAGTTCATGCTCTTTTTGAATTGACAAGATTCATCTCTACTCCATTCGTCCTAGACTCACGGTTGCGTATACATGCAAAAATAGAAATTTTGTTGAGCGGTATTGGATCTCTCTCACTCTAAGAGTTAACTCGAAGGGTAACACTTTCATTCACACTTACAAACTAATCACCAACTCCTTCTACGATTGATTTTGGATGACCCAACAATCTCTCCCTCACACATCTAGTTATGGGCCAAAGCAAAAAACAACCCGTCTCTTCCGTGTGACTGTTGAGTCTAGACTTTTTGGTAACCTGGGCTCTGATATCAGTATTAGCTGGTCTTAAATTTCTTTTACTTCAAAAACTAGCTAAAAGGACAAGACTTTCTATCACATTGATAAACTGACCGCTTACCTTTTTGCACAACCAAAATGGGATAATCCTAATCGATATGACTTTTCATTTCTTGTCGATATCAAATCATGTCTCCAACACCGGTCATGACGAAGTGCACTTGAGGGCTCGACACCTTGTCCCCAAGAGAGATTGTCAACGGGGTGCTCGAGCTAAAATTATCATATATAAATTCGAGCTAATGAGCTTACTAGCGATTGCTTGGTCCTTTGTCAATTGCCGATGCGATATTTCTTGTTTCACCGAGGCACCCACAACGGTCAAATTAATTGCAACCTAGTGCGAAAGTGAAACGACGAGTCATTCAGTGCTAAGGTTATATGGAATACGATGCATTCACGGCCACCAAATGAAACTCGCCTTGTTCCAAAGCCGTATCGGATTTTTCTTTTTCAAATCGAGTCTCGTACTAAACCTACCACTCGAAAACCCAATTGCAACCATTCTCCAGATCAACGATATCCAAGGATGCGTTTGTTACGCCGAAATCTTCACAATAAATGAAAATACTTCTCATGAAAACCATTTTAAAGGAAAATTTTCATTTGTTTGGCAGTTTAAGGAAAGCGATTTCCTTCTTGTCAGAAGGGAAACTCGTTTTTCTCTGATCTAAGCTCGTTGTTTTCGGTCCATGTATAGCGTTTTCCTAAATTGATTAGTTTTCCGATCATCCAAAACCCAGAAAAGTCAATAAAACAATTTCCCGAATTTTTTTTTTCAAAGAAAGCTCTCGTTCAACCAAACGGACCTGAATTGTAATCTGGAGGCCAATCGCACCTCAGATCGACTTATGAAAAGAGAGGGGCAGAGGCATTGATGAAATTCGGTCCAGCGACAAGTTGCATCATCCCCAGCTTGGTTTGGACCACATCTCCAGTCGATTTCACCTATGTTTCCCATGGACTTGGATGCCCAATTTGATTATTTAGATCGCCAGATACGTTTGGCCAACCTCGTGGGGTGGCAGTTATTTTCTGTTGCGATGCCGGCGACAGATCCAATGCCCCTGCCGTCTGGTGTCCATCGTTTCTTAGGTTGTAATTAGGGGAGGGGGGGGGGGGGGCAGCATTTGCTTGCCTAGGAGAGCAAGCCTGGAAGTAGTTAAACGTCCCCGTTTCGGCGAAAGGGAGAGACTCCGAGAAGACGACCAGCAACAGCAACAGCAACAGCAACAGCAGCAACAAGAGATGTTCATCGTCACCACCAACGTCCCATGATTTCAACCTCGCGTGTCGTTCTCTCGTTTGGTAACGTCCCACGTCCCGTGCGACTCGACGTTTTCTATCTTTAGCGTGATCTCAACCTTTTCTTTTAACTTGAATTTCGGGGTCTTAGCCGTGACTTGACGTTTTGGTAAATTGTCGGGAGCCTCCTTTGTAAGCAATTTTTCGTTTTTTTGATTGGGGATGCTGCCTCGTAATTTTCGGGAGTTTGGGAAAAAAAGCCCTGCTGAAATTTTTTTTAATGTGATAGCGAAATGCGATTGGGTTGTAAACCTTGGAGTCGGTACGACGAAACATTGTTCACAATCAAATCCCAAACCTTTAATGAGAAATGCAATTGCCGTTTCAGCTCGATTGTGCCGGTGAAAATGCGGATAAGAGTCGTATTGCATTCCCTTTTAAGATTTTAGAGAGTGCTTTTCCCTTCGAATCTTGTATGTTTCCCCTTAGGAATGTTTCGATGGTTAGATTTCGTGAATGAAAATGCCTAAAATAGACTCTCATTAAATTTCGAAACAATTCGATAAGTAGTCCTTTTAGCGAGTCACAAAATGTTAAATCGATGTGCCACTTGACTATATTCAAGCATTTAGCATTTCCTTTTTTATTCATTTGCCTCTATATTAATTTGCAAAATTGAAATTTGGACGGGAGAAATTTGACTTGCATCTCTCTCACAATCGTGTTATTTGTAGGTTGTTAATATACGGACCACAATTATTCTCCGGTCGATGATAGATACATATACAATGCGATTCTATCACGAGGCAGTTATTTATTGATAGTTCAAAGATTGCGACCTTTTTCCCAATACAAAATTAATTACACAAATGGTAATATTGGTCTTTCAACTTTTGCCTAACGTGTAATGTCGTTTTTGAATTTTTAATCTGTCAAATGTAGTCCATGAAATTTTAATAAATATTCAGTCTAATCCTTAAACTATATGAAAACGTTCAATATCATTTTTATGCTAATTTAAGTTAACAAAATTTGTTGGTTTGGCTTCCAATTTGCTAAGTTTGAACGGTGGACAAAAAAAATAGCGTTACACATTGATTTTCCATATAAGATATTAAACTCAAATTAATATGTAATAATACACATCATTGAATAACGTGAGGAATCATTTTTTCAAATCGAACAATTTAAACAAATTAAAATGATTATTATATTATAATTCGAGTTGGATATCTTACCTAAAAATTGGGGTGTCAAATGGGTGGGTCGAGTAAAAAATGGTCCTATATATATTGATCAATTTAACTCGTTTTGACCCATATTCATGTAGTATAAATCTAATGACCCATAGCCAATCCATAGCTGACCCAACTCGTATTCTAAAAGACTTTAAAATTCAATTTAGAAAAAAAATTGTTTCTTATAATATTTATGTTGCTAAAATGCTTCAATGCAACATAAAATAAGTGAACAATTTTTATAATTTTAAAAAATAAATTTTATATATTTTATATATCTTTTTTTTCTTTTTCCTTCTTCTTCGGCCAGCCGCTGGCGACCGGCCGTAGGTAAGCTTGTCCAAATCGGCGAGCTTGAGCTCGTTGGACAAGCCTTGAGCTCGCCAAATTCTGGCGAGCTCGGGCAAGCTCGAAGCTCACCTATGGCCGGTTGCCAAGAGAAGAAGGAAACAGAGAAAAAAAGGAAAAAAAAGAAAAATAAAAAAAATAAAATTTTAAAAATTCGATTTTTTAAAATAAAAAAAAATAATTTTTTTAAATGACACTTAAGCTATTTAGCCTACAAGGTTACAAGTTAATAACTTAAATGGGTCAAACTCATATTCAATCCGTATTTGACTCATATAAACTTGGGCTTTAATGTTTCAAACCCATTTTGATCTGTTTCTAAAATTTCAAGTGACCCATATTCAACCTAGGCTCACTAAAAATGAGTTAATAAATGGGTTTCCGACCCATATTGCCGCCTCTATTTAAAGAATCCATGTGTAATGGTTTTTTTTTTGTGCGCATCCTTCACTGGATTAGGAGCCAAATTAACAAAGTATGTTGACTCGAATTAATGAAAGGATAACATTGGACATTTTCATGCGGTTCCAGGGATCAAGTTCAACATGCACTGGAAATTTAGGGAGCACGCTAGATGAATTAAAAATTTAGGAGCGACATTCCAAGTCATTCGCGTCATTTTCCCTCTTTTCCAACTTTTCGTTCCTTTTTAACTCATCAGAATCATTTTATTTGAACATTTCCATGCGGTGAATAACGGGGGTCATCAAAAAACAACTCCCGTTAAATACGGGAAAAATAAAGAATCGGTTTATTTCCCCATCGTTTTTCTTTTTTGGGGGGGGGGGGGTCAACTGCGGCGGCTGACCAAAGAAAAAGGTTTCCGATTTCTCTCTGAGAAAAATCCCTTAATTTATTTATTTATTTTATCCCGCTCTTCTTATTCGCACAGCAGGATATTTCTCTCTCCCCGCCTTGCCCTCTTTTTCCTCAACCCACCACGTCACAAACTCCCCGGCTCGCCAATACTTTCCTCAATAATCAATCAATTAATTATTATCGAAAATAGCTATCTCTTTTTTTTTGTCCCTTTTTTTTTACGCCTTTAATCCTCTCGTTGGTTGCTCCGCGCCTTTTTTTTTTCGGCCCCCTGTGATTTGACCTCGCAATTAACCGGAATTGACCACTGCCCTCGGGTCCGCGACCCCGTCGCACGCTTCTGATTGGCGGACGCCAGGCCAACCCCAATTCCATTCCAGTTTAATCCCGACCCCCTTCGCGCCCGCTTCCCCCCCCCCACCGGCGCACCGGCCCAGCCGGTCACCTCGGCCCCGCTCTGGCCCCCCCACCTAACCGGTCTTCCCCTCACCCCTCCCGGTACTTTTCCACCTCCCCCGCCGGTCCCCCCAAGCGCGGGGGAAACTAATCACGTGCTCCCGATTTTACGTGAATCCCGCTCGAGTTCGACCGAAATAATAATAAAAAAGGGGGCTTAGCGGCACGAAATACCCAAAACTAGCGCGATAAATTTTACTCTCCTTCAATTTTCGTTAAATTAGATTAAAATTATAAATTGGTAAAGCTCTTAATCGGTGCATCTGTCAATTACCATGTCTCATCCAACTCGGCAACTCGACGGTAAAATTTTCAATGAATGGCAAATCTGTCATGAACGCATCAGTTTGAGATTTATCGCAAGTGTATCGGTTTGAGGTTTTTTCGTGGTATCGGCCCTCGGAAAAATTCACTTGAGTTCGGACGTTAGATCGTACGACGTAATATTATTGTCGGTAACTCGGATTTATAAATTGTAGAGGCTCTCCCGCTTGAGATTTACGAAACACCGTACGAAGGTACCGAATCGACGTAATATTGTTATGTAACGCTGTTATAATAAATGAATATGATTATAAACTAACTTTCGCTCAAGATGAACGGAACGTGTCGAGCACGTTCGATTTCGAATTAATTACGCTACGCCGATTTCAGTCGATCAAGAGCCAGTTCGGGCAATTTAGACGATCTCTCGGTATTTGTAGTCAATACACGACGGGGTAATTTAGATGAGATCGAGCCCAATTTTGTTGGCTCGGAATTTGATCTTGCTGTTTTCGCCGTCAAATTCGAGTCGTACTTTCGTGCCGTAGCCACTGCTCCCGGATCGTCGGCCTGCCCGAGTAGCCGGTACTTTCTGATTAAATGCGTCGAGGGGCCAGGCCCCCGTGCTGACGTGTCGCTGACTGAGTGGATAAGGCGGGGGCGGCTCCTCGCCAGTGCCCCCGCGAGGACAATCTCGTAAAGTGCGAGGCGACTCCCCACCCCCCCCCCCGGGCGTCGAACCACGGGGCTCCACGTGGCGCCGCCTCGTCCCGTGAGCTCGACCGCAGGGGATCGCGGCCCCCCTCTCCCAACCCCGGAATTTAACCTTCATGTGGGGTGAATTTGGGTTGAATTTCCACGCAATTTGACCTAAAGACGGACCGGCGGGGTGGGGGTGTGGGGCCGGGAGGGTTAAAAACCCTCCCCCGCCTGAATCTCCCCCAAA
Source organism: Syzygium jambos (assembly GCA_031216235.1). Taxonomy (NCBI): domain Eukaryota; kingdom Viridiplantae; phylum Streptophyta; class Magnoliopsida; order Myrtales; family Myrtaceae; genus Syzygium; species Syzygium jambos. Next base: position 25,514,489 of record CM062220.1, read on the forward strand.
CTTTACCCAAACGACACCGTCCCGATTCACCCTCGCCCAGACGGATCTCGCCACCTCACCGACGGCATGGATCCCCGCGCGGCGCGCATTTACGGTTTCGCCCCCCTGATCCGTACGCGATGACGCATCTGCCCTCGCGCCGAGGATCGGAATTAAATTAATTCGCGGGGGATTGATTGTCAGTGAGTGCGCCTGCTTCTCCTTTCTTTAAAATTTCTTTTTTCCCTGCAGATTCTATTGGATGGGCGATTTTATCTAACCCCGTGAAAATTTTTTTTTCCTAAAAAATTTTAAAAATAAATGACAAAAAGTAGGTCAATAATTTTCTTTCTCTTTTCTTTCATTTTTTTTCCCACCTTTCGCAATCCCCCCTTTTTTTTTTTGGTGGGTGCCCTGCTCATGATGCTGCCCTTGAAGAAGGAGAGGACTCGGGAAATAGAGACGGAAGGCGAAGAACGAACAACAAAATAGGGTCTGTGTCTCCGTTCCTCCTCTCTCTCCTCTCTCTTCTCTCTCTCTCTCTGTGCTGGTTCTAGCAAAGTCTCTTCCTTGAGAGACAGGGCGGTGTCTTTCTCTCTCTTCATTGCGAGCTTCTGAGAAAGTTTAATTCTTTTTTCGTTTTTTCTTCGTTTTGCCCTTCTGGGTATCACTGCGAAGCTCGTTTTTTTCTTTTCTCTTTTTCATCTGGGCAATCTTCCCCTCTCTCTCTGCTTGCTTGCTTTGGACTGACGGGGCCAGTAGTAGCTTTAGATCTGCAAGGTCTCTTCTTGCTCAGTGAGCTGGGCTTAGTTCAATCGGTAAGATTCGCTTCGATCGCTCTGTGGTTTTCCCCTCTGCAAGATCTCTTTGCTGTTTTTGGGTGTTGTTTTTGCTGGGTCGCATGCGAAGGGTATCTGGTTTTTTTGCTCCATCTTTTGGTTCTTTGAGATGGGTCTTGGTGGATATTGGGTGGAGGGTTTTCTTGTTCTGGTGCGAATCGAACTCTGATCTGTGCCGCGTTGGTTCCGAGCAACGCTGTGTCTGTCACCGTCCTTTGCCTGTTCTCTGCGGGTTCTTGTTTTTCCGCTTCGACTGTTCTTTTTTCCTCTGCAAATAGATATTTTGCTGTGGATTTGCGTGAGATCCTAATTGTTGTTTCGCTTCCTCTGGTTTTACCTTCTCTTGTCATGTGTGATGAGTGTTAATTTTGTTGTTGTGCTGACTGGTACACAATGAAGATGGGTTCTTTATCTCTTTTTTGGGGGGGCCAATATTGAAAATAGATTTAGCCAGATGTTCAACTGCGGGTCGAGTTCTTGTTTCAAACAAAGATTGGTTCTCTTTTTTTTTGTAACGTGATTATCTGTTTAGTTCACGAATCTGTGGAAGTGAAGTGATACCCGTACTCTGGAAACATTGGAGAAGGTGACGATTGTCACAACCGGAATATCGATTTAGGCTTCTAGTTCTGTCTTATTGATGAGAAAATGAAGAAAAATTCGGCAAATGCTTAGTTCGATTGTTGACTTTGGCCCCTTTTGATGGCCCTGGCGATTGAAGCGCCTGCTGATGAACATTCTCATTAGGAGGTTTTTTTTTAGTGTTTACTTTTCATAGATGGTTACTGATGTCACTTGATTATGTTTCTTAGGCGGCTAACCATATTGCCTCGTGTAATATGGAGTAAGTCTGTATTCTAGGGCTTCTTTATTAGATTGATGTTGCTGAAAGTGCCAATTTTTTTTTCGTTACTCTTCAACAGTTCAGCCTCTTAGGTCTGAAATCTTCTTTTGTCATCAAATCAGTGAGGTTTTTTGTCAATATTTTTTCTTGCTCGAGTCATTCGCCTTCTATGCTGATGTTGTTAATGCCTCGAGCTTTGGTCTTGGTATTCTTATTCACTATTCATGCTGACGGGAAAAGCTTATAATTTCCTCTTTACTTTCAGATGAGGGAAGCATGCGCAAGTGATTGGTGTGGGTAATATTCTGCATTCGATCTGCACTAAAGTGTCCCCTTTTTCGTGAGGAAGAAGATCCTGTTTTGAGCCATGAGTCAACTGACCATTCAGACTGAGGACACTTTTGCCAGCTTGCTTGAGCTTGCTGCCAACAATGATGCAGAATTTTTCAGACGAGGCGTGGAACGCGAACCTTCGAGCATAGATGAGATTGGGTACTGGTATGGTCGTCAAAAGGGTTTGAAGCAGATGGTCAATATGCAAAGAACTCCTCTTATGGTGGCTGCTACATATGGTAGTGTTGATGTAATGAAACTCATTCTTTCCCTATCTGAGGCTGATGTGAATCGAACCTGTGGCACAGACAAAAGCACAGCCCTTCACTGTGCTGCCTCAGGTGGCGCTGCGAATGCTGTGGATGCTGTGAAGCTGCTCCTGGCAGCTGGTGCTGACCCAAGTTTAGCAGATGCTAATGGTCACCGGCCTGTGGATGTTATTGTAGTTCCTCCAAAGCTCCTTTCAATTAAGTTTACTCTTGAAGAGCTCTTGTCCACCGACGGATCTGTAAGCGAACGCAATCTGAGAGTGTCCGTAGCCTCTTCCAATTCAACCTCTCCCCCACTTTCATCTTCCCCAGAAAATGGTTCCCCAGCATCTGCTAATTGTTCTTCACCCAAGAACCCAAAGTTAAGTGATATTCCTGTTGCTTATGCATCAGAAAAGAAGGAATACCCTGTGGATCCATCTCTTCCGGATATCAAGAATAGCATTTACTCAACGGATGAATTCCGAATGTATTCTTTTAAAGTGCGCCCTTGTTCACGAGCTTACTCCCATGATTGGACGGAGTGTCCCTTTGTTCATCCGGGAGAGAATGCCCGTAGAAGGGATCCAAGGAAGTTCCACTACAGCTGTGTCCCTTGCCCCGATTTCCGGAAGGGTGCTTGTAGACGTGGAGATATGTGTGAGTATGCTCATGGTGTTTTTGAGTGCTGGCTCCATCCTGCCCAGTATCGGACTCGGTTATGCAAGGATGGTACGAGTTGTGCTCGGAGAGTGTGCTTCTTTGCCCACACGGAGCAAGAGATGCGTCCATTGTATGTCTCCACTGGTTCTGCTGTTCCGTCTCCTCGCTCAAGCACCTCTGGAGCTGCTGCCATGGATTTTGCTGCAGCCATGAGCCTCTTACCTGGTTCTCCATCGTCAGTATCCATCATGTCCCCTTCGCCCTTCACTCCTCCCATGTCTCCATCTGCTAATGGTATTTCACACCCATCTGTTCCCTGGCCCCAGCAAAATGTCCCAACTTTGCATCTTCCCGGAAGCAATCTTCAGTCCAGCCGCTTGAGATCTTCTCTTAATGCGAGAGATATTCCTCAGGAGGATTTTGACTTGCTGTCAGATTATGATGTGCAACAGCAGCAGCTCCTAAACGAGTTATCCGTCTTTTCACAACAATCGATGGGTGCTAATTCATTGAACCGTTCTGGTCGGCTGAAGACTTTGACCCCCTCAAACCTTGATGAGCTATTCTCTGCCGAGAGCTCATCCCCTCGCTATGCGGATCAAGCACTGGCTTCTGCGGTTTTTTCGCCAACGCACAAATCTGCAGTCATCAATCAGTTTCAGCAGCAGCAGCAGAGCATGTTATCACCCATCAACACAACCTTTTCTCCTAAAAGTGTTGACCATCCTTTGTTGCAAGCGTCTTTTGGTGTTCAATCTGGGCGGATGTCCCCTCGGAACATGGATCCCATCTCTCCTATGAGTTCTCGTGTGTCAATGTTAGCTCAACGAGAGAAACAGCAGCAGCAATTACGTAGCTTAAGCTCTCGCGAACTTGGTTCCAACTCAGCTGCCATTGTGGGTTCCCCTGTGGGTTCTTGGTCGAAATGGGGCACTACAAATGGGAAACCTGACTGGGCTGTTAGTGCAGATGAACTAGGTAAGCTTCGCAGGTCCAATTCATTCGAGCTTGGGAACAATGGCGAGGAGCCCGATCTTTCATGGGTTCAATCACTCGTTAAAGAATCTCCGACCGATATGAAAGAAAAGCTTTCATCGACTCTCTCTGGTGGTCCAGCCCCCGCATCATCTAGTGAGGTTCCGAGCGTCAGCTCGCAGATGGAATCAGTTGATCACGAAGTGTTGGGAGCATGGCTCCAACAAATGCAGCTTGATCCGCTCGTGGCGCAGCAAAACTAGGTTGTTTTTTTTCCTACATGGCCTTGAGGAACTAGACAGCGGAAAGGTTTTTTGGTAAATACTATGTTTTTTCTGGAAATTTTTGATGGTGGTGGTGGGCCTGGAAGAAGATAACAAGGCAGGGAAGGGATAAGTGAAGTCACTGGAGAAAGGGAATTCATTTTTAACCATTTTATCATTCTATTACAACAGAAAGTAGGGAAAAAATAGGAAGACCCTCTGGGTTATGAAGAGAAAGTAAAACCCAGGTTTGGTGTTCTCCTTTCTAATATTTCCAATTTTAGGTCCATATTACTGTCATTTCCTTTTTGCCTTCTTATCATATTTCATCAAAATGGAACTGGGGGACTAATGTTTGTTCCATTCTTTTGCTCTTTTGATTCATTTGTGCCCTTGACGAAGATCAGAAGAGAGTTTATGAACATTTTTCTTTTGAGGATTTTTTTTTTCAATCTTTGTGAGGATGAAACTTAGAGGGGATATGATATGTCTCTGGTGTTGTAGTATGAAACCAATAACTGAGTTCACCAGTCACGGCTGGTAGTAGAGAAAGTGGAGACGCTATTATCGTTGATGTAACAATCCATCAAACATTTTAATACCTTTATTTTTTGTTTCCTCATGTAATCTCTTTTGTGATTGCCCTCTCTCTTTCTCTCTCTCTCGCTCTCTCTCTCTCTGTTCTTTAAACCTTGAAAGCTTCTTCGAAGTGTCTTGCATGTCGATCAGTTAATTATTCAAAAGGGCCATGGAAAGCCGTGCTGTCGTGGATTCCCATTTTACCCAAAAGGATCACACTTTGGGACTGTTATGTGGATGGGTGAAGCTCTATCTTTTCATGGAGAAACCAACCATTAATGAATTCTTTAATGAGTACACCAGCGGTTCGCTCTTATCAAGAACGCTTTCAAAGAGATTGGTGGATCTTGCCTTGGTGGAAGATGAGGTTGCAGGCAAACATTATCGTCCTTGATTCGTTCGCCTCTCCACGTGGGTATCAAATTGGATGTGACAAGTTACAAGGAATGTTAAATTGTAAGTGGCCCTTAGGAAAAATTTGCTCTGATGGGGAGTGGAGTTGGCACTCTTTCTGGTATCTGAGGGAAAAAGAGGGCACGCCATCTGCATTTTGAGATTGCTTATCCTGTTGGGATATGGGCCAATACATCGCCCATCATTCCTGATTAGATATAAGGCTCGTTCATGATTACCATTTTCACTTTTCTGGGTCGATGCCAAAATCGGCTGAGAAAGCAGTTTTCCCTCGAAAAGTCACGGCTTTTGCACTCTCTTTTTTTTTTTTTTTTAATCTTTTCCTTTGGCAAATCTGGGGAGAATTAAACAAAGACAGAATGGACAGACAAGGATAAAAGGTTGAGAGGAGCAGGAGTGTGCGTTGAGAGGAAATTCGAGTCACTCATTTTATTGGGGGGTGACACCTTTCGGTGCCTTTAGGTTCTCCAATCTTCTGACAAAGAGGACAGAATGAGAGAGAATGATCGATGGAAATATCAGAGAGGGAGAGAAAACGACCACCACAACTCGAAAGAGAATGGATGGGATTGCGATCTCATTTGTCCTTTTATTTTTTCTTCCGTGGATGGCGAATGTGAATATTTTCATGGCATCCTATTCATAGGACAAAGTTCCTAGTCCTAGGTCCTGATGTTGGATTTCTAGGTTAGGTTTGTCCCCATGCATCTTGTTCGGTAGCTAAAAAGCATCGATTTGGACGCCCACAGCAGCATGGCGTTGTGGTGGAAACAAGTCTTCCTAATTTCACATTTTGGCTTTTTGGGGGTTTTACTTCGTTCAACATGGCATAGCGGTGGAAACATTCTTTCTAATCAAGGGGCGTCTATGTGCACGGTTCACAAGCGTTTTCATTTAAGTTTAGTCGCAATAACTGTTTCTGCTCTACGATTATCAAATCTAGGATACAGCAAGTGACCATGATTTGGTTGTTCAGACGTTTGAATGGGAAGATAGTATGCCAAACAGGCTGGTTTTGAATGTCCGTTGCTCGCACAATTTTAGTTTATGATTTGCCTCAAAAGAGCACGCATCGAATGATCCAACCTGACCGGCTTATTCTCTAATTATCAGAGGAAAATTGCGCGAGTGCTTCATAACCTGGAACCATCAAAATTATAACTCTGGTTCTATATAAGTTTTTTTTTTTTTGATAACCTAGGGAACCCCCGCACGGCCGATAGCCGGGGAGTAAACCCTGGGGGCGACACGTGCTAGCCACCACACACGTGCCACCGGTTAAGTCACCCTGCGGCGCCCGGGATTCGAACACTCAACCTTTTGCGAGAGGAAGAGTGCGCGCTCCAGCAGCGCCATCCAGGCGGGTGGTCTGGTTCTATATAAGTTTTGTCTAGGGTAAAACTCGAACGGTATCGAGATGGGAAGTCCAAACAATTGGTCCTTTGCCAATGATGAGACCAGCGAAAAGGTCTCCCCCGTCCCTTCTTTTACAAGCTACCATCTTTTTCAAGTGAAAGACAATTGCAGAACACTTTCTTGCACTTCAAATTGCGGGGAAGGATCTAAATACAAGTGTGGAGGTATCACGTCAAGGAAATGATGCAAAGATAGTATCACGTGATGGTGTGCGATTTCTCTGCAATCCAAAGTGTAAGGAAACTATGTTGGAATGCAGAAAACCAAATGACGAATGAAGGTCGAGGCCGCAATTAGTTCTTTAGAAATCCCCAAGGTCCCATCCCAGCACCGATCCTGCATATTTCCGAAAATCGGTGTTTGGTAAGATGAGAATTCTCATTTGTAACTAAAATCATCAGTAATGCGACTAAAGAGACAAAAAATTTAGAGAGCTGAGATGTCTATCTTGTGGCATCTAGAAAGAGATATAAGGCGCAAAGAGCCTTTATAGAAACAGAGCATTACCTTAAGAAACCAGCAAATGTCCTCAAAGTCATATAGATGGTCAAAGCAATCCAAATGCCTATAAAACCGTGAGCTGAGGACAGTGAACACAAACATACAATGCTCACTACAGACACCAGCACCTGCAAGTAAATAAAATAAAAGAAGTTGAGAGAGATAGAGAGAGATGCGCCGTTTAATTTTCTCAAATGTGAAGGTAACAAGTCCCTTTCTTTTTTTTTTTTTGGTCAGAAACAAGGCCCTATCTTAAAAAATATGCTTTCGTACATATGCAATTTCATTATCTGTGAAGCAGTGCATAGTATAATCTCTAAAACAACAAGATCTTCAGTCGCATACCATTGAGTAGGCTGCATATGCAAAATCAGACGCACCATAGTTGATTCCGTCAAAAACAAAGGCTAAAGCGTTGATGGGTTGAGTCACTGCAACAAACTAACAAGCAAAAGTTAAAAATTCAGTTCCGGTATAACTCAGTCTCGGATGATTTGGAAGAATTTTCTTGAAATTCAAGGCCAGGAAAGGGAGATACCGGAATCCCCACACTAATAAGATGTAAAACACCAACGTCTTCCGTAAATAATCCGGAAGCAAACTGTAACACCGCGACAAGGACAACAGAGAGAACTAGCCCCATGGCCAAACCCAACTGCATATCAAAATCAAAGGCGTTTCAGAATATAGAGAGCTGACAAAAGCTACTCCGTCAGGATAAATATTTGAATATACCTGCAATACACGAGAAGCTGTTGACGTGGCCTTCTCGTAATCTCCCCTAGCGAATGCACTTGCAAGGATTGCCTGAGAAAAATAAAACTCATCTCAAACTACTTGAGAAGAAAAATTGGAAATAGTTTCACTAAAAAGAAACTTAAGGCTTTATTGGGGAAAACATAAAATAAGTCCATAAATATTATGGTTTACAGTGCACTCAATCAGATAAGATGTATAGGTCTGAACCGAGCTAGAAGTTATGAGATTCAGGCACCAGCATTATCACCTCAAAATCTCCAGGTAATTATCCTCAAACGCTCACGTGATCCTTCAATTAGATTGTTAATCTCCCAGGGAAACTACAGAGCTCTCTTGCGAGCACTTATTCTAGACTAATAGTAGAACGGTGACAAAGGAGACAGGTAAATTACTAAGCCAACAAATACCCCAACTCTTAAGCTGATGCAGTAGAGCAAGTAGATGGAAGAAAACAGCAGAGACGTGATGAAACACTGAGTCAAGTAACTCTTGTTCAAGGAATTGAATTGAGAAAGCCATCTAAGATAACTTCTTCCACTAAAACATATTCCAATTAGCATCTTGCAAGTTCTAATACTTGCCAAAAATGCATACCTACGTCTGTTGACATTCAATAATGCATCATTCATAAGACGGAGCAACGACATTGAGAATACTAGGGAAGACTGTTTCTGCTGTTTCCAGCATCTACCATTCAATGCGTACGCATCACTTTACATCCTCCAAAAAAAAAAGATCTTCAGGAAAACTATGCATGTTCACCAAGGCATTTCTTTGATTTCGATGAGACATCACTTGTGACATCTCTTTTACCTGTTTCAACCATTCATTTTCTGTTTCACCGAAACATAAAAACTTAAGCCACTCATTTCTTACTTGTCCAGCAACAGCCAATCCGTCAGCAAGCAAAGAGGTTGCAAGCCAAATTTGCAGGCAAACTTGGAAGGCAGCCATTGATGTTGCTCCATGCCTGGCAGCCAACGATGCTGCCAGGGTAACACAAAAAGTTACAGCAATCACTCTCACCAGCAAGAGAAATCCTGGAATAAAATGCACAGAGATAGGTCAGCTTAACCACTAAACCAAAATTTCATCATTTATTACAAACATTTGTGTTCATCCATATACCAGACCCGTCTACTTTCCACAAGATATGAACACGAGACATGTTTGAGAAGAAATGATGTGAGAAGGAGCAAATCAGGACAAGTCTGTTATAATTTCGTCATAATCAGAATTGGAGAAATTATAAATGCCAATGAGAAAATAATCCGACTTTTTAATACTTCAATGAATATTAGCTGTTGTACAACTAACTCAAACAAAATACACGGAAAGAAAATGTGCCACGGCATTCAATGTTATGTTTCTCATCTAATATGCTTCACAAGCAGTGGTTATATCCTTTTTATTTGCGTAACTTCAGCAAATCAACTAATCATGTCCTTGGTTATCGTTAAAAGAAAGAAAACCAATCGTGTCCAATCTAGAGAAGAAACTCGTAATACCGCATAGAGAAAATGGCGTTGCCATCTAACAAGAAATCTTACATATTCATTTATCTGTAGATCATCAAATTAAATTTTTTTATTTGAAGCTGCATCATTCATAAGATTAAAAAGAAACAATGCCGGGTTTTGACGAAGACGAGGATGGACTTATAAAGAATAGTAAAAACCAAAAAAATACAGGAGCTGACAAGCATATAAAATTTACCGTTCCTCAGGAATCGCTCAAATTTGAGATCTTTAATGCTTGGAGGTAATAGATCAACTTGTGACATTAATTTCCACAGCAGTATAAGTGAAATCAAATACCTAAACATAACAAGTTACTGTGTCAGAGAGTAAAACCACCTAGAAAGTAGCATCATTATCAGGCAAAAGTGAAATCACAGAAGGGGAAAAGTTCTATATACATGCAGAACTTACTGAGATATAACATGGGCAATTGCTGCACCGCTGATGCCCATCCGGAGAACAAAAATAAATAGAGGATCCAAGATGATGTTTGAAGCGTCACCCACCACTAAATGGAAATCAAAAACCCTGAATTAATCTTTAAAACCAATTAAAAACATACCTTTGAATTGCGATAATAACAAAAATTGTATACATTGAACTTCTGCTGATGCAAATGCTATATGATGTGGACAATACATTTTTGTGATTATCTAAGTTAAGGAACTCAATATCCATGGCCCATTTGCTGGCCCCTCCACAGTGATAGCAATTCCAAAAGGTAATATCTAGTAGGCATACCACACTAGATGTGTCTTCCTAAATATCTGAGAGACAGGAATTTATCTCATGATCTTGATGTGCCCTCTCTGAACCATTTTATCAATCAACATCTTTGCACAAAGGCTGGAGCTGAAAGGTTTTATGAAAGAAGATTTATTCACCGGAAGTAAAAAATAAAGTACAGCAAAGCCAAGAATTTATTCCTTCAAATAAAGTGAGCTTTGCATCATTGTCTCTATTCGAATCTACGTATAAATATGCAGGTTTTCATCGTGGAGGGAATGCCACGAGCAATGAATTTCCTCATGCTTCAAAACGTTGTAAATGCTGCTTATAACCAAGCTCTTGCTTCTTTAGGGTACTTGGTGAAAGTCAAACCTCAGAGGTCTGAATGTATACATTGAAGCAATCAGACCCCGTTAAATGTATCTATTCAAATGGATTTTTTGCCAACATTGATAACTAAACACACTAATTGACATAATATAGCAGACATTCAAGCTGCTCTGTAAGAGGCAGAAAGCAAAATCTGCATTCCACAGAAGACTAATGCACTGGCTTCCTTTCTTTGGATGCCCGAACATATTCATAGCAATACTCAATTCTAGTTTGTGCTAGCACCAAAAAGTCCACGTAGATAAAAGAAAGTTTGGCAGAAGGAGCCTTCAGCTCACCTGTCGCATACAAAGGAGTTTTTGTATCCTTAAATCCTCGAAAGATTCCTTGCATGGCCAAAGAGAGAAGAACAGCTGGAGCACCAAGTGACCTCAATGTTAGGTACTTTTGAGCAGGCATTAGCATGGGCGAGTCCTGCACCAAGAGATATCCCTAGTCTCAGTATGATTAGCCACATGTGCCCAGTTGAAGGAAAAAAATTTGCTGGACTAAAAGTTATAATCCAAACCACATGGACTGGAAAAGCAGATCAGTTTTGAAAGTAGAATGACCGAATCTCCTCAACGCAAGGCACAATGTGTTTCCTCATAATAAGAGCATAACCGAAAAACACAGAACTCACAGGCTTCACGCCCATGTAGTTTAAGATTGGCTTGGCAGAAAATATGAGGAACAAAGTTTGCACTATCCCAAGTACGCTCCCGATAACCAATGCCGATGAAGCTGATGGAATATGTCTTCTCTTATTGTCAAGATTAGCCATTTTATCGTAACTAGTACTAGTGGATGATGACTTGCTGGTAGAATCTGCCAAAAGAGAAATTCGGTTTTCAAACATGTCAAAAAGTGGCACTGATAACAGAAAATCAAAATGACCAAGCAGGAGGAGCCTTAGTTATCAATGTGCTCTCGAGGAATTGAGTAGGCTCATGAGAAAGGCGATCTAAATAGAGCGTACCGCTCTGAGGTAACAGCTCTTCCATTTCAACATCGCTTTCCTTGTCAACGGGAAACCATTTGTCTCCATTTTTGTTGTTCTGTCCTTCAATATGCAATTGCTCTATGGTATCTTCTTCCGCAACGAACGAAGTTGTAATACTGACAAGAGGGAAAATTGTAATCTTCGACACTTGATTAAAAACGGCAATGGCGACTCCTACAGCTGCAAGCTCAGTCGGACCTGCATATATCCCACCCAAGATTTCGAAGAGAGGAAGTCACAATGTGAAATGGCAAAGAGATGTATTTAGTTACTGACAGTCAAATGAAAGAAATATAGAGAAAAACATCGGGTTTTGCAGCACATTAGAGAGAAGGCACATAAACACAACAAGAATGCACATTCTCCACACTGTTCAACTTAACATACTTGAAGGTTGAAGAAATGAGCACAAGTATATTAAATGCTTTCGAAATTCTTGAGTGTTGAAACATACGAGTGCAAGTTGAGAACAAATTTATGAAGTTTCCATCAATTTTCGATACTCCTAAGGCCGTTCCAATGACTTTGAGAACCTACAGAAAATGAATACCAATAACAGACAAAACCCATCTTCACATTTCATCTTAGCACACCAACAGTGTGGGTATGTACTCTCAAACAGAATCAACACCAATTACAAAAATATCAGCATGATACACAAAGCACCGTCAGTAAAGGCATGATCTGCATGAATTATCCAGATTCAGTCAATAAGATTGTATGCTCCTTAGCTCCATTGCATCACTAATCGAAGCGCTCTTTCACTCTTGGGACGTCAATTGGCAGTGAAGAGATGAAAGCTAGGCCATGAGATGTTACAATAGATATGAAGCGAAAATACGTATCACCCAACAGAGTATCCTGAATAACTAAAAAGAGGAGCTGATGACCGACCTATGTGGCCAATGAAGGCCGTATCAATGAGAGAAGCAACGGGGTCTGCTGCTAAAGCCAAAGCTGCAGGGAGCGCAATCTGCGCTATCTCAAGACCGAGCTGATCTTTCTTGAACACGTTTCTGACCACCGCATTCCAAATGACAATTAGGCATGACATATCGTATGCTGGACTGAACGATTCGCCGGATATAAAACTTCTCCAATGACAAGAAATGAATAGTAAAAGCAAAAAGACCAGTGATCTTTGACAGGGGAAGCATACGCTTCCCACACCACTTAACCCTAAATTGCCCCCACAGAGTATATGGAAGTGGTCATATTTCATGCACAAAAACTTGCCCTATTTACAGTTGTGGCAACACCTGGCTGCTAGCCCGGATTACAATTCGTGAAACGAAAGTAGCAACATCAGCACAAACAACGGAGGAATTAGATTGGAAACTGGAATTTCACTCAAGAACATCAACAAAAGATGCGTGGGTAACGAAAATGACTACCTCGCGTCCTTGAAGAACATAGACAGAGCCATCTCCCTAACGTTCTCCCTAAGACGGGAAACACCCTCCGCCAAGATCGGAGTCTCGAGAAAATGCGGTCTCTCCCCACTTCAAGAATCACCGAAAGTCGCCCATTTTTTCAGCAAACAAGAACGATAAACAAAGGGGAAAAAACCGAGACCCGACTTCAAACCAGAGAAACAGAGGAACCCTCCGTGGAATTAACAGGGCCGAGCCCTTGCCACTTGGAGTCTTACGGAACCGCTGAGGGACGATGAGCCAGGCGATGCGCAGAGAGTTCAAGAAAAGGTTCAACGCGAGAAGGAAGCGAATTGACGAGGAGGGTGGAACCAACCAAGTTGACCGCGGAAACGAGGCGAGAGCGAGCCTCCCCCAGATGACGACGCCCAGAAAGGCCCGCGAGAGCGACACTGCGCCGGCGTCTGTACGACGATTACAGTAAAATAATAGCCAAGCGAGCGATGATGGTCAAATCTTCGTTTCGCGGTCGCGGGAGCTGAGAAAGAAGCGCCGGAAAGATTGCCGCCGGAAAAATCCGAAATGAACCGTGCGGCCATGCCCCAGTTGCCAAAGTAACCATGCATCACTCGCGTCTCCCGCCCTGGCGCAACGGATTGTTATTTGTTACGCGGTCTTAACTTTACTGAATTTGAAAAAGCTTAGACTGCAGTGCCCATGTCCGCGGCATCGAGATAAAGTAATTCCTAGAGAAATCGAGGATCCAACAGTTGATCGAAGTAGCCAAAGCTGGATAGAGAGATTCAAATACAACCGCATCGTTATTCAAAACAGCATATTCCTTTGCGTTTGTTGTGAAAATTTTCAATTTATGACGGTACGACAAAACCGTGTATAGGTTTTTTTATAGCAAGCAAGACATGATAAAATGGAATTCTACGGGTTCGGCCAGGAACATGGCAGAACGTTATAAAATACTTAATTTATGACGACACGACGTCGATAACAGTCTAATTTCAAATGGGCCACAACCAAATCTTCCCCCAGGCGAATTCCCAGTTTGTCCAGCTCGTGGCTCCGCGCAGCTCGGCCCAGAAGACAAAGGAAGGAACTACTTCTATCATCCAAGGGTTCTTCTCAAATTTCTTAGCCTTGACGAGAGCGGGACATTTTCTTCGAAGATGCATCCCGATTGACCAAGGTGACGACGTGCGAAATATTGCGCACCGGCTCGATTTTACGAAACGAAGGCGATGATGAAACTATACCTGAACGACGATTTCTTTCCTTTTGCTATAAAGAGAAGGCTGATGTAACCTAATTCGGACCCATTGTGAAACCGAATTTGACTGGCCAAAAACATTTTTCAAATTTTCTGACCCAATTTTTTTTTGTTTTTTGCGATTTCGCACGACTTCTATCAGCGAAGCATTTTCCTTACACATTGAGTTGCCCGATATTAAAGATTGTGAACCTACACAGGCCTAATGGTAATAATAGTGAGCGATGACCCGTGCCCACCCTTCCTCCTGCTCCTTCGCCCTTTCTTACCCTTCTCCACCTCTATCTTGCCGGTTCCACGGATTCACTCGGAAATCGGACCAAACCGGTGATCGAGCTCACGGGTGAGTCCGGTAATTAATGTGCGGTTCCTGATTTCCATTTGGTGAAATCGGTCCCTGGGTGGGAGCCGTCCCGCAAACCCATCACCCCCGTTGCACCGTCCATCACGTGTCTAAGTAAAAGTTCGAAGCTAGAACCCGCGAGCACATGATCAATTCTCGACAAAATTTCGACTTTTGCCTCCAAAATCATTTGCTCGTTTTCCGTTCGCCGGCCGGCGAGAAGAAAGCCCAATTTCTCACGGAGCGGGACCCGCTCAACTCGCTCGCCCCGGGTCGTTCGTAGCTTCTCTTCGCGCGCCGAACAATCTCGCCTTGCCTCGCCTCGCCTCTCGACCGGTCGCGATGGAGAAGGCAGCGGCGGAGGAAGGAGAAGAGCGGCGGCTGCTATGGCGATCGAGCTCCGAAGCCATGGCCTCCCTCGCCCTCGGCAGAGTTCTGACCTCCCTGCTCTCCGCCCGCCCCAGGAAGCTCCGGGACGCCGCCTCCCGCTTCTCTCCCGAGCTCCGATCGCCTCCGGCCGGTGCGTCGCGGGGTCTCTCTGTTCGCCAGTTGCGCCGGTCGCGGCGCCTCTTGCGGGTGTTTTGCTGCCGCTGTTTTGTTCCGTGCTCATCTCTGTTTTGATGCGAACAGGTTCTCTGGACGAGTCGCTGTTGTTTCTGCACCAGTACGTTAAGGACGCGGCCGAGAGGAAGGAGCGGTTGGACCAGGTTCTCGTTCCGATGTTCGAACACGTAGGTGTTCTTGCCTGGACTGTTGGTTTACTCGAGCGAATCAATTCCCGTTAGGCTGTTTTGGTTCGAATTTATACTCTGCGGTGCGGTTCTTTTGTGCTGGAGAATACTTGCTCGTGCTTTTTGGGGAAAAACCTAATTTCCTTCCTGATCGACCGAGTTTAGTGTGTGTGCATGCTGTGAAGCATTTCTCACTTTCGGCGCTTTTCATTGCTCGGGATCTCTATTCAAGAAGGATGTTGGTTTCGGGCAAATGGGTTGCGTCTTCAGCTAATTCTGTTGCCTAGCAATCTGTTTCATTTGATTCTTTTATCTGCACACATGGACAGTTCTAATCAGTGTGTAGATGTTATTGGATATTTAAGGAGTTCCTGCCTATTGGATTGGATGATGCAAGCAACTTTTTTTCATAAACTTTGATGTGATTTCACCCCTTCCTGTATTTGAGATGCACAGGAGAGAATTACTTACTAATTCAAGCTTTATCTGGAAAGTGCCTTTAAAATACTGTGTTTGACAAGGGATGCATGGGTTCTTGGGAAGAAAGGATCTGTAGTGGTCCACCTGGATGCCATGAGTTAATAGAAAGCTGGATCTATTTACCTAGAGAACTACGTAGATTGTTACAAGTGGACTGAAGGAGCGTGTTAAACCTTTCTCTATATAGGAACAAGATGTCATTTTATTTCTCTAGAGTAATAGATGTGCTACAAGTGAATCGGCTAATGTTCAATATGTTTGCGCAGATATAGGTCATGTTCAATATTTTTTTTTATGAGGCAAGCATGTTACTTCATTTTGTAGTTTTAACTTATTTATTCTTTGTTCTTGCTTCTTACATTCTGTGAGCTTTGTTGTCAGTAAAATCTGGTACTTTTCTACTTAACTGCTGTCATATCTTTCACTGTTACATGCGAAGCACTTGTTTTTGCAGTCACTGAGGAGCAAAGAATCAAGACACTCTGGCCAAATCTTGATACTTCTCGACTGGCTCGTTCAAGATGAGTTCCTTTTCCAATATTTCATGGAGAATCTCGCTGACATTATCTCTAGAAAAGAAGATCGTTATATATCACTGGGCTGGTGTACCCTAGTACGAGGTCTTTTGGAATTTGAGAGTGCAATCAGCCAATATTTACTGGATGGTAAGGGTACAACATGCCCATTCATGTTAAGACGAAGCACTTGCACATACCAAATCATTTTCGATATCCTTGTTTTGTTTGTATGCATCTGCCTAATTTTTTCATCCATCAAAATGCATTATTGTGATTGGAATTGCACTCTTATTCCATTTCGTGTAGTTTTTGATACACTTAGAAGAGGATGTAAAAGTCTAATAATCTGAATCTTTGGAAAATTTATTTCTTTTGAATTTGGTAAGTTGCTTTAAGGATCCATTTCATGAAAAAAGGTTTCCTTTGGCATTTCACATTGATCTATGCTTCATCAAGGAAAATTTATTTTGTTGAGATGTTACTGTTAACGTTATTGTTGATGGTGGAACTCCCTTTTTAACTTCCGATGGCAGGATTAAGGAGGAAGTATTATGTGATTCTGGTGATGCTTTGTCCATGTATTTCGCATCTTTCTTCTATAATACGCAAAGGAAGGTATGTGTCTCTTCACTTCTGAATTCCGCGACCTGCGCCAACGACTCGATGCTCGCTCTGTAAATCTTTGGCATGTAAAACCTACTTTGCCTGTGAAGTATTGATTTGTTTGCTTCTTTCAATGATTTTGGTTTTCCAGTACCAAGTTGATGTATTGGCAGGCCATTTTTAGGTTGCTTTTCCCTCCATATCTCTTGTAGTGGGAAATGGGTGCGGGTTTGTTTTTTCTAGTGCCTTGAAAAATCCAAGAATCAGTGCTTTCTGCATTGAATACATTCTCTCTTTTCTTCATTCTATCACAAAAATCAAAGGTCTATTCTGTTGGAATTTGTGAGAATCCTTTGTGAATGTGCTGATGAATATACATGTCTATTGTTTCCTGTTCATATTTGTTGCCAAACTTTTGTCGGTGCACCTAAAGTGCAGTCTAAGTTAAGTGGGACATGCAGGAATTCCTCAAATGGATACCAAGGAATCATCCCATCTAAATATGGATATTGGTTTGCTTGTTGATTTACATAGGCAGAAGGTTGTGGGGGAGTGGAGGGGGGAGGAACAAGAGTTCTAAATTCAAAATCCAAAACTCGCAAAATTTTCCACGGGGGAAAGAAATGGTTACAGATTTACCACACTACTTCTTGGTAGAAAAAGTGTAAGAAATTTAGAAGATGTCCCCCTTTCACGGTTAGAAACAATTATTTCCATTAATTCCTTTGGTGTTACTTCTAATTTTTTGAGTTTTTAGTGTCAAAACTTGATTAAGTAGAAGTTTCTTTCTGAGCCAACTCACTAAAATTCTTTCATGATATGTAATGCTGGATTAGGGTAAAATTAATGTTTGTCGACCGGTGATATCCCACCAGAAATTTTGAGAAAGCAAGAATGGAAAAGGAAATTCCAATAAAAAGTACCCAAGCCAAAATCTTTTATTTGCTATCGGATTGCAATTGTTAAAGTCCTTTCCCTTTGGAACCCTCTTATCCATGCTAATGAACGGATTGAGTCTTTAAAAATTGTGGATTGTTTATACTGATAGTTAAGGGACAACTCTCTTTTTACATCTCTGGTTAAAAAACCTGCCCAAAAAAAAACTTTCACTCTTGTTATCTGTGCTTATTGTTCCTCTGAAATTGGCTTTTTACCATCTCCTTCTTGAAAGTTATTTGTTTGCTCATGCAAAAGAATGACGAATATATGTGCTTGAGGACAGGTAGGCATGTATAGCGTTTGTGTTGCATAGAATTATGAGATGCAAGACAATAAAATTAGGAACGTTTTCTTAAGTTGGTAGCACTGGTCTTGCCTAGTGGACTTGCTCATTAAATTACAAGGTAACAATGTCACAAGTATGTGGGAGGACCATCCAGTGACAAAGGCGTTCCCTAGATCCTAGTATGAAATTTGCTTCAAATAATATGCTTTTGAACCTTAGAGATTAGTTTGGTAAGTTGTGCAAATATTGTAGGATCTGAAGAGAGAGGGAGAGAAAAATACTAAAAGACTACATCTTGTCATTAACTTAATAGAAAGTGTGCATAAGATGGCTAATTACCTTTTCTGTCACCTACTTACTATTGACCAATAGCATTAAATATACCCCGAATGAGTCACATAACACATATACGTCTAGTAATATGTTTTAAATTGAAAGAAACCAACGTCATTTTCTGCAAACTTTGGTTGTGTTTTGAATTATCTCCATGTCTTAGATTCATTATTTGTTGAATGTTGTGGAAGCTATCTCATGAAGTGTCACCATATGCTCTCAAGAAATTTCTTTACAGCCTTGCAGAGCGTTAATGTTATCCTTTGAAATGCTTTTTTGCAGCTCCTTGCAAGATGGATATGAGTTACCTTCTCGTCTTTCAATTTCCGCTGCCGATTGTTTTCTAGCTCTAACTGAAGCATTGACAAGAAAAGACGAGATTGTGAGCAACCATGAAAGTTATGTAGATTCGGATGTATCTATAAACGCAAGCAGGTTTTTGCCTGCTGCTGCTGCTGGTGAGGGAACTGTTGGAATCCCAAAAATGGAACTAGAACCGAAGAACTTGCTTTCCAATCACCTAGATGAACTCGTCAATCTGGTGCAGCTGCTCTTTGCTGTATGTCTCTTTCATCTCCTATATGTAGTTTAGATTGTGAGAGAATGTCAGAGCTAGTTGGTTGTTGGCAATGTCGTAGTTAGATTTCTTTTTCCTTGACGGTGGCTGAAGGAATAAGAGAAACGATAATAAAAATTTACTGAAAATCATAAGTGCATTGGCATGTTTAGTTACTGAAGGCTTTTGGCTTGGGCTGGTTTCATTAGTCAATATTCTAGATTTGTCCTTATTTACATAGAGTACCCACACTATGATGCAGTGGAGCAGAAAGAGCCGAACCTTACATGCTAGAGGACTGGAAGGAGTTCTCAAATGGTTACTGGATATTAAGAAGCACTCTGGTTGCTCCCAAAATGAGGCAGGTCCTTTACATCTTCACTTCTTTTGAGGTTTTTACTGTTATTTGTTTTTTTTTCAAAATTTTCTGTAACTAATTATTTTGTTTCCTATAACTTGGAAGACAGACTTAAATATAATGAAGACTCAAGAGCTACTACTCTCTTCATGTTGGAAGCATTACAGCAAGTTGTTGCATTTGGAAGATCACAGGTTCTCTCAGCATTCTAAAGCATGGTTGGAACAATACTTATCTGGCATTCAGGTTAATGGAACGAGTTCAGTTTATGCAGCTTTATATTTTTCCATCATCCTGTCTCTTGCACTCATCTATTAACGCTTCAGTAATGCTGTTAGTTGGTTAAGGAACTCTTTTTCCCAAGCAAGCCAACAAGTTTGTCCTAGAAAGTAGACCTTATTTAGAGCCCGTGTCTGTTAGGCACTGAAGCTTAAGGAATTAAATTCAGTGGTTAAGCTATTAGTATAGGGCAAACTGATAAGATAGTCCTGGCCCTCCTGGGTAGAAGGTCCCACTGAAACATATTTCATTTCAAAAAAGTTGGATGATTTGGGTTTCGTGGTCATCCCAATGCATCGTCATTGGTGTGGGTATCTTATTTCTTTACTCTGATGATTGGTGAGACATACTCTGTATGTGTATTACAATGTCAATACGGATTTATCAGGATGACCTTTTGTATATAATAGGCATTTCAAAAGGCTTATTAATTTCTTTGAATCGAATTTTATTGGTGGTGGAAGTCATGTAGATGGACCACGAATTAAGTTAAAGTCATTTT
Organism: Syzygium jambos; assembly: GCA_031216235.1. NCBI lineage: Eukaryota > Viridiplantae > Streptophyta > Magnoliopsida > Myrtales > Myrtaceae > Syzygium > Syzygium jambos. The sequence goes on from CM062220.1 coordinate 25,534,506, forward strand.
GTGTCATTACAAAGCAAATATCTGGTGGTGGACATTTGCTTCTTTATGAGGCCATTTTAGGTGGTGGTCAGTGGAGCATTTTCCTTGTTGGAAAATCTTAAATCTCTAGCTGGTGATAACCACGCAAGTCGACAGCACACTTCATTGGTTACCAGAAATTCTTTCAAGGAACGGTCACAAAGCTCTATAAATACATGGGCTCATGCATAATCTTTAGAAGGGAAGTCCAAGTCACTAGAGAAAGATTTTAGTTGTTTTATAAGTTGAAGCGTTTAGAGAATAATTAAAGACATAGAGACTTGTGGTATCATAAGAATTGTGATATTCCTGCAATCTAAATAGCGAGGTGCACGCTATTTGGAAGGTCTGTTGTAATTTGGAGCATAGCTATGTCACACCTTTTGCACTTAGTAAAGTATAGAATTTATCTTTGAGGATAATATTTGCACGCCTCAGATGTTCTTGTTTTCTACATTTTCTATTTGTAATTCTTAAATTTTCACAACACACCGAACATGAACTTATTATTCAGAAATGATTTCGCTTTTATTAGAAAGTTAATCATTTCTTAGATTTCCTTTTGGCGTCATATCCGGTTTGCTCAGTTGCTGTTACTCAAACATGCAGTCCTATGTAGAGAGATGTTCATACAGGCATGAGGAGTATGATGAGGGTGGGGCAGAGACCAGAAAGTTCTTCCTGAATTGCTTATGTCTTCTATTGGGTCGTCTTGTTGGCAAGAGGTTTGAAACTACTGTGTTGGAATATGGATCACAGATATCCCAGGTTCTTTTACCTCAGGTACTTATGTTGGAGGGTTTCAGGAGATTGCGCTACTTTTGTATTTGTAAGCTGGATTCCAAGTGATCAATTGCTTAAATTCCTTTGGAAATTATTAAGCAATAACTTATGATAGTGTTGGATTTTATTTTAAGACAAATATGCACTCTGCAGTATTGCTTTTAGATACTTTTTGAATTGATAAAAGCTCAATATGGGTGTGGGTACCCTGGCAAGATATTATCTTGAGCTCGGCTTGTGGATTATGTAATTTTCTCAATTGATTTTGAGGTGTAACTATGTAAGTTCGGAGACGGCGACAATGAGTTGTCTTGCCGGTTTTTCTTTGCAAATAATAATACTGCTGTTTTTGGATAGTTGATTTGGCGTTGTTGATGCTGGCATGTAAAAATAGTTTTAAGTTGTCTGAATGACATTAACTTGAAAAACTTGTTATATTGTTTTAACATTCGATATGGTAAAATATTTCTTTTGTGGCCAAGATTATGATTGGAAAGAGTTTCTGATTTGCTATCAAATATGAATCAAAATGAAATCCTACTCAATCAAAATTGTGTGGCAAAGCCATGCTGTGAACAATTAGCTGAGATATTTATGATTCAATGTGATCAAGGTGTTTAAGATATAGTGAAATTACACTTCTTGTTCAACGATACTCTGCTGGTTTATATCGTGTTGGGTTCACTTTATCTTTTTGTAGCTAGACTGACATACTGCCCTTTCTCCTCAAGCTAAACTGTGCAGATGAAGATGTGATAGATGGGATTGTCTGCATATTCAAGGAGACCATTTTCAAGTTGAACTGTTCTGATGAAAGCAGTCTTGTAGAAAAAGAACAGTTCAATGTGGTGCTCCCTTTGCTGCTTCAGCTTCTGGATGAGAGGGATGGAACAGCTAGAGCTGCTGTTACGCTCATTGCAGAATACTGTTCCATGTACCTTTTCTTTTCTTTTCACTAATCAGTTCGGGAGATATAAGTTTTTGGGGTTCATGTAATTATAGGGGATGTTGATAATGAATTGTCAGGAACTCGGAGAATCACTGTGTTAATGAAGTTATAGATCGACTTGCTTGTGGAAACACTATGCAGAGAAGAAATGCCATTGATGTCATATGCGAACTGATAAGTCTATCATCAAAGACAGCGAGTGGACTTCCTCATTTGAAGTGGTAAGATTCTGCTACTTGACCGATTCGTGATTATTCTCTCTCTCTCAGCATACTTCAATCTGTTATTCTTATTAATCTTGTGTTTGGAAAAACTACAGGGAAGATATAGCAAACGGCTTGCTGAGATGCCTTAGTGATGGAGATTGTACAATTCGTGAACTGGCATCTGATTCACTTTCTAACATGGGTAAGTTCGATGACCGGGTCTGCTCTTGGCCTATGTACCCTGTTGGGTCACTCTATTTGAGAGTCCTGTTCAAGGATATGCTTTGAACTGAGAAATGTGTTATGTCCCTTGTATTGCTCTGGACTTTAAGATATCTCTCCCTCCTTGTTGTACAGCTAAGTGGCGTAATGAACATGTGAATCTAATGTTTTCCTCCAAGTTGATGCTTACTATTGTTCTCCATGATATATGCAAACTATGTCAGTTATACATTTTCTGATAATGACAGTCGTCTTGATGACATTCCATATTGATTGGTTTGACTTCTTGCAGAGCCTTCAATAGTGTTGCCTAGATTGGTTCAAATCCTTTATACTTCAGACAGAACATCGCAGTCATCTGCAAGGAAAGCATTTATTGGGATGCTTAGATCTCATAAACAGAAATCTGAAGTGATATTTATGCTGCTTGACTGCCTTAGGTCTCTCTCTCTCTCTCTCTACACGCCCCCACACACGCACACTGCGCACACACGTGCAATTCTCTCCTTTTCACTGTAACTAACACATTATCCTCATTATTTCAACATTATCTTTTGGATGTCCTCTTTTTGACTGTAGTATGTCTTCTGTTTCTGTTGCAGCAACCTCAATAGTAGCTTGGAAATTACCAAAGCTACCGGAGAGAAACTTGGAGGTGTGTTTCTATAAGGATGCTGAAATTCTTCTTTTAACGGCCTTGATTGTAAACATTTTTCATTTTATATTATGCTCTAAAAGTTCTTGTTGATGGTCCACATTAGCCACTAAAATGCTGTGATCTCACTATGTCAGATAATTCCCTTTTAGCAAATAGAAGCACTGACGAATTTTCAGATTTTTCCATTTAATAAGTGAAATTTAATGGGTATTTGTAAATGTTCATTGTTTATGTGTCTTTGTTCTTTCTGTTTCTTTGTGGTGGAAACACTATCTGTGACAATTATTTTGATGGTACACATGAACAATCTGTTAGCAGTTTCCACTTTTCACATGCTTACTGAGAGCCGTTATAAGAGAATTCTCACTACATCGAGCATTTGATTCTCAAGAATTCTGCTGAGTGGAAGTTTGTATTATTTTCTTGCTAGAGAATTGTAAGCATTCAAGTTCATCTCTCTGTGGCACTTGCAGAATCAAAGTTGGAAGCTGATCAAGTACTCAGGCTGACTCCAGAGTGGTCTGACAGTGTAAGAATATTATGGCACTATTCTCGTATCCTTGCTTATGTTAATAAATATTAAATCGAGGTTCCAATTCAAAAGTAATTTTTTCTTTTGTACTTCTTTGGCTTATGCACATTACATATACTTAGGTTTATCATTTCACTTTCCTTGCCTCATGGGAGTAGTAAATTCTCTCCGCTTTTACAATTAGCCAGATTTCTCTATTGGCATGAACTGTATATATTGATGACATTTGCACTGACCTTTTTTTTGGTCGAAATATTTGCACTGACTTCATCAGCTAGATTTCTCTAGTTTTTTCTACACATTATTCTTCAATGCATCTAATTCTATAAATGGGGAGTTGGTATGCCTTGAACTGAGGGTATTATGCAACTGAATTAACGATAAATGAGGGGGCATCTCGTTTTCTTGCTGCAATGGTTTAAAATGACTTCTGGTATTGATCATGCCTTTTTAGGCTCCCAGGACAACCATGCCATGTGCAGGTTATTTGCTGGAAGAGAGCCATTTTTTGTCGTTTCCTAACATTTTCTTAGCCACTTTTTCATGCAAATCAGACAATATTTTGTTCTAATAGCTTAAATGTGATATTATGTCTATATTTCCAGCTTTCCTTTTTCCCGTTTTTCTTTTTTTAAGTTTAATTTTTATTTTTTGAATTTCACAGGTTGAAGACTGGACAACTTTGGTTGGATCCCTGATTGAGAAGATGTTCAGTGAGCCATCAAATGCAGTTCTTGTGCGGTTTTTAAGTTATATAAGCGAACATCTGGCAGATGCCAAAGATATAGTGCTAGATCGCATCCTGTTATGCATGCAAGGACAGAAAGAGTATGTCTTTTAACTGCTTGATTCTCATTTCTTCTGCTTTGTCCTTATGATGCAGCCTGTTTTCAAAGTGGTCTCCCATACACCACCAACTTTCTTGGTGGCTATTTCTGTGTTTTCCCTAAGTTTTAGTGTTAAGACATGAAGAGGTAGTTTGTTAACAGACATCATAAATTTGAGGAGAACCTTCTCTCTTCTCTCTCATCCCTGCACCTATGCACTAATATTTCTCCTTTTGTGCTAAGTGCACTTTTACTCTGTCTTGTTGTCTTTTTGTTTATTTAAGGAGATTCTGGTGAGATTGTTTTGTTTCCGATGTTGTGTATTTCCTTGTAGCTTGCCATATGCTTTTCTTGCAGTGCATTAGTTACTCTCCTAGATATATTTGGCAGGGTTGACGAAAGCCTGCTTGCTCTGAGGGATACCATCAATTCTGCAAGTTATGATGCGGAGAGAATGCAGAAATCACTGTTTGAGCGCCTTAGCCCCCTACTCATTCTTAAAATTCTTCCTTTGAGAGTATTCAATGACCTCAATTCATCTATTTTGTACGGTCAACTTCTCAACCAAGACAGTATGCATGGTACAGTATCTCACTTTCGTAGACATGTCCTAAATTCTCAGTTAATATTGTTTTGTTAATCCCCTCATAGTAGTACGTAAGTTTTTTAAGTGCATGGGTTGTGGGAGTTGCTTAGGCTTCTTGGATGAATTCATATCTCTTCTAAAAACTCACAAGTTTTTCTTTTCCTGTGCAAATCGTCAAGAACTTGTTGATATATATGCACTATTCTTGTGATTCCAACTTCCCACTTAATGCATTTTCACTGTGAAGTCGTAGCTAGTGGGTAAGAGCATTATTCGGAGGCAGCAGATAGCAAGTTGGAATCACATCGTCTCCACTCAGACTAATTTAGGAGCTAGACCCATCATCCTATGGGTGTAGCCCTGCTCAGTGGATGTGGATCCCAGGGAGAAGTTGTGTGCATTTGTGGAGATTACTCAGTCAATCCAAAGTTCGCACACTTGTGTTATAAAAGGGAAAGAGAAAGAGAAAGTGGAGTGCTAATGTATTTATTATCAGTAGATGTTGATGCTGATATTAAAATTAGCAAAACATTTACCAAAAAGCAGCAAAAAAAAGAAGGAATCGTAAGCTGGTTTGGGTACAACTTTTTTATATGTTGAAGCGAAAGTTTGCTTGCAGCCCTCTGTTATTTGGCAGAGAGCAAGCCCAAGTTCTTTTATCTTAGTGTATCCAAATGCATTTATTACATGTAAATTTGTCTCACTGTTGATATATTCAGTAGCGCACGAGTAGATGGACATTGTCATTTCCTTTTTTGAAAATAATATTCTTCTTTTTGTCACGCTCTTCTTTGGCTATGATTGTGAAATTTGTCAGCCTTTTCTTGTGATTTTATATTTTATTTTTTATTCTTCTATTTGTTTGATGTATTTTATTAAGTACTAATTTCGTTTCTCCGCAAAATTTAATGTTTATTATCTGCTGGTACAAGTATTTAATTTGGTTTTTGTGAATTATGATGCTTAATTGGAACATAATCTGACTAGACCATGGAATTTGTCGGTAATAACTTGCTCTGAGTAAAACTGTGTCATCTTCTACTCAATCTAGTTTCGTTTGTCCTGTGCAAATATTGGTTCTTGTTTACATCAAATTGATGCTTTCCTTTGGATTGATAGTCAATATAGCGAGCGCCTTGAGTTAGGGGAATCCTGATTGTGACTCTTATTACCCATCAGAAAGACTAGTTCAATCCAATGTATTCCCATAGTCATTGTCTCATTATGAGCATTCCACCACTGGTGAATATGAGCCATATACCGTATGATTGATCTTTGCAAAATTTGTTCTCCTTTTCCTTTGATTCATTGTATTCTTATTGTCTGAGGATGTTGCAGCAAACACAGGCACTGGCATCATTGATGATGGCTGTGTTGCTGCTCTCCTTCTGAAGAGGTAGATCCCTGATATGATCATTATAAGGTTTCAACTGCCAGAATGAGAATTTAATGTTTCTAATCTTGTCTGTACATGGTGCATAAAATTTCAGGGCATTTTCCAAGATTGAATTTGAAGATGTTCGGAAACTTGCAGCTGAACTCTGTGGTCGTCTGTATCCTCTGGTAAATATCAGCTTACAAGCATATATTTGTGATTATGTAACCATTCACACGAAGTATGGGTTACAGGATCCATTTTCAGTGATTACTCTGACATTGAGTCACTCAAATAGGATATCAGCATAGCTGTACATGAGTACACTCGAGCTATCTATATTTTCCCGACCTATCAAATCTTTTGAGGATCAGTTTTGTCCTCTAAGCCAAGATGCCTTTATGTATGCTAGTTAACAGCCTAATTAAATGGGCTAGTTTTGGAAGATAGGTAGTTTAGAGGGTTTCAGAATTGGAGTATCTACTTTTACTTTACATATTATTGTTGCTTCTTGAGTTTCTCTGGAGAATGTAACAGGAAGAAATCAAGGTGTTTACATACCGGTGGTTGTTTTCGTAAAAACTCTAATTTTTTTTTTTTGATTTTCCAGGTGCTTTTTCCAATTATACGCTTCGATCTGGAAGATGCTGTGTGTCATCAGGACATACTAAAGATAAAGGCTTGTTTGTTTTCAGTCTGCACCTCTCTTGTGGTAATGTGCTTTTAGTGTGTTTGGATGACCATGTCATTTTCTTAGTTTATGTGCAACTCGCCTTTTTTTTTTCCCTTTAGAATCTAGCTACGTGCTTTAGTTTAATTCATAGCCTATGTGATGCAATTGAAGACACCACTTTTTTGTTTGCTCTTTTTGAGGTTGAGTTTGGAACCTTACTTACTTGTATTTACACTAGTAGGTTAGGGGCAGAGATCATACATTTGATTGTGTGATGCTCGAGATCATAAAATTTCTTGAAGTGGTTCTGCATTGGCCTTCGCTTGATGTTGATGATGGTACAGACATATTTTGCTATTCAACCATCATATCTTTTGTCGTATAAGTTAGAGACTTGATATTTCCTTTCATTTCAGTTTCGAAGGCACAGCATGGATGCATTGATTGTCTAGCGCTTATGATTTGTGGTGAGCTACAATCCCCAGAATTGTTCAGTGATTTTGACTTGAGGAAAATCACCTTTTCTAGGGGGAAAGGTAACCCAGACTTCTCGTCAACTGTGTGATTTTGTGTTGATGATTTTAGGATTTGACCTATGGCTTGATGTGCAGGGAAAACTGACTCTTGCTCTGTTCTCAGTCATGTAATCTGTCAATTGATAGCCAATGAAGTTGAATCCACTTCTGGTTTGAGCAATGAGCCCTTGGCCCTACCATTCCGATTATGCATGGCTAATGTTCTTATCAGTGTGTGCCAGAAGATAGCAGAAGGTGGCAAGAAATCCTTTTCTCAAAAAGCAATTCCAGTTCTCATTGATACTATTGAGGTACACTTTATTATATACGGTATTGAAGTTTTCGTACGAGCTCAGCTCTTTGACGTTTTCCTATAAATGGGATAAAAGGATACCAATTATAATAATGCAGGTGATACAGGATGCTGAGATTAGAGCTGCCTGTATTCAGGTTTTATTTTCAGCAGTCTACCATTTAAAATCTGCTGTGCTTCCTTATTCATCTGATCTTCTGAAGCTATCTCTAAAATATCTTGAAGAAAGGACAGAAAAGGTACTAAGATTTATTTTGCATATTTTTATTTGAATGTCATTTATTTTTTGTAATCTGCAACTGCAACGTATGATCACATTTTTTCTCCATGAGTTTCTTCCGTCGTCTTGCTGTGTTTGTGTTTCCCCCCATCTCTTTCTCAGTGAAGTTGGTGACATTAAATATTGCATGTTATGATTCAAACGTTGACATGGGGAGGCATTACTGCTACAAAATGTTTGTAGAAAATGGCCAAACTTGCATGTAAGGCGTGATATGTGTTGATTCCACATGAATCCTTACCTCACCGTCCTCTGAAATTTTTAATATGAAAGAAGCCTAAAGAATATAGGCCTAGGAAAACATGATATCGGTCTGATAGACAATCTGTTGAAGTCTTTATGTTATACAGATGTTTCTTACTGTGATGAAGCCAGTTTCTTCATACGAACTGTGTGTATGCAAGTCCCACCAGAGCTAAATCCAGTGCTTTAAGGCTATTTACAAAGTAGTTCATAATTTGCTCTGATAGAGTAGTTTAACTTAACTTGCTCTCCTTGGTGTGGTGAAAATGTTGGAGAAGGCATTTTCCACGGATTTATATGCTTTCAAATTCTTGTTCCCTCGTGACAAAAGCTCTCACTTCTATTGGAATAGGAATGGCTAGTGTAGTTGGTAGATGGATGAGTACATGCTCATAATTGATTTGCGGTTTCTATTTAAGCTCCCTTTGTCGCGAGGGGGAAAATTTAGGTGTCGACACCCGTCATGTTGAAAGGCTGTAATTTCTCTCAGGAAAGAATGGCTGCTGCAAAACTAGTGGCATCTCTTATGGCTAGTGAAGATGCGATTTTGGTTAGCATATCAGGTGGACTAGTGGAAGCAAGATCTGTACTTTCAACTCTATCAAGAACTGATCCTTCAAAAGACGTACGAGAAACATGCAAAAAACTGGTAATGTGCATATCGTCCTCTTGAATTTGGTCCCTGCACTCATTTTCCTGGGCGAAAAGTGCTTTGTCAGACTGCTGGATGAAATTCACCTCGCAGCTGCACTGCACTTAAAGTTATCTTCTTCTCTTATATTGAGAAATATAGAAAGAGCTGTTGAGAGGCTCCTGTGAAGTTAAATAGGAATGCCCATCTTCGTAGGTGATGATGAAATACAAAGTTTTGGTCGTATCATCATACCTTCAGATAGTTGCAAGTTAAAGAAAAGTTAATGATGGGCCAAGCTAGTTTTCGGTTGAAGTCGCTTTTTTTTTTTAAAGTTAAGTTTATTTTGGTGTACTGCGCCGTTTCGCCATGAGTAAGTCGGCATTGCAGATTGTCTTTCTCTGTGACCAAATGTACTTTTATACGTCAAGTGACATGGTAACGAATACCGATGCCTCACTCATGACTGAGATGTGCATGTATCTTTATGGTCTCTTTTCTTGTGTTTTGTAATGGTGTGATTTGTTAATTCTGAAGTAGTCCTAAGGTCCGTGATGTTGCGACAGATATAGTATACCGATTCTCTCTTCAAATTGTGACGGTTGATGGTTAACGTTGCTCCCTTCACGGTCCCATTTATCTTTTCGTTCGTTCTTCTCGGTTCCTGCTTCTGCCTTCCCGTCTCTCGCTCTCATACTGATTTATGTCCGACATAATGAAGCTGCTCAAGTTTCCCAATTTCGCGAAATTCGGAAGCTATTGGAATGCACAAGTACTTGGTGCTTAGCAATTGCTATCTTGAAGAAGAGAATGGTATCTATTATAACCCGTGATATATCCAATGTCATGCGTACAGCCATCTCACCTCATAATCGATTTTTCCTTTCAGTTAGATGAAAGATGGGCCAAATCCTATCAGATCGTCGCGAACCTTGTTTGTCGTTGAAGCTTCTCCTTATAGCTTTTCATGAGCCAATCATGGCTGGTTTCGATGCCATTGTTTCCTGCAGAACTTATCCCGCTTATCAGTCATTGCTGCACTCGTGCACACACTAGCATAAATAAAAGGATGTCGATCCGCAATCCACTGTAGTTCCTGGAATCTATAAAGTATGCTATGTAGAAAAAACAGGCAAAAAAAAGGTGATCGAAGCATTTATGCCTGACAACTTTATTCTCTCTTTTGAAACGTTGGATAAATATCGTTTCCTTTCGAACTTGGCCTGAGATTGAGATAGATAAGTGTAAGGTGAGGGAAAACCGAAACAACCCAATGACAAGGACCAAGAACCCGAAAACAGTGACGGAGAAGTGGAACCGGGAAAAGGGGAAACGCCTTTAAATCGTAAATACATAAGATAAAATATAGGGTAGGAAAGCAAAAACTTTAGTTCCAAGTGACCCCGACCCGACTCTTCTTTTAACTTATTATTTTCTGTTCCACTTGCCGAGAAAATGATATAAATGATCCACAAATTTTGATTTAATGTGTAATGTGTTTTTTGAACTTTTAATTTGTTTAATGTGATCCTTGAATTTTTAATTTGTTTAAAATAGTCCTTGAATTTTAGCTCAACGTGCAATATCGTTCCTGAACTTTTAGTCTGTTTAATTTAGTCTCTGGACTATATAAAAATATTTAATGTTGTCCTTGAATTTGAACGAATGGAAAGACAATATTGAAAATTTTCATATAGTCAAGGGATTAACTTGAACATGTAACAAAACTTTAGAGACCATATTTAATAAATTGAAACTTCCCATTATACTAAAATTTAAGGACTAAATCAAATAAATTAAAAATACATAAATTATATTACATATTGAATAAAAAATAAGTACACTTTGCGTCCTTATTGCCCACTTGTCATCCATATTCCTCTCCTTCCTCAACACTCTTCTCTTCCTCCCTTGCCACGATCATACACACCCACCTTCTCTCTCTCTCTCTCTCTCTCGACACAATAAGTCTTTCTCACAACCTCACTGCCTGTTTGCGCAACAGAAGAAGAGCACCACCACCCACAAGAGCCTCACACAAACCATCCACTCCCCATCCCAAGATGGCCGGTGTCGGGAAAGTTCCTTCCGAAAACGCATGTCGATCCGTGCTCGCGGCCGTCACCGTCCTCCTCCTCCTCGCCGGCGTCACGGCCCTCATCGTCTACCTCATCTACCGCCCCGAGCGGCCCCACTTCTCCGTCATTGGCGCTGCCATGTACGGCCTCAACGCTACGTCCCCGTCCACCATCTCCACCACCATGCAGTTCACGCTCCTCATCAGGAACCCCAACCGGCGGGTCTCCATCTACTACGACCGCCTCTCGGCCTTTGTCTCGTACAGGAACCAGGCGATAACCCCGCCAGCGTCGCTGCCGTCGCTCTTCCATGAGACGCAGAGCACGGTGGAGCTGTCCCCCGTGCTGGGCGGGGCGGCGGTGCCCGTGGCGGCAGAGGTGGGGAACGGGCTGCAGGTGGACGAGGCGTACGGGGTGGTGGGGCTGAGGGTGATCGTGTTGGGGAGGTTGAGATACAAGGCGGGTGCGATAAGGACGGGGCATTACGGGTTTTACGTGAGGTGCGATGTGTTGGTGGGTTTGAAGAAGGGCTTCGAGGGTCAAGTGCCTCTGCTGGCCTCTCCTCCATGCAAAGTTGATGTGTAGAAGTGCGATTTTACGTGAAAAAGTCGATAAACTAGGCCTTGCTTGTAATTAAGTTTTTACAAGCTTGCTTGCTTCTTCCTCTTTTGTTAAACTATGTTAAGCAAAAAATATACGTTGCAGCATAACTTTACCCTTTGAATGATTCTTTTCTTCTCCCCCCTCTTCTTCAGTTTGCATGGATGAGTCAGGTCAATCTTTCTATATGAATTGTGAATGAGCGGAGCTTCTGGTGCTGCTGCTTCTTCTTCTTCCTCTTCTTCTTCTGCTCATGGCCACCACCCACCCTAGTCTCCGATTCTGCAGGACACACGTAGGGCGACGAGTCAGCGCCAACACCGGACACGTGTGGCCAACCATGCTGTTGACCACGCAGTGTTTGTTGTTCATGCCGTCTTCTGCAGTTTATGCGCCATGCATGTACCTCATGAGCTAAGTTTATCTCTGGTGAGTTTCTGTCTCACCAGATTACCCATCGCTAATACCGCTAGTAAATTCCAACCATCTAAGCCAATGGTTTAACACTACTCGTTATGGCCAAAAACCACAAAATTCGTGCCCGTTGGAGACGTATCTGCAGCTACCGCGAGGAAGGTCATCATCCACATGCATTTCCCACGCAATAACGAACATCTTGCGGGTACAAAACTTCTAACTCGGGCATTGTTACAAGTGGTGGGTCGCTTATTAAAAATTTTGCCTAGGTATCAAGCAAAAGCTCCAATCCAAAATGAGGGGCGCTCGCCGTTCGAAGTTCGAACATCACGAGAGCGACAAAAGCAAAGTAATAAGATGGTTGGGCTCCATAGCCGCAGGCGATCTCTAACCAGCCCGGCCCACGAGTGTAATCAAACAATTGCAGGCTTTTCCGGGCTTGTTTGTTTGTTTGGTTGGGTTGCAAGGAGGTCCAATTTCAAGTTTTAGTTTATCCGCATTGGTCCCGCTAATCCAACCTATCCCCATGGCATAGTTGCCTTTAGGTGCACGAGATTTGATGTTACAAATGTTAATACTACGACATGATTGATTTAGCAAATAGACGTGGTTCATGAGACCGATGACAGGAGAGATTGCCGGATCACTTATCATCCGGGTGATTTCGGCCTGTGCGTGTACGTGCGATTCGAAGCAGTTTGCACGTAATTGGTGAGATTGGAATGTTAACCTCTGGTTCATCAACTAAAAATCCTCCAACATCTCAACCGACTCAGCTGCCCCCGAGGGAGGTGTTCCATCTTACGAAGGTTGATAGCACGGCATGATTAATTTCGCAAATGGAAGTAATGGTGAGCCCGGGGCGATGGAAAGATCGACCTTAGCGAAACACTCATATCATTTCGGCGATCTCGGTCCTTGTCGAGGTAGCTTTCGGCATAAAGAACCCAGCTACAGTTAGGTAGTCGGTGACAACGAAACAACAGATATCATAAGGCCGACCAGACTTGTCAGACTCAATATCAATAATTCTCAATTCATTCCTACGAGATGAGCGGGGGAATCCAAGCCCCGTTCTCGGGACTCGACTCGACACTCCGTGAACTCCCGATCCAGATTATCACGAGATCCTAGCTTGAGTAGTCCGCCGATCGACAAGCTATGGCCGAAATGTACAATCGAATTAAACTTTCGGTGATCACGTAAGTGTCGGTGGTCTCTCGAATGGATTGGTCACCTACCCTATTCTCCGGGGGCCACAAAGGAGAAAACCACTAAACGCGCCGCCCGTATGATCTCCGCCGGCCGGGCCGACGTCGCTAGGTACGCCAAAACAAGAGTCCACGCAATCATCTTCTTAGCCACTAATGACCATCCATCCATTTGAAGGGGGGAGATTCCAGTTTTTGCCCCTCCATTTCCCCCAGCTCTGGGCCCCGCCAGTGGTTGATCGCTCTTGGGAAGCATTTGGTTTGTAAACTATTATTATCCTCGCATTTCTTTTCTCTCTCTTATTACTGCTCAAAAACAATTTTGGGGGTGAAAGTGCTTTTCGAAAAATTATCTTTCTAATTTTAATGGCGAGTGTGCACTTATTTATTTATTTATTTTTTATAGATGGTTCTAATTTTTTGTTGACTGATTGTTTTCATCAAGCCGAACGCGCCCAAATTCTAGAAAATCAATTCCCGGGGAATTTCTTTTTTTAAAATGAAGGCGCCCGTAACGACAGAAGCTGCGTTGAGATTGTAGGAAAGAAATCTTTAAGAAATCTTTTTTTTATGTCGGGTTAATACTGGAATTGGACGGGACCCACATGTTGGTCAACCTTGAGGGGTTGACTTCCTCGGTGCTCTGGATTTCGAAAGTTGGCATCCGTTTGGGTCAGAATCTCTTCATAATTTCCGAAATATTGGTCAAACTTCAGACCCCCTGTTCACGTCAAAGCTCCTACCAAAAACAAATTTGGAAAGAAAAATGAGAAGAAATTACCTTCGAATTTCGTCCCTTTAATAACCGTTATTTAACCTTTTTTAATATCTAAGTACAAAAAAGAAGAGGCTGGAATTATAAAGTACGAAACCATCCCTTCTCTCTCTCTCTCTCTCTCTCTCTAAAAATCCAATCACCGTACGCCTCAACGCCCACCATCACCCTCCTTATCTCTCTCCCCAACGACGACCGCGACGACGACGGCGACGGCCGACGACTCCATAAGCTTCGCCGGAGCTGCGGACCGCCTCGCCCGGATCAGCGACTAGCGACGGTGGTGTTGGGCCCGGTTATTATGCTGCAGCTGTTCCTCGCGGTGGCGTTCTCGGCGGTGCCGCTGACGCTCTACGTGCCGCCCATCAGGAGCCTGAGCCTCTTCGTCGAGGCCGTCGAGGAGCTGCTCCGGCAGACCACCCTGTACACGCTCAGGGCGTACCCTCGCATCCGCCACGCCTTCACCCGCCTCTACAACTCCCTCATCCGCCTCTCCAGGTAGATAGGTAGGCAGTTCTTGATTTTCTTGTTTCTTGTTTCTTTGTTTTTCTTGTTCTTGTAAATTCGGCCGATCGCTAGCCGTCACAGAGTCGGAATCGATTTCAATTGTAATATCTCAGTTAGGGATTACGCACGATATATTGTTTCCTCCTCCGGATCTAGATTTCGTTTCGTTCGTTCGATCGTTTCTTCCATTGAAGCTCTGCTTCGGCTTGATGGAGGAAGGGATCTGAGGTTGGAAATATCACAGCTCGCCGTTCTTTTTGTATGTTAAGCAAACGAATCCATTCCCATGTGGGTCTTTCGTCTTCTCTCCTCATTGCTGTGGGTGGGGGGTTGATTGTGTTAAGTCACGTGGATTATTTAATTGTAAATTGTTTAGCGTCCTAGTTATTAGGAGTCTGTTTTGTAGTGGTGTAGAACATGACTTTGTGTTTTACCAAGTCAATAGGTGGTTTCTGCACGTTGCTGTTTTTTAGGGGTTAGTGGAGTACTTTCTTTTATGTTGTTAACTGTCGTGTGTCAGTTCTTTAAGAAGTGTATCTGATGTAAAGTTTTTTTTATGTGAAGAGAAAAATGCAATGAGAACAACGTAGTTCTTTGCATACTGTGTAGCTTTCCTTCTTCCAAATTCAGTAACATTGGTATCAGAGCAAGTTGTGAGAAGAGTGAGTTTGAAAAAGGAGAGATTGAACGTGAGATACCTTGTGAAAAGTCGCAGCAGCAACTTTTTCAATGGCCACTGATAATTTCGTTCAGCCTGCCATTCCTCGCTTTGATGGTCATTATGACCATTGGAGCATGCTGATGGAGAATTTCTTGCGGTCGAAAGAGTACTGGCATGTCGTCGATTCTGGAGTAGCAGAACCAGCGGCTGAAGTGGTGTTGACGGATACACAAAAGGCTGATTTGGATGCATTGAAGCTGAAGGATCTCAAAGCCAAGAACTACCTTTTTCAAGCTATCGATCGATCAACCTTGGAGACAATTCTTTGCAAAGACACCTCCAAGCATATTTGGGATGCGATGAAGAAAAAGTATCAGGGGAACGCGAGGGCAAAGCGCGTGCAACTTCAAGGGCTTCGGATAGAATTTGAGAATTTACGCATGAAAACCGGTGAATCTGTTACCGATTACTTGTCGAGAACAATGACGATCGCTAACAAGATGCGGATTCATGGCGAGAAGATGGAGGACGTCACCATCATCGAAAAGATTCTTCGATCAATGACACCGAAATTTAATTTTGTTGTTTGTTCTATCGAAGAATCTAAAGATATTGATGATCTTTCAATTGATGAGTTGCAGAGTTCTTTGCTGGTTCATGAGCAAAAATTTGTCCAGCAAGATAAAGAGGAACAAGCATTAAAGGCAGTAGCCCATTCAAAAGGTCCTGATCGTGGGAAAGGGAGATGGAAGGATAAAGAGTCGTATCATAAATCAAATGAGGATCACGCTGTCAATCCTAAATGGAAAGCGAAAAACCATGACAACAACTATCCAAACGGCAACAAATCGAAGTTCGTCGACAAGTCAAATGTCGAATGTTATAAATGTCACAGGTATGGCCATTACAAGTCTGAATGTAGAACCAATCTTAACAAAAATCGTGGTGCAAAATCAAATTTTGCAGAGAAAGCAGAAGAAGTTTCGCTTTTGATGGTCTGTCATACAAAAGAAGAGGTTCATCGAAATTTGTGGTATCTAGATACCGGCTGCAGCAATCACATGTGTGGAGATAAGTCTGTATTTTCAGACTTGGATGAATCGTTCCGTAACACGGTTACGTTTGGCGACAAATCTTCTGTTTCTGTCATGGGCATTGGCAACGTTAAGATTCACACCAAAGAAAACTCTACTCAGGTGATCTCTAACGTTTACTTTGTTCCAGATTTGAAAACCAATTTGCTTAGCATTGGTCAATTACAAGAGAAGGGATATGAGATCTATATCAAAGATGGAGTTTGTCGAATTCAAGATGAAAACTTGGGCTTAATTGCTCAAGTCAACATGACAACAAACCGGATGTTTCCACTGTATCTCGATGACACCAATCAATGGTGTTGCGCTGCGAGATTGAAGGACGAAGCCTGGTTGTGGCACTTTCGCTATGGACATCTGAGTTTTGGTGGTCTAAAGACGCTGCAGCAAAAGAATATGGTAACCGGTCTTCCACAAATTCAAAGTCCTTCTCAAGTTTGTGAAGAGTGTGTTGTTGGCAAACAACATCGAGATTCGTTTCCAAAAGGAAAAACATGTAGAGCGAAGAAAGTGCTGGAACTGATACATTCAGATTTATGCGGACCCATTAAACCGACATCAAATGGCGGTAAACGTTACTTTATAACGTTCATTGATGATTATAGTCGGAAAACTTGGGTCTATTTTCTGCAGGAGAAGTCTGAAGCTTTTCTAGCTTTCAAGAACTTCAAAGTACTGGTCGAAAAAGAAGCAGGCATGCTTATAAAGACTCTTCGCAGCGATCGTGGTGGAGAATATAACTCGCAAGAATTCATAAATTTTTGTGAGACTCATGGAATTCGAAAACAGCTTACGACAGCTTATACGCCACAGCAAAACGGCGTTGCAGAGAGGAAGAATCGCACCATCGTAAACATGGTACGAACCATTTTGGCAAGAAGCAGTGTTCCAAGAAGTTTTTGGCCTGAAGCTGTCAATTGGAGCATTCATGTATTGAACAGGAGCCCCACACTAGCTGTTCAAAATATGACGCCTGAAGAAGCTTGGAGTGGGCACAAACCATGTGTCAAGCATTTCAGAATTTTCGGTTGTATAACGTTTGCCCACGTACCAGATCAGAAGAGGACCAAGCTTGATGACAAAGGTGAAAAATGCATTTTTCTTGGTGTTAGTGAACATTCAAAAGCATACAAATTGTATAATCCTATCACCAAGAAAATTATCATCAGTCGTGATGTAATTTTTGATGAAGAGAGGTTCTGGTTATGGAATGAAAACAAAGTTGAACAGCAAATACAAGCTGATTTTGACGGAGAGAATGGAGAAAAATTGCAGCAGCCTTTGGAAAATGCAGAACCTGTAGAAAATGAGCAACAACCAGCAATCAATGAATGTATTTCAGCCTCTGAAACAGAAGATGAACAGCAATCTCGACGAGTAAGAAGAAGGCCCGCATGGATGACTGATTATGAGGTAACTGGGATCGATCAAACTGAAGACCCTTTTACTCATTTTGCCTTATTTTCAGATTGCGATCCAGTAGCTTTCGAAGATGCTGTTAAAGAACCAAAATGGCAGAAGGCGATGGATGCAGAAATTGCAGCCATTGAAAGAAATAATACTTGGGAGTTGATGGAGCTTCCAAAAGGGCAAAAGACCATTGGAGTGAAATGGGTGTACAAGACGAAGTTAAAGGAGAACGGTGAAGTCGATAAGTACAAAGCCCGCTTAGTCGCAAAAGGCTACAAGCAAGAGTTCGGCATTGACTATACAGAAGTTTTTGCTCCGGTTGCCCGACATGACACAATCAGAGTGGTGATTGCACTTGCGGCACAAAATTCATGGCCTATCTTCCAGTTGGACGTGAAGTCGGCATTTTTACATGGCGACTTGGAAGAACAGGTATTTATTGATCAACCTCCTGGTTATATAAAGTTTGGTAGTGAGCACAAGGTGTACAAACTAAACAAGGCGTTATACGGACTAAAACAAGCTCCAAGAGCTTGGTATACTCGTATAGAGGCCTATTTTCTGAAGGAAGGTCTCCGAAAATGTCCATATGAGCATACACTTTTTGTGAAAACTGGAGAAGGAGGGAAGATGCTTATTGTTTGCCTGTATGTTGATGATTTGATTTATACTGGAAATGACAGTGTTATGCTTGAAAAATTTAAGCAGTTTATGATGCTTGAATTCGACATGTCTGATCTTGGAAAGATGCACTATTTCCTTGGGATAGAAGTTGTTCAATTTGCTGGTGGAGTCTTCATTTCCCAAAGAAAATATGTGCAAGACATTTTAGAGAAGTTCCAAATGAAGAATTGCAATTCTTCTAGCACACCAACAGAGGTGGGTTTGAAGTTAGTGAAAGATCCTGAAGGAAAAAGAGTTGATAGTACCATGTACAAGCAAATTGTGGGAAGCTTGATGTATTTAACTTCAACTAGGCCAGATATAATGTATTCTGTGAGTCTCATAAGTAGGTACATGGAGAATCCTACTGAGATGCATCTCTTTGCTGCCAAGAGAATTTTTCGATACTTGCAAGGTACGGCTGACTTTGGATTGCTCTACAAGAAGGGAGAAAGTTCAAACTTGATGGGCTTCACTGATAGTGATTATGCCGGAGATCAAGATGATAGAAGAAGCACTTCCGGATATGTATTTATGATGGGTTCGGGAGCTATTTCATGGTCATCAAAGAAGCAGTCGATTGTCACTTTATCAACCACTGAAGCTGAATTTGTTGCAGCAACTTCATGCGCTTGTCAAGCTATTTGGTTGAAGAAAATTCTCGAAGAACTTCATGTTGAGAGCCAAGGACCTACTGTGATTTATTGTGACAATAGTTCAGCAATAAAGCTCTCCAAAAATCCTGTTTTACATGGAAGAAGCAAGCATATAGATGTCAAGTTTCATTTCTTGAGGGATCTGACGAAGGATGGAGTTATTGATCTCATCTATTGCAAAAGTGAGGATCAAGTTGCTGATATCTTTACCAAGTCCCTCAAGTTGGCTGCATTTCAAAAGCTGAGAAACCTACTTGGTGTCCAGAAGTTGTATTAAACTGAATGTTAGTAAACTTTCAGTTTAAGGGAGGGAATGTTAAGTCACGTGGATTATTTAATTGTAAATTGTTTAGCGTCCTAGTTATTAGGAGTCTGTTTTGTAGTGGTGTAGAACATGACTTTGTGTTTTACCAAGTCAATAGGTGGTTTCTGCACGTTGCTGTTTTTTAGGGGTTAGTGGAGTACTTTCTTTTATGTTGTTAACTGTCGTGTGTCAGTTCTTTAAGAAGTGTATCTGATGTAAAGTTTTTTTTATGTGAAGAGAAAAATGCAATGAGAACAACGTAGTTCTTTGCATACTGTGTAGCTTTCCTTCTTCCAAATTCAGTAACAGATTGATCCCGTCTTTTCTGGGAAAGCGAGATGAGATTCTTGATAAGATCATGAGGCTGAGCTTTTGAATTTTCCAGGGCACTGTGCATTTCTTTGTCCCCGGCCCCCTCATTCATTGTACTTTCTCTGAATAATTAATGGAGATGGGTGGATTGATTTTGATGTTCATGTGGTCATCAACTCATTACTCATTACAGCACGGAACAGAAGCGGGTAGGAGGAGGATGGGTTTGGTGGGGGGGGGGGGGGGGGTGGCATTCACGCACCTAGATCTAACCTAGTTTTTCTTTTCCTATGCAAAGGATGTCATTGGGATGGACCCGATGCAAGAATTTGATGATGCAAAGAATTTGAGTGTAATAGCATCACGCCGTGAATTCGAGATCGTTGTTTGTCCTATCGGACACAACCGAGCAATCGTTTATCTGGTACAAGCAGATGAGGTACGATGTCTGCATCTTTGCATACAGCGGTTTCTTGGTCGTGAGCGGCAGGACACTGGCGCGAATTCTTGATCCCCTGTTTTTGCTGTGAAATTCTCTTTATTGGAAGAGGGTGACGAGGGGGAAGAGAGTGGGGATGCTCGTGGCCTGCAGCCTTCGACATATGACTGATGTGCTTGAGACTTGAGAGAAGCGCCTGATTTTTGTTTCTTCGGTTTGCTTAGCAAGCTTTGAGATGGTACTGAACGCGACCAATATGTTCGTTTTATCAATCCGAGCAGCCAAAACAGATACCGTTCTAGAATTTGTCCTCTAATGATTGGAGTCTTCGACCATTTCGTGCGCCTTTCGGCTTCAAGGACTTGGGCTATGATTTGATTGGCTGCGGATGCATCGGAAGATTTCCTGTGTTTTTTCCTTTCGGGAAGTTGTTAATTCGTGGCACGATGGTCGGCACCGCCACCACTGGTCTGGTGGGGGCCAGCGGACGTTCGCCGCCCACCGCCGCGAGTCGCGGGATCTCCCGACCACCTGGACTGGTGCTTGGTCGGTTGGGTCTCGCTTGGGCCGATTGCTCCACGGTGGGCTCCTGGTGTATCCCCGACGGTTCTAGACTCGAGTGCCTGTGTTGGGCGGTGGGTGTATCGATAATGCATAGGCGGCACGTGAAGAAATGGATCAATAAGACGCGAGATGAGTACAATATATTAACACAAGGCGATCGAGGTGCATATCGTGCGAGTCATGTGATTGGTTGATTACATAGTATCAATCGGGCAATGGAGATACGAAAATATTTTCTTTATTGCTCCGACCCCGCCGTTTGTTGCCTTATTGGTCTAGTGTTGATTGGTTGGGATCTAAGTGCTTGCACGGTTTAAGTATCCAATTACGTCCTTATTATAAAGTATGTGTATGTGCTGATCATGCTTCGGAAATTGATCGGCGTCCATATCAGTAATTTTTTATCATAATTTTTTGGTCGGAAGGACTAAATTGACAACTCGTTCAAAAATTTAGGACTAAGGCTCCGTTCGTTTGCCGGAAAATATTCTCCTTTTGGAAAATATTTTCCCGGAAGTCATTTTTCTGAAAAATGTTTTTCTGGAACACAATTTTCTGGTATTCGGCTAAAATTTGAAAAAGTTTCGGAAAATATTTTCTAGTGTTCGGCAATCGCTGATCCGGCGGCGGCGGCGGCGGCGGCGGCCGGCGACCGATGGCGGCGGCCGACGATCGGCAAGCGATGACCGGCGACCGGCGACCGGCGAACAACTTCCTCTCCTACGGAAAATATTTTATCTCCTATGGGCAATTTTGCCTTGACTTTGGGAGAAAATGATTTCCTTTTTGTGAAAAGAGAAAATCATTTTCCTCAAAACAAATGAAGGATTTGGAGGTGAGGAAGGAAAATATTTTCTCACGGAAAACATTTTCCGCTTCCGAATACTGAAAAATGCGAAAAATATTTTTCGAAAAAGTATTTTTTCGAAAACGAACGGAGCCTAAGTTCGCACAGTAGGAAAATTTAAAATTACATTAATCGTCGTACCGTTGAAGACCTTTCGCACGATTTTGTCGAAAGCATAGAGTGCATTGTCAGTGGACCTGGTGATTCGAGTTTCTGGAGTGTGCGAGGACACGGGTCAGTCGCGTTTTTGTGACGGCCTTTAGCTTGGCTTTGCGGAGTACGTCGTGTCACCGCACGATCCGCAGGTTGGAGAGCAACGTTTTATTGGCCCCAAAACAATGGGCCCTGACACCTTCGCGAATCTTTCGCTTTTGTATACCAAGTCCCATACGCAACCCTAAGCATTTGAACACGATCCCCTAGTACCGCCATGTGTGATTTTCAATTTGACGACATTTATCGAAGCGCCCGCCCTCCGTCCGTCCGGCGCTACTACGTTCGGGCCAGAACAACGAGCCGCGCGACCTTTGGGCTCGAGTGTAATTCGAGGTCTTACATAGCTGACGCTAATCCTATGTTCAAGACTTGATCACGGCGATGGTGGCGCGCTAAGGCCGCCTGAGCCAACAATGCTCGAAGCGCGATGTGGACAGACTCGGACCTCTCGGGCCGGAGCTCGTGAACCGGTCTTTCTATTTTTATATTGTTAAAAGGACAGAGTTTATAAAGCCCCATGTCCCATTCGGTGGCCCAATGATCGAGTGCATACGCACGTTTGGGATGAAAATTTCAGCAAAGCATGTAGAATTGGGTCGTCATGAAAAATAGAGAGAACGCACGGACTGAAGTATAAGTGATTTTATAAGTATGGAGATCACGAATGCTCCACGTGTCAGTTGTCGGAAATTACTAAGCTATTTCGGTGAGATATAGAACTTATGGCCTTCGACTGTGGTCGGGGAATTATGGAAACTTATAGCAAAGTAAAGTACGGGGGGATTGCCATTGATCATTTCGGAAAATGCCGGCAAGTTTTTAGCAGGGATAGACGGAGATTTAAGTGAACCAGGCACATTTGTGGCCTTTTTCATTGATTGAGCAAATTTTAGGTACTTTTGAGGTAAATTTGCTAGAATTTTGAACAGTCATAACTAGAGGTGATCATTGAGCATGCTTGGGCCGGGCCTAATGTGTTGCCCGAGTTTACTCATCATATAAAACTTATGTGAAAATTTCCGGCCGGAGGCAGAGTGTGCCTAGATTCTCTAAGCATTGCCTAAGCGACCTGTTTACCTCTCGGGACTCTTGGGCCTTGCAGAGCGCTCACCCATTGACCATTTCTAATCACAACAAGCAATGGTTGCGGGGCCGTGCCAAGCTAGTGCTCGTGGTTTGCCGGGTGGGCTTGGACCGCCACGAGCCCAGCTCTTTTTTTTTTTTTCAATAGTGATTGAATGGTCATACCTAAACATAATGCATCAATTGTTTATATTAATTGATTTTGTCATTATAATCAATTTAAAGAATATAATAAAAAAATTAAAATGCCAGGCCCGGGCATTACGTGCCCCGGCCAAGCGCGCAAGCCGGCACGGCCCGTCATTGTCACGGCATGAATGTACCGGGGCCACACACGGGCCGGCCCGGGCACCGCCCGTGGCCATCGTTAATCCCAATTATTAATTTTTAAGGCATAAAATTCAGAAGGGATGGTTCCTGCCGCATTTCAAGGTGTGTCTAAAATTTGTTCCCGATTTGCTGCGGATCTCAGTGGATCAAAACCTCGTGGGAGCATATCTTTTTCGTCTCACCTTTTGCTCAAGTAACTCCGTGACTTTCATTCTCTGAACAACGGCAATAAGCTCCAACGAGTGACTGAGAGTGACTCCTCACAGCTTCCTTCTACCAGAGAGAGAGAGAGAGAGAGAGATGCATGGGATAAAGGTGAAGCCCCGGGTATCAGGAGGGACGCATCTGCATGTGATAGCTCGAGCTCGAGCTCGTGAAAGTGGAAAATGTGGTGAGGTGGGGAGCAGCTCCGTCCTCATTCTTGAAAATTCATGCATGCGTCCTCTCTTCTCTTTCACATATTACATAATTGACTCCCTGCCCTTCCATCCATTAATATCTATGGAATCCAAAGCGAAGCAGTGTGTCTCATGCTTTACTCGAACCGTCGTCCCCCCTATCTCAACTCAAGAATCTATCATCCGATACGCATAGATAGAGTCTCGCCAAACTGTTGTGCGCGCCGGAGTGTGAGCTGTCGTGACATCTATACGTGCGATTACCACCATTAACAATGTATCTTGTATTATGATAAACTTGAACAGCCCCTTCACATGCGCGAGTGCTTTAAGCAAATTGTTGTGGTCAGTAGGATTCGCCTGACATCTACGTGGTAGTAATGGGAATCGGTTTTTCTATTCAGAAACATTACCGGATGATGGTCTTTTGAGCCAAGCTTAAGAGTCGAATTATATTTTTTTTTTTCGGGCTGTAATTGACTTGACCTATTAGGACGAGCCAATATATGCGCGCTCGCTCTCTCTCGATCGAGATTGCGAGATGCCAATAAAGAGAGAGGAAGGCTAATTTGACTTCGCCAGCTAGCCGTTCACATTAAAGATCAGGGGATGATTTTCATGAAGGGTCACAGAACAATGTAAGAGAAAGCAGCTACACGCGATGATGACTCCACTTGAGCTTTCTTTTGTCCCTTCCTCGAAGGTGAAACCTGATTACCATTCATATCTCTGACTTCGCTCGTGCTTTCGGGTTGACTTGTGACTCCTGACCGGACGACCAAAGCTTGGAAATTCATCTTCTTCTTGAGCACGACGATGACCATTACAGATCACCTCTTGGAGCTACAGCAGTTGGAAGAGGGGGCAGTGAGATCGAACATGTTCAGATGATGAAATGAGCTGGTTTTACTTGCCTTAAATGTGCGGACATTATATTACCCGAGAAGATAAGAAGATGATAACTTCGTCTCCTATTGTTAATGCAGACTAATAGAATATGATTGGCGAATCTTCATGAGAATTGTATCCTTCAAGAAAGATAATCATTCCACTATTTAGGTACTTATGTTTTTGGATGTATATGTTCATCCTCCTCCAGAAACCATAAACTCCAGAGACAAAGGATGAGAAAATCACTAGTAAGATTACATTTAAATGGAGAGATGGCTCCTGGACAATAATGTTTTCCATGCAGAACACCCTAAGCCTAATCCACAGTCCTACATATGGAGTGAGGTCCAAACTATAAAAGTTGATGTCTACACACATAGGTAAATGTTGCAGTCTTTCCTTCCTATACTCACATGACAAACTAGCGATATTGCTTATGCACATTTTACTAAACCTCGGCTAAGCAAATATTAAGAGACCAAATGGGATCCCGGCTTTCAGCGTGACATGTTTGACGACGCTCATAAGCGTCTGTGCATGATCTAAATTTGTGCATGAATCTGCACATTAATTGTTCAATTAACAAGATCGTGTGCAAACACTCGTTCCCGAAATGAAGATTTTGTCCATAAAAGCAATTAATGGAGATAAAGCGTCAAAGCAACAAGAAAAGAAAATTTAATCCAAGCACATGAAGGGAAGAAAAAAGGGAAGGTTTGAAAATAATAGGAGCAAATATGCTCTCTCACTAACGGTCACAGCCTCATGGGCTTGACGAAACTTTTCCCCCGAAACGTGACTTCATTTAAACCCAAAACGCCAACCCCCCCAATCTCTACATATCCCGCGCCCTTTCACCACAGGATTCTTGCACTCTCACTCGCTCACTTCAGTTCACTTCACTTCACTTAGAGCTCACACTCTGCTTATAGAAACAAAGAAAGATGGAAAATTCAAGAAAATCTCCAATGAAACCATGGAAAAAAGGCCCGGCGAGAGGCAAAGGCGGCCCTCTAAACGCCTCGTGCTCGTATAGGGGCGTGCGTCAGAGGACGTGGGGTAAGTGGGTCGCAGAAATAAGAGAACCCAAGAAGAGGACCCGACTCTGGTTGGGCTCCTTCACCACTGCCGAAGAAGCGGCCATGGCTTACGACGAAGCCGCTCGGAAATTGTACGGGCCCGATGCTTATCTCAACCTACCCCACCTCCACCATCAACCGCCACCCAACTCCTCCATTTTCTCATCGAACAGGTCTCTGCATCACAAGTTCAAATGGTTCCCATCCAAGAAGTTCATCTCCATGTTCCCTTCATGTGGACTGCTCAACCTGAGTGCTCAGCCCAGTGTCCATGTCATCCACCAGAGGCTGGAAGAGCTCAAGAAGAACGGAGGTTTTGGTAGCGCAGCTTCTCCTTCCTCATCTTCCTCAAACTCAAGAATCGACGCTAGGAGGAGAATCGACGTGGAAGTCGGTAAATCCAAGGAGAAGGAGGTCGAAATTTCGTCGGAGAATGCTGTGGTGGCAGGGTATCAGCAAGAGAAGCCTCAGATTGACCTAAATGAATTCCTTCAGCAGATGGGAGTCCTGAAAGGAGATAGCCAGTCGGAAGAGGTTGTTGATATGAATGGAACTGAGGATGGTTTGTTCAAGGATTATGAACAAATAGCGGCTTTTGATGAGAAGGGATTCAATTGGGATAGTTTGATGGAGATGCATGGTTATGCTGATCAACAGGTTTATGCAGAAGGCAGCACTTGCCAGGTTTATGATATTGCTGAGGAGCTCACTTTGCCTTCGACCATCTGGAATTTCTGAAAGGAGCATCTGACAGTGACACTAGGAAATAGTCTTCATACGGATCAAAGCCAGTTTACAGAGCTCAATATGAGAGAGAGAGAGAGAGAGAGAGAGAGACTTCTAGAGTCTTATGATCGATCGAAATACTGACAGTGTAGAATGTTTTTTTTTTTTTGGTACAGGTGACTGTAGAATGTTGATCCTGCAATTTTCAGCATTTATTTTCACCTTGCACTATATAGTATATACTCCAGCGTTTAGACCTCCGTTTGGTAGTCCAGAGCCTAAAAGAATCAAAATGCTAAGACTGCCAAAAGAGAGCTCAGTAACCATCATAATTTAATTATATTTGAAAACAATTGCCATCAATATCTCGATATACAGCGTTAGACATAAGCATCATTAAATCAAGATAGACTACTCAGGCTTGGCGAAGCAACCTTCAGGTTACTCCGTAGACTCAATTCACAATAACATTCTTTTTTCAGGTGCTGAGATTCAAGGCCCTAAAAATTAGTCCAAAACCTGCATGACAAGTGCCGCAAAGGACTCCAACCAAAAAAACAAAAGTACCCCAAAGGACAGCAATGACAAAGGCTACACCTAACCAGACAGTTTGCTTATTCGTCGCAATACTCTGAGGCACTTTGATACTCGCCATGCTCCTCAAAGTACTCAATTAGTCGCTTTAAGAATCCATCACTACTCACTGTTTCGGTATCACAGATGAGACAACACTGTCTTCTTGCCCGTGTAACAGCCACATTCATTCGCCTGCGGTCACTCAGGAAACCCACCTGCAATGAAAACAGAAATGGAGATGCAAAAAATATTTCATCATATCGGTTCTATGCTGAAGTAAAATGACTCGGGAACAGAGAAACAGACTAATGGATTATAAACAAGAACTACCTCTTTCTTTGAATTTGAGCGAACCATTGAAATAATGATTGCTTCCTTTTCCCGACCTTGAAAACCATCCACTGTGGAGATTTCCATATCCTTAAGTTTATTTTCATTGCCTTTCAGCATCTTCAATAAAACCACCTTCAGGACCAATGACAGGCATAGTGAGACTACTCTGTATTAATCAAACATGACTCGCATGCAATCACATTATTCAGTAGTTCTGGTTTGGAAAGAAGAAACATCCTAAATAGTTTGCAATTTTCAACTTCAATCCACATCAAACGTAAAGGTATCTTTGGCAAAGATCAGGTACCTGTGCAGCATAAGGTGTTATGACTCCAATATCAGAAGCACAGACTCCAGAGGAAACAAGTCTTTTTGCATGAGCAATCGCAACCTCAGCTTCACCCTCGTTCATTGTGCTTTCCTCCTCATCTTTCTTTTCTTCCATGTCACACCTAGAAATCCACAAAAGCAGACTTAAGTTTTCAGAATGAACAATCTTACTCTGTATAAGTGACGCAATGAAATGAATAATTTGTTATTATACTGAAACAGCTTCAGTTGTGGTAAGGTTTGTATCGTCGCAATTACTTGTTCACATTTTGATGACACTATGATACTTGACTAGCTGTCATTTGCATTATTTCTTTTTATATATCTCTGTTAATCTACGAATGGTGAGATTGTACATAACAAGATTGCCTGATACCATAGACAGTATATTCGATATTGTGATTTTGAATTTGCAGCAGGGAAATGCCAAACATGGTCTGACCTCTGGAAAAAAACACATAAGTAAGCATATAACGACCCACATACCCAGCAATGTCAATGAGAAGAAGGGTCGGTTCAGTTGAACTTGATGACTTCACATCCTCAAGATCAAAAAGCCTATGGGCAGCAACGCTGCAATGAGCTTCAATCTGTCACAGATATTCAACTAATCAAAATCAACAACATAAATAATATATATATATATATTTTTTTTTTTGGTAAAGAACAACATAAATAATATTGTTCATTCAATAAAATGAAGTCCTCTTTCAGAAATCTATTCTTATCATTAATCGAATAAGCACCTTACTGTTGTAGAGCTCCTTCGAAGACCAATTCATGATGAGCTCATGCATGCGGTACTGAACAGTAAGCATGGATGTGACTTCATCTCCATATAAAGTTGCCAGGCGTTCAAAGAGTGTTCTTCCTAAACCTTTCTTCTCAGCCTCAACACTTTGGATGGTCGGTGGAAGCTGAAGATGGTCTCCAACAAGTATACATCTAGCACCCTGAGACAACAACATAGATCTTATAATGGTGCATGAGTGCCGGCATTACTAGCTCTTCGGATTCAGCTGTCCTGTTTTAACATTGTCTCCCATCCTTGCTGCCTGAGATTGCGGTTAATTTGGAAAGGGAAAACCTTCCACTCACATGAGACTATAAGATCCTAGTTTGAGAGCACGGTCATGATTTTCGCTTCTATTTCCACTTGAAAATGAAAAATAGTGGTGAAACTGCTCTAGGTGACATTTGATAAATTGCTTTCACTTGAAAATACAGAGAAATGTTTCTGAATTTTTGGCTCACCAAGAGAAAACAGATTTTTTTATTTTCACTCTTTCAGCAGAAAAAAAATAACACAACCAAAGACGTTTCATAATTTGCATTCTTGTTGAAAATTTCTTTCATGAACCAGTGTTCAAAATATGATTTTTCTATTGATATGCACACAAGCTACCAAACAATTAAGCAAAAAGATGGCTGTTATTTCTCCCTCAGGACAAGGGCAAGAATATAGTGTTCGACTGCAAAAAGAAAAGAAAAAAAATGTGCTCTGTCCAATAACAACACAGGTATTTCTACTCAAGTTAATATTAATAGGCGTCATTTCAATCACTTACCTTCAGTATAGCCAACCAGCATGCTATCTCAAGCGCCTGAGCTGCTTCATCAATGACGACTAAATCAAATGATGTTTTTTCCAACTTTCGAGAAAATGCACCAGTCAATGTCGACAATACCACATCTGCATTCTTAATAACGTCGGTCACAGCAAGCTGCTGCCTCTTGCGCTCTTCTTTTGAAAGAGCCCTAAGCTCCCTCTGAATGTCCCTCCTGGTGTTTTTTTCTCTGGTTTTCAGCAGCTTCCCATTCAATGCCTAAATGAAGCCACCAAAAAAGTACATAAATACAAGAGTTTGACTGGATGGTAGGAAAGTAAGAAGAACAAGAAATCCAAACTGAACTGGAACAAAAAAATTTTAGCATCAATTCAGTCCGGTCCAATTTTCAAGTGATTGAGCCCTCAAATCTTAAAAAACTCAAAAGCTAAAATGAATCGTAAAATATTTTCGTCCCACTAACCCTCCAGTGGCCCATTAGCATTTCAGATTCCCAAATGCTCAATGTCTCTCGTAACACCATTTACATGAAGCTAATAGTAAGTATATAATCTTCAAGCACCATCACACATAAAACTTCCATCTGAATTTGTTCATACCTTCATTTCCTTCCGAATGTCGTTTGCAAGCGAACTATTATCTGCTCGGAGGACCTAACAGCAAGCAAGTAGCCATAACAAAATGAGACTGAGCTGGTCTAATGTCTATATTCCGCTGCACCAGCTGTAGTCCACTAAAGACAAACTAAATGGAGGCAAATGAAGGATAAAGGATCTACAACCAAGGACAGAAGTATGAAAAAGTAAAATTAAGACAGTAGTTGAAGCTCCAAATTATCTAAGCTTCTCTATTTGCATACAAACAAGCTCCCTGTCATGTCCAGTTAAGGCAGTACTTGAAAACAACTTACACACCTGTGCATCAAGTGCACTATCCAATACTTGAGGCAGCAACCGTGCAGGATGTCCCAACCTCACCAGCTTCACTCTGGTATTACAAAAGGAAAAGTTTCAGAAAGAACTGGAATAGCTTTAGCTAGGTAATAGAGGTCTCAGAAGTGAAGAACTCAAATTCATGTCACTCATGGGATCTAAATTATAAAAAGTTAAGACAACCACACTGGATGATTTTCCATCAATCGACCGAAATTTTTCTCACTTCTAGAACATACAGAAAGCATCAACACTTATCACTAACAGTAGCCATCAGGGCTGATCTATGATGACTAGAATTCCTTTGAGATGCCCAAAATTAAGAGAAGCCAAAGAATAAAATCGAACATCTAGATAAAACAGAAAATGTTTGCTTAATGAATGTTTAAAACCATATCTCAAACTTTACATGATAGAGAGAGAGGGAGAGAGAGAGAGAGAGAGAGAGAGAGAGAGAGAGAGAGAGAGAGAGCTAGGTAAGAAACTTAAGATCAAGAATTTGAATACCTGTGAGAAGCAAGTCGCTCAACAATGTTATCGACAGCAATATTTGAAGCCGCACATGCAAGGATTTTTGATCCACGCTTTACTTCCTGTAAGATAATTTCTACCACTGTTGTGGTTTTCCCAGTTCCAGGAGGACCATGCAGCAAGAATACATTCTTTGACGACAAAGCCTTGGATACGGCATCTTTCTTGTGAGAAAAAATGGTGACAATTTTTAGTCTAGAAACATGAAATATAATGAAGATCAACAATGAATGCATAACATCAATAAAATATCTTCCCACACAAAAGAAAAATGCCTGAAAAAGAATTTATGTACCCATTGGAACTTCTTTAGTCAGATCAGACAAGTGAAATCTAAGATAATTTCAAGTCAAAATTATGCGATGAGAGATTTATATCAGCTCTCATATGTTGTTCCTTTTCAGAAGTAAATTATAGCTCTTTAGAAAATGCAATCTCTCATGCACCAAGCTACAACAACCTCAATGGATGAAGCTCAAAAGTGGACACGACTTTATCTTTAAGTGTCTTCCTGGCGATAAGTCAAATCCATATGACTTTATATACAGCTAATCAACCAATCCAACAAAAATTGATGCTGAAACAAATAAAATTAAATTTTTCTCGGGTGCTAATGGAACATACCTGAGAATGATCGAGGTTGGTGTTAAAGGGGCGGACTGCAGTATCTTTCTTTGAAAATGCAGGGGGTCTTTCTCCAAAGAGAACAGGAACTAAATCGGCAGCTGGCCCCTTATGTACACCTTTACTTAATTTTATTAGAGCATCCTTCAACCTTCGGTATGTCACCTGCGTGGAAGTTGTAAATAGCATCAGTTGATAGTGGATATTGATCTGATACTAGAGAAAGTATCTGTTGAATGAGAATGCTAATGACAGGATCAACTTCCCAGTCTACTGTGTTTGCTCTCCTACAGATTAACTTAGCAGCAAATCAATCATGAATTGTCCTTGAAGACTACAAGTTAAGGAACTAATCATCCTAAGGGAATTTATACATCTGGGAGATAAATAAGTTAGTACATAAAATCTGGAATGCAACAATTAAAAGTAAGACTACTAGAAATGATCTCTAATCTAAAATTCAGCACTTTCACCTTACCTCATTTGCAACCTTCTCCAGTCGCAGGGGGCTATTCAAACCCTCTTCAGGTATATCATCGAAGGCCACAGTAATTGATGAATCCTGAAATATATTCCCGGCAGTTCACAGAACTAAAAAAAGGTCAGATTTGAGTGGACCTTCTAAGACTTAAACATTTATCAACACAGCAATCTGTTTCAGGCTAAAATTACCTTCAGGCGGTAAACTACACCTTGCCCAAGAGAAGGAGATCCTAAATCGGCCTTGTTAGGTTTTAGAATGACCACATCATGAGTGCCAAACTGCAACCAGTGAAAAGTTAAATAACAAGTTAAAGAAAAAAAATTTGAAAACTAGGCCATTGAAGACAAGCTGATACAAGGGAAGCTTGGCATGGGTATGCATCAGTACCCTGTGGTTTGGATGAGGTGGGAAGCATATTTTTTAAGATATAAATTATGCATGGAAAGCTAATTAAATACTAATACAGATACACAAGATAAATCCTTTAGGTTCCTTTCTAATGTAACCAATACAAATTTTCCCGTACTGTGGATTCATGTCCAACAGAAATTTTTTTTTTGGTAAGGGTAATGTCCAACAGAAATTTATCTGTGAATAAATAAAAATTGTCCCAACATCCGAAATTTCCATCCAAAAGCATCTGTATTGCTGTCAATGATGAGTTCATGGAGTAATCTAGAAAATGGAAAGTACAACGAAAAGGAATCTCTTATCCACAAAGATGAAAAGAAACCCAATAGGGTTAATGTTGTTCTGCACGAACATCGACTATTCAAATAGAATTAGCTCAGATCGGAGAGGATCATGCTCTTCAATATGGGATACCCAAAACAAAATGCATATGAATACACAAGTAGATGAAGATACACAAAAAAATCAGTTCCATCTATAGAAGGCTCACCTTGTGAGCAGGAAGGACATCCCCTTTCGTGGATTGGAATTCAAGGAGCGTTTTCCCCATTAAACCTGTCTATTGAAGAAATGAATCAAATCACGCAGTGCCCTCTATCCAGAAAAATTGCAATTGCCACACTCTATGCTGAGGATGCACCATACTAGAAAAGTTCCCGAAACTATAGAAAACCACCAATGAGGCGCTCGGCTAAACACTTCACCATGCCCACACCTCGCTGCAGCTTTCAAACACATATTGCCACAAGCAACACACGACAATGCAGCTACAGCTCAGTTACTGGAAATAGCGACAGCCATACCGAACAGACTCTAAGATACTGAAGGCAAATTCAATGCGGATGATTTCCATCAATTCCGATTAAAATCACACAAAACGAGACAAAGAAAAGAAGCAAAAGGACCTGGGCATCGACGCACTTCAAGTTGAGCATCACGGAGCCTTTCCTTTGAGCAGCGTCCAAGCTTCTGGCAGCTCCGGAGCTAATGGAGGCCGATATCTCAGCTTCCTGCAATTGGGATCACAACAACCGTGAGCCCAAGCGATGTCTCATCGAGCTCGGAACGAACGCGAGCGAGTAAAGATTTCATTTTTAGAAAAACGACGAACTGGATGTAGCGAGAAAGCGGGAAGGACCTTCTCCAAATCGATCAAAGGGGACATGGTGGAGACGAACTGCTCGAGAGAAACCGACGCAGAAGCTGCTGCTTTCGTCCTCGTCTTCCCTCCCTCCATTTGCTTCTTCCTCTTTGCTCTGCCCGCCGCTTGGAGCCGGAGAACTTCCTCGTTCCGTCTTCGGTTTTTGCAGGGTTGTTCTTCGTCTTGCGCTCGACCGCCCGTCCGATGACCGTGTCTCTTTTTCTGTTTTGTAAAGGGGAAAATAACACAAATAATCCCTAAACTTTGATTTAATATGTAATTTAATTTTTAAAATTTTAATTTATTTAATATAATTTCTAAATTTTAACTTAATATTTAATATAGTCCCTGAACTGTCAATTTATTCAATGTGATCCCTGAATTTTTAGTACATATTCAATATAGTCCCTAAATTATATGAAAATGTACAATATAGTCCATGAACTTGAATTGATGAAAAGATTATATTAAATATTTTTATAAAGTTTAAAGACTAAATTAAACATATACCAAAAGTTCATGAATCACATTGAATATTAGGGTAAAGTTTAGGGACTATATTGAATAAATTAAAAGTTCAGAGACCAAATTGCATATTGAGTCAAAGTTCAAGTGCTATTTGTGTCATTATCGCTTTGTAAAATCCCACTTTTGGTATCCTGAACTAACGCTTTTTTCCACTTAAGTCCTTGGACATTTTGTTTATCGGGATAGGTGCATTAGAAGTCTTAAAACTTGTTATAAAAGTGCAATTGAATTATAAAACTTTCCAAAAAATGCAATCGAGTCCTAAAACTTCTCAAATTGATCGTCAAATTGATCCAATTTAATTCTTTTGTTTA
Source organism: Syzygium jambos (assembly GCA_031216235.1). Taxonomy (NCBI): domain Eukaryota; kingdom Viridiplantae; phylum Streptophyta; class Magnoliopsida; order Myrtales; family Myrtaceae; genus Syzygium; species Syzygium jambos. Next base: position 25,568,350 of record CM062220.1, read on the forward strand.
TTGCACTTTTTGAAAATTTTAAAACTCAATTAAATTTTCGTGATAAGTTTTAGAACTTTTATTACACTTATCCCTAATTTATCTGTCTAAAGTCTTCAACTTATCCAACTTTTCTAATCAAGTCCCTCTTGTCCTAATTTAATTTGTCGAGGCTGAATTTCCTTGAAACCTATTTGACGCAAAAACTCGAGTGCAACGTTCGTGCTTTGTAGCCAAACAGAAAATAAGTGTATTATTTTTCTCGTGTTATGTGTAATAATGTTCCATGAAAAAATTTTCCTAATTTGTGGGAAAAGTGCCAAAAAAGTCCTAAACCTTTTGCATTAGTGTCAATTTAGTCCTAAACCTTTTTTTGGTGCCAATTCAGTCCTAAACCTTTTTCATTGGTGCCAATTTAGTCCTAAACCTTTTTTGGTGCCAATTAAGTCCTAAACCTTTTAAATTGGTGCCAATTCAGTCCTAAACCTTTTGTTTTTGTGCCAATTTAGTCATTCCGGTCAATTTTGACCGGAATTTGCTGACGTGGACGCTGGCCGGCCGGCGACCGGTCACCGGCGCCGACGTGGCGCTGACGTGGACAATTAAATAATTTTTTTAATTTTTTTTTGAATTTTTATTTTGTTTCCTTTTTTTCTTTTTTTTATTTTTTTTCCTTTTTTTGTGGTCTTCTTCTGGCCGGTCGCCGGTCCGGCGACCGGCCAGAGGCCAGAGGCCGACGAGGTCGCCCTCGCCGGCCACTGGCGAGGGCGCCCTCGCCGGCCTCTGGCGAGGTCGGGCCTCGCCGGCGGCTGGGCGAGGCTCGACCTCGCCCGACCAAGGCGAGGCCCGACCTCGCCCCAGCGGCCGGGCGAGGCTCGCCGGCGAGGGGTCGAGCCTCGCCATGGTCGGGCGAGGCCCGACCTCGCCGGATCTGGCGAGGTCGAGCCTCGCCCGACCAAGGCGAGGCCCGACCTCGCCCCAGCGGCCGGGCGAGGCTCGCCGGCGAGGGGTCGAGCCTCGCCATGGTCGGGCGAGGCCCGACCTCGCCGGATCTGGCGAGGTTGAGCCTCGCCCGGCCAAGGCGAGGCTCGACTTCGCCCCGGCGGCTGGGCGAGGCCCGACCTCGCCGGCCTCTGGCCTCTGGCCGGTCGCCGGACCGGCGACCGGCCCGAAAAAAAAGAAAAAAAAAGGAAAAAAAAAGAAAAATTCAAAAAAAAAATTTTAAAAATTATTTAATTGTCCACGTCAGCGCCACGTCGGCGCCGGTGACCGGTCGCCGGCCGGCCGGCGTCCACGTCAGCAAATTCCGATCAAAATTGAACGGAAGGACTAAATTGGCACAAAAACAAAAGGTTTTGGACTGAATTGGCATCAATTTAAAAGGTTTAGGACTAAATTGGCACAAATGGAAAAGGTTTAGGACTGAATTGGCACCAAAAAAAGGTTTAGGACTAAATTGGCACTAATGCAAAAGGTTTAGGACTTTTTTGGCACTTTTCCCCCTAATTTGTCGATTTTGTCTCTTTCTTTTTATTTCTTTCCCTTTTCCTTTCACCATTTCTTATAATTAGAAAAAGGTAGTTTGCATTTTGGTTATTATTGATTGTCACTATGCTGTTGTTTCATGCTTTGATTTCAATGTTCAATGCGCTACAAAAATTCTAGCCAAAATTCAGTCAATTTCACACTAAAATGCACACATGATAAATGAGTGGCCAATTTTCTGCGACATTACCATCAAGACAACTCGCATACCTCCGTCCTGACACGAGAAGCAAAATGAAACTTCATGAATGCATCTTAAGCTCATGACATAGTCGAGAAGCTTTCTTTTTTCCTTTATTCTTTTACTAAAGAATCAAATGGGTAATGAGAGTGAAAAAAGATATGATAGGATTAGCGACCAACTTATTTAGAGTGATGCAAAACGAGGGTAACACTTTACAATAGAATTCCGGAGGGAAAATACCAAAAAAGCCTTAAATTTATTATATTAATATCAATTCAGTCATAATTCTTTCAATTAAACCAATTTAGTCTAAAATCTTTTTACATTGATACCAATTCAATCCATCCAGCCAATTTAGAACGGAAATCATTGACATAGATGCTCGCCGTCTTACGTGACACGATCGACGCTAACCTGATGAATTTTTTACTAATTTTTTTTTCTTTTCCTTCCATTCTTTTTTTTTCTTTTCTTTTCTATTTTTTCTTTTTTCCTTTTTCCTTATTACACTCCGCTAGCCGCCAGCCGGTAGTGGTCGCGCCGGCAGCCTCACCAGTGGGGTAAGAAATTTTATGAGGTTCCTTGTGCCTCTTTCCTCCCACCCAATCACAAAACATTAAAAAGGTGCATCAACCCTGAGGAGAGAAGCTTATTTGTCATCATTCAGCATCTTTCTAGGTCATTGAGGAGTTGTTGGGACGCAAAGTTTTGCTGAATTGCCAAACGCACACATTAGTTTTCCTGCCTTATTCAGCGCCGTAATTAACAAACAGAGTCAGATTCGTATGTCCTGTTTTCCTCTCTGACAATTTTGTCTTCTGGGACTGGAACATTAACGGGGTCGGTCGTCCTACTTACAGCAAACAATTCAAAGGGAAATATTCAAACTGCAGATCACGTGAACGCTAAGATGACAATACCATCAGAGGATTGGTATTATGCCCCTCTGCATTTCCTGTGAGCATTTCACGGTTAAGCTTACATGTTTATATAGAAGTAAGTCGAGGCAAATTCATTACCACTAATTAAATAAGAAAAAACAGAACCTAATCTTGGCCTCCCAGTCATAGAAAGCTGTTTCGTAATTCCATTTTCTGTTCTTCCTTTCTATTTTACATATAGTCCACCCATTTTGCCCAAAATATCTCGACTTCGAAGTTCACGTGAGCTTGAGACATTACATTTGGTCGTACCTTGATATAATCTCTAGACCAAGCCATGCGATTTGGTTCGATAAGTATGTAAACTAGACAGGGAAGCAGACAATGGAAATTTCAAGAAGGAAAATTGGAAAAAAAATAAAAGTGTACAAAAGAATTCTAAAAAGTGGCCTCCGATAGACTTCAAATAGGAAATTATAGGCAAGGCCACACCGATCACATGTCAAGAATTAGTTAGCTTCGCCCTTCCCACCAAAAGAACAGTCCTGAATAGTTATAGCACTATCATCAGCTCTAAACACCACGTCGTCATTCTTTGAATAAGTCGAACCAATAACTTTTCCCAAAATGACTCACATAGGCAGTTTGTTCAAACCAAGTTCTTGTCTGAAATCTCGGTGAGAGCATTCACAAACATCCCAAAAGCAAAAACATCTTTTTTTTTTAAATAAGTTATCACAAATGTTGTTTTTGCAATTGTCTGGAAGAAACTTTGCAAGTCAAGGTCACATGCTCCGACTAAAGATGTTGTCTACACAATTTCTTCTCTCTCACTAACAACAAAGCAAATTATGTGCTAGTTACACCGTTCTGTGCAAGCTACATCCCAACACACTTGTGGATCTAACAGGAAGATTGCATGATTGGATGATAGATGGATAAAATGAGCACACAAAACACCGTTTGATCAAACAAAATTCTAAGGCAAACCACAATCAGCAGTACATGCAATGAGCAACACTAGGACATCAAAATGCAAAAAAACCTTGCGTAGAATCATCAGCTTTGGGCTATTCCATATATAACACAGGTTGCTGTCAAACACAACCCTTTCTATTCAAATAAATAACAAAGAGATGAAGCAACTCTACACATCTATAGAATTAAAACTCCATAATTACAATATTGGAGAACGATAAAACAAAAAATTTATATGTATGCACCTGCACAAAATCATTTGACCTTTTCTTTCCGAGATTGAGAAATGTGACCTTCCTCAATTTTCCGAGTGAGAAGTGAAATCCAATAGTGAGATGCACTTGAGGCAGCGTAGTACGAGGTCACAGTGAGTTGAGCAAATTTTGGGAGGGCGTAAGCTACAAGATCGAAAGAGCAACATTATTTACATGTCTAATAAGCATGAAAAGTACAATTCTGAAAGGACAGTTCAATGCAGTTATTGGGTATAATTGCAATGCCAAGAAGTAATCAGCCACTTGCTCCATCTATAATCGTAACCCTCTTACACTCTCGATAGAAAATGGTTGTGTAATTTGCTGCTTTTAGTCCTTACTTATAACAGCATAAATTCCCTCAGAAAAAATAAATAAAAGCCAGGATCTTCCTAGATTACTCTACGCTTTTCACAACAGAAGATCTACATCCCTCTCACCTCAAAAGCAAGAGTTAAATACCAATAAAACTCTGCATTACAAAACCAAACTAAGAGTGCAGATAGCTCTGGGACTCCGTCAGACCTAATCAGTAACCATTGTCAATAGCCTCGAAAGGACAGTCCGGACCAAACTAAGGCTGGTGAACTTTGCTGCTTATAATATCAGTATTAAAAGGTGAAAGGGCTTTTTTCAGTTGATTACAAGGTAAGCTCAAATTTTTTTTTTCAAACTCCAGAACATCCCCATGCATAGCAATCCCTCAGATGCTAATTAGCAACACTAACTATATCCAAAAGTAAATAAATAAATGATAATGCTGCCCACACAACCTGCAGAGAAAGGCATATGTGGGGTACACGTCAATCTATTAACTTCAGCTCCATATGTGGCAACCAAATCACAGGGTGTAATAAGGAGAATCAACAGCTAGAAGAATGCCAATGATTTTAAACAGTCTGTAGTCTTTCTGACAGAAGAGATGCAAGAATAGCTGCCGGATGAAAATACTTATCTCAAAAGCCAAAACCTTTTCTGATCAACCCTTTCAACAACATTTCGTTAAAAAATGTATGGAATCACTTTGCCATGAGCACTCAGACAAATATGCAATAACAAGTGTGCGAGTGGTCTTTGTGAGGGTGCCCCTAATAAGTAAGACTCTTCAAAGACTCCTTCAAAACACTGAAGACGATATTTTTCTGACAGACCAAGAGAATCAGATCAACAGGACATCATGGACGTTGTTAACTTATATCAGGGGATATAAATCTGGGCTCCTACTACTCTACAAGAAAAGTAAGCTTTTTAAAATAAAAGAAACCAAACATTTGCAAATCTGGGTTACTATATCTGTTACCATGAACAGTGTTCTAAAAACCAAATTTCTCTGACACAAAAATTGCTAACAAGGAAGAATAATCTGTGCATGCATTTCCACATGGAGAAATTAATTTTATTGGCAATATTCTGGGTAATGCCAGTGTCTTTAATACGTATGCATTAAGTAACTTCTACACCTGAAAAATGCTAACAAGGAAGAATGATCTGTGTATGCATTTCCTTATGGTGAGATGAATTTATCAGCAATAGCATCATCCGGGTAATGCCAGTGTCTTTAATATGTATGTATTGAGTGAAGGAACCTTACTAATTGCTATATGGTGGAAAACAAGAGTGGGTCAGCAAAATCAATACAAACCAATACCAGCCCATTAGAGAAAACCCAGAAGAATCTGTTCATACCTCCAAATGCAGCACTGGCCCCTGAATAGAGCAACAGCGGGGGAAGCTGCGATCAAAGAAGGCAATGCACTTGTTATTTACAAACACTTATGCAGCAATGGCAAGGGAGCCTGAACAATTCGAATTTAGAAAGTACAAAAGTAGACATTGAAGTCTAGGAAGTACCCCGATAACAAAAGGAAGCCATTTGGGTCCTCTAACACGATTCTGTATGAACGGGATTCCTGTTTCAGAAGGACATTAAATGGAGGATGAAATTCAGACCTGAGATGTAAGAAGAGAGGTAGAGAATCTCACATTACCTGTATTAAAACTATGAACAGCACTAAGCAGTGCACCTAGTCCAGAACCAGCCTGTCGAAACAGAAGAGATTAGTGAGCACCAAAAGTAGCTAGAGACGACCATCTAAAGCACCAGTCTCCTTAAAAGACAGCATGATACTGCTCAAGTGTGCCAACCCACTTGAGAGCATAGTTCTTTAATTAAAAAGAAGTGCCTAAGTAAGAACTTTGTGATGAAAACATTGAGAAACGTAACGGTAACAGCCTATTTTGACTAATTATTGAGGAACGAGGCCTACTTTTACTTAGCTTAAACAGCCACACGGTCCATAGTCAACATCTTAATTTGGCCTTCCAAGCAAACGGAGTAAAAGCATCATCGCGCCTGGCTTTACAGATCAAGGAACGTTCAAACAGGGGATCCAAAAATTCACCAAATCTGATAATGCTTTCCAAAACTCAAAGCTTTATTTGCGGACTTCCACTATTAATCGGGCGAAAACCACCCCGCCAACTCCAAACGGCAGGGGACAACCGAATGCAACCGGCGGAAAACAGAGGCCTCCCCACATTCCCCCAAAAGAATCACAACACAGGACGGTAGCGTTTTTGCAAACAGACAGAGGAATTCGAAACTATTCCATGCCAACATCGAGCAGGACTAAAGTCTCTTCCGATTTTTCAAAAGACGCTAGGGATTTCTCACCAGGAATCGGAAACTGGCACGCACAAATTGGCAGAGTACAACCGAAGAAGAAAGAAGAGAGAACTGACCACGGCGGTGGTGTCGTGCAGGACAGGAGTGATGGTCCACTCGCCATTCCCCTGAAAAGGAACACAAACGAAACGCGAGATTCAGTACACGGACAACGCAAGCACACACGCACAAACACAGGAACACAACAGAAACAGAGGATGCAATGTCATGGTTACAGCTTGGGGGTTCAAGAGGGAGAGGCAGCGAGGGCAGCGAGGGGATCCGAGGCCGGGATTGATGGTGGGGTCGTGGTACAGGTTCCCGTTCCTCAGCTTCTGCTCGTACACCTCTCTGGTCCCCATCTCTCTCTCCCCGATCTCTCTCTGCAACAACACGACCGCCTGCGGTTGCAGCGAAACTCGCTGCTGCTTTCTGGTTCTCTTCTCGCTAAAAGCGCACGAAAGAAAAACCCTCTCCCAAAAACCTAAGGCATGAACCCTTCCGAGAGTCTGGTCCGAACGAATGTACCGAACGAGCCGGCGTGGGCTTTCGTGACTCAAGAAATCTTACATATTGATCCGTAAAAGAGAAGAGAAAAAGTTGCACCAATACTCGAGAGATCTTATTATGTATGCCAGCATTTACATGAGAAGAATCTTTTTTAAAAATTTAGTCAATCGTAACGCTTGATTAGCAATTTCTTCGTCACATAAGTTGGACAAAACTAACGAAAGAGCTTAATTGCACTAATTCGATAATTTTTAAGATTCAATTGCTCTTATATTACTGTTGGTATCTGACGTTGCAATATATACGTCAGGTGTCGTACTACCACTAAGATACGTTTGATCAAGCTGGTTACTCATTGTCCTATTGCTCCAATAATTAGCCACTTAAGTGGCTACTGAGCTATATCGAAGTGGCTAATTATTGGAGCAAGTTGCATCTCACAAATGGAGTTCGCTTCTCAGCCAGAAAATCGAGGGAAGTCACACTCCTCGAACGCGAGTAGGAAAGCTCAAATTATTGTGGCTATGTCCTTGCTCATTGCCGTGCGAAAAGGAATAGCTGATTTCGGAAACTAATAAGCTGGACATAACCAAGAGAAAGCAGCCACCAGCAACAGTATGAGTATACATGATTCCCACATCATGAACCCACACAGATAATCCTTTAGCCATGAAAATTACGGGAGAACAGCGCAAAATTTTCCATTCAAGTGAAGATACATTTTCCTGTCTCCGACGATACACAAATCCAGCGTGATGGGGAGGAACAGATTCTTCATCATTTGTAAATAAGGGCGTCCCGTCCAGGTCCAACGCCGATGTAATGGATCGGTATACCCACGAGCTCTTCGATCCTTTCCACGTACTGCCGTGCAGCCTTTGGAAGGTCAGAGTAGCTTCTGACAGAAGAAATGTCACACTTCCAACCAGGTAAATCCTCATACTCCACCTGAACACACGAAAGGAACATACCAAACAGACATTTGAATTATTCTCTTGACTCCGCAGACTTGTATAGGTGCTGTAAAAGTTAAATTACTTTACTTATAGGCTACAAACAGGACACATCAAGAAGTCAAGTGGATGATGAGAAGGCTTGCCTTCAATTGCTCGAGGAGACGCAGATCTGCTGGAAATGATTCAATTGGTGTGCCATCAATTTGTTTATAAGCAACCCCCAACTGGATTTCAGGAAGGTCGGATAAAACATCCAGTTTGGTTAAATTTAGAGATGAAAAGCCATTAATCTGACAGCAGTACTTCAGTGCAACAATGTCGAGCCATCCGCAACGACGAGGACGACCAGTAGTGGTGCCAAACTCCTGCCCAGCAAATCTGAGCAGGTCGCCCCCTTTACCCAATATTTCTGTTGGGAAAGGACCGGAACCAACCCTTGATGTGTATGCTTTAACCTGCAAAGAAAATATGAAGTGTCTAAATCAAACTTCCCTTGCAAATTACCGACATGAGCACCACTTCCATTTAAAGAAACAGGACGAAGAGAAAACACTATTGCAGCAAATTTGCGGAGAAACATTCAATAACATTTACAGATACTCACAACTCCAATTAGATCACCAAGGACTTTGGGTGCAATGCCGAGACCGGTACAGATTCCACCAGCTGAGGGGCTTGAGGAGGTTACAAAGGGATATGTTCCAAAGTCAATATCTAACATGGTAGCTTGACCACCTTCAACTAATATCTTTTTCTTTTGTAGTATGGAATCATTCATGAAATGCACAGTATCTGCTATGAAAGGCTCCAACCTTTCCGCATATCTCTTGTATCTTTCTACCTCTTCCCGGAGCATGTCAGGACCATAATTAAAGCCTTGAAATCTTGCAGCTGCATCTGATAATAAAAGATCAAGCTTTTGAGGAAAAGTATCCATGTGCCTGAGATCGCTCACTCTGATTCCATTTCGAATCATTTTGCTGGAGTAACAAGGTCCAATTCCTCTTTTGGTCGTTCCAATAAAAGATTTAGCAAGCTCTGTTTCTCTAAGACCATCCACTACTTGATGGAAATCAAATAGCAGATGAGCACGATCAGACACTAAAATCCTTCCCTTGCAGGAGACTCCATTGGCCTCTAATCCATCAATTTCTTTAAATAATCCAGGCAGATGCACTACAACTCCATTTCCAATGACGCATAGAGTGTCATCATTAAGAATACCTGATGGAACAAGGTGAAGAGCAAATTTCTTCCCCGCTGAATTATAAATTGTATGCCCAGCATTAGCTCCACCCTGGTGTCAAAATATCTTCAAGGTTCAAAATAGAAGGTACTTACGCTCAACAAATTTAGTAAAAGCAAGCAACTTAAGAATAAGATAGCTCTTTACAAAATAGATGATATCTAAACTCAACATGCAGAAGAGAAGTAAATTTATTCCTCTAGAATCCAATGATCAGCTATATTTCTCATTACATCAATTATGCGTTATTACAAAGACACCTGATAAAGTTCTGCACAGCATTTAGGCTCGACCTACTGTTCAAACTGACCTTTTCTTTTGGTCAACATCAATTAGTAGCAGAACCTCACTGTTCTGAATAAGTTAATCTAACACGTAATTATCTGTTAGTTAACATATACTTCTGTTGTTTACTGCTACAAAATATAAAATGGAAAATGGAAGACCTGTTGTTGCTCCTCATCTTCTTTAAATGATTGAAGGGGAAATAGATGAACACATCAACATTCTAATCTTCAAATTCTAAGCAAGCAACATTAGAGATAACAAATGCATAGTGTACCGGCATCCTCTGTATGGCCTCATTTCAATAAATTATCATCCTATCGGTAGATGGAGATATAACATCCACAATAAGAAAAAGTAGTTATTATGATTGGACGAGATGGATAGTCACTAGTGCTAAAAAACAGATAAGCTACCTTAATTATCCCAAAACAGAGTGTGGAACGTGACAAACTTCCAGTTATCTATTGTATGTAAAGATACATACACACTTCCCTAAAAAAGGAAAAGATATCCATATTCAGGGGCCAGGAGAAAGAAGAAGACCATCATTTGAAAAAATGGACCATGAAAACCTTTCAGTTATCCATTGTAGGTAAAGATATTGACAACCTTGCCTAAAACAAGTCAAAGGTAAAAATATCCATATTCAGGTGTTAGGAGAAAGTAGAAAGACCATCACTGTAAAAATAAAAATATTAACCCTTGAAGTTGCATAAAAAGGCATGAAAGCCATTGGCATCAGTCTTCAGATACAACCTTAGTGTCATTAACTCCTCAACAACAGTGCTCTTTCCAAGGTCTGATTGAGTCAAATCAGTCGACCAATCAAGTGCATTCAGTAGATATTATGTACTCCCCTAGGCTCTTAATGCCAACCGGCTCAAGCATTCCATCATTGCCATGCCAACAACCAATCAAAACAACAGCACCATCTAGGCATCTCCAGAAACCTTATCAGCGGAGCAACATGATGTTGCCGATGAAACCAGCCAATTAGTTTCACAGTACAGCTAATTTCTTGCATATCGCAGCTGCCACCACATTGATTAAGCTACCAATCTCACAACACTGGAGATTCTTTCAAGTTAAATGTGAAATAATTTTCGTAAATCTGACTTTTCTCAATGCAAGCAAATGTCCCAACCCAACGATGCTTATTAAAAGAATTTTCAACTCTCTGTTCCAAATCCCAAGACGGAGCTGTAGACCACGATCCAGGCCATCTAGACCTCAAGTTGCCGCCTTTCGCCCCATCTCAATGAATATAAACCTAAATGCTCTGATGTTCTTACACCACAAATCTAATGTATGCCATCCGACTCCCTTCCAAGTTCATCCCCGACTATCACGAAATTTACTCTTGAATTACATTCTTTAAGCATTCAGTTGCTGATTTCTCAGAGGTTCCCATGCTCCTTATAATCATTCAAGACATTTCAGACACTGCATGCTCAACGTGTCAAATCCAGCGGCCCGATCACTATCTAGTTCAAACAAAAAAAAAAGAATACACTGACGTTTCCTTCTCGAAAGTATAAGCGCATGGACTCCATGACTTCACTCAAAAGACAAAAAGACCAGGCGTCACGTACTCGTGCGACTCAAAGAGTATAAACGGATGCCGAGACTCACCTGGCAACGAGCGACGATGTCGAAATGGCGGGCCAAGATGTCGACGAGCTTGCCCTTGCCCTCGTCCCCCCACTGGACACCCAGCACGCCGGACACCTGGCTCAGCCCCCCGATCCGGCTCGCCGGCGACTCGGGGGCGGCGCTGACGGAGGCGGCGGCGGCGGCGGCCCGCGGCGGCCTCGCCGAGCAGACGACGGCGGGGCAGGGGCGGCGGGCGAGGAGGCGAGAAGGAGGGGGCGGCTTGAGGGGGGCGAAGGCGCCGTGGAGAGGTGTGGAGGCGGGGTTGGAGTCGAGCCGGAGAGCAGAGAGGTTCATGGTCGGAACGTCGACTCTGCTCGCGAGAGAGAGACAGAGAGAGAGAGAGTAAAAAAGCGATTTTTATTCTTTGGAGTTGGACAGTGATACTGTCACCCGTGGAAGCACGAGAAGACGAAGGAGTGTGTGTCCTTTTTTTTTGTTTTTGGTTGGTCAAAGAAAGGTAGGTGTGTTTTTTTTTTTTACTTTTGTCAAAAGAGGAAGGGCGGCTAAGATACATCTATTTATGTTAACCGGTCCTATTGAGTTTAATTTTGTTAAGCATAAATTGATATTTAACAACACATTTTTCAGAAAGATTTGATGGTTTCCGATTTTCCAAGTCGTTTTAGTTCAAAAATAAATAAATTATTTCATTCTTTCTTGCATCTAATGGCAGATGACAGCTTATTTTTCCCTCTAAAATAACAAAAGCGAAACTTTTCCTTCCTAAAATCATGCATGATATCCTCAAAAACCTCATATTTTAAGTCAAGTTCCAATTCTATGCTAATTTTTTTTATCTCGTAATAAAGCCTCCAACTTTAGATCTAATCCCAATTATGTTGTAAACTTTTTTTGTCCCATAAAAAAACCTTAAACATGAGGTCTGATCCCAATTTACCCTAAATTTTTTTTTTGCCCCTGTTAATCCTCCGTCCAAAATTTCTTTTGACAACCGAGAGTTGGAAAACTCCCGAGCGTGAGCTCTCTGACCACGAGTAATGGAAGACTCATGAGTATGAGGGATTAACTATTGAGTGTAAACTCGAAAATCGCCAAGCGAGATGGAAGGAAGACTCACTTAAAAGTAAGAGCAATTTAAGAAGGCCCACCCTAATTGCTACAACATCTTCTTGGATCTGAAATTTAGGAAAAACTTGACAAATGGCGTGGAAAGACCACATCATTAAGTGGGATTTTGGATGAAATGTTTACGGGGCATATACGGGACTCAAGCAAACGATACTGATTTTGTATGAAACCAAAAGGAGTTTAGGATAGAATTTGGATCGAACATAAAATTGGTGACTTTTTACAAGACAAAAAAAAGTTTATGGCAAAATTAGGACATGACCAAAAGTTGAGGATTTATTATGAGAAAAAAAAGTTTATGGTAAAATTGAGACTGGAGCTAAAGTTGAGAGTTTTTTAAGATATTAGGCCCCAAAAATCACGAAGATTTGAAAAGAGATGAAAAAGAGAAAAAACAAGGAGAATATCATGACTAAACCTTTTTTTTCTTGTTATTCAATCAGGAAGAAAGTTATTAATATGAATCATGCCCATAGATTTTTTTATGATAAAAGTTAATTTTGAATACGAAGAAGCCGTAACTAGCTAATTATTGACTTCCATCGGAATCACTTAAAAATTAGACAAATTTGATAGATTCGTATAAATTTCATCGTAAATCTCATCAAATTTAACCGTTCGAATTCACTTTTGTCTATGCTAAGTAAGGTTGGAGATGATTTTTGTAGTTTCCCCTTGTAATAACTTCTCGTTGTCACAAAGGCAGGATTATTCAAAACGGACACAACATTGATAAGGTGTATATATCATAGTTTTGATGAACTCGCGATGCCATGTCGAACGTCGTAACTAATTCACAGGGCATTTTCTCGGGGTATGGACAAAAAGAGGATTTGAAGTGTAAATATTCTTTTTAGCACGATTTTGTCTGCTCTAATCACACACGTTGAATAGAAATCAACACAATCATTAGACAAGATAACTCCAAATCGACAAAACCTATCTCGATTGAATTGCGAAAGTTGCATTTGAATTGCGAAAGTTGCACGGATTGGTTGTGTAAGAATACGAGTTCAATTGTGACGGGTCAATCCGTGTATCTTTCCGGTTGACGTGAAATCAATCATCTTATACATTGATCGGTCCTAATGGTCCGACCCCTTATGGACTGGCTAAATCCCTACAGCCGGAGTTTTAAACCACGCACGAGATGCGTTAGGATCCGCAGCTGTGATTGGATTTGGTACATGAACTTGGATTTTCCAAGAAATTCCGGGATGAGCTAGGGGGTTTGGCGTTGGTGGCACGCCGATTCTATGAGTCGTTTTGTAGGGCCTGCGCGCTTCGGCTAGGCCTGGCCAAAACTTGAAAAGGGCTACGAAGAGTTGGGATGATCTTATAGATCAAAGGGATATCTAAGTGGGACCATTTCTTGGTACATGTCCATCACCGGAATCAGATAAGCAATTTCGATAATTTCAAGAAAAAATATAAATTTTCTTCTGCACTTTATTTTTTTTTTTCTAATTTGGATTTCATTTTCATGTCAAGGTGGTTGAGCATACTCGAAATTTGCAATCGCCGAGTTTAGTGCACATTTTGGCCGGCATAAGTTCATGTTTCGAAAGATCTGCCAACAGATGAATATCATATTCGAGATGATTTCTTTTATCTTTTCAAGTTGTCGCATCATGGACACTTTTCAAAAACATGATTTTGGGCCTATCAAAAATCTATCTCGTGCTTGGAGGGAGTCCTCATGAGAGTCTGCCAAGACTTACCCTTGGTTGCCAAAGGGCACTGGATGAGTGGATCTTCATCTATCAGGAACGAAAAGCTGTAGTGTTTAAGCTCAACCGAACCCTTCGTTCATTACCACAAAAGAAAACCTTTCATTCATTAGCTCATGAAACAATTGCATAGATAAAAAGTGTTTGGGATTCTGAACTTCTGTAATCAAATATGTCTGAAATTATTGGGACTACCCTCTGGCTTGGGCTCCCGTATAATGATATCGAGCCACGAAGGGATCTAGCTTTCTGTTTATGATGACTACTGACTGTGAAAGAACCAATAAATATAGACATTTCTTAGAAAAATCGAGATACTTTCCTCTAATTACTGATCATGATAGATTTTACGCGTAAGAAGGGAAAAAACACCTGTACTCACGTTCGCCTTTGGTTAGAAAATATGCCGGAGTTTGGCACCATCTTCGCAGAACTGTGGTTCTCGGGATGGTGTGGCACTGCATGCACTTTCTTTAATCCAGAAAGTCATCAGCATCTGTAGCTCATTCGAAGAAGAGCTGTTGCTACTCTCTGCAGTTTCTCTTCTATTGATATACACTCAGCTCCCGCAATACCCGAGAACTCCTTCAGGGATTGATATGGTAATTCAGGTGGTTTTCATGAGGCACTCTTGTGGTAGCCCAAACTCCTTATTCTGATGATCAACTTGTTGCCTCCATGGATCATTGTGTAACTTATAGTGCAAGACCTTGTAAGGACAAAAATAGATGAGTCATTGTTCATCCTCATACACACGCACAAAAACTTGGCAATATTATGCAATATAGAAGGTACAATTAACATTTCCATACTCCTCATGATATGGAACTGGAGAATGTTCAAGAATGAAGATCATTGCAGTCTACTAGCAAGCAGCATGAAAGTGGCTACCACAATCATTTGGGAGCGTCAACATACATTGACCCACTTTGCTTCCACTAATATCGGCACAATTGCTAATGCACGGTTCTCAAATTTGTGAATTTCTACGATGATTGGGCTGTGACAAAACGAATTACCTGATCTAGAGAAGGAGAAAACCTGAAAATTTTCTTTTCTGAGTTTCGTGGCAGTAACAGAAGGAGCGGGCAAGTTGTCAACAATGTGCGGACAGAGTTACACACAGAAATAGAAGCTCGACCCACTTTTATAGTCAAAATGGGCACAAGGATTTATAATTTGGTTTTTCTTGCTTATTTACACTGTTTTACATCCAAACCTCTTGGTTTTTACGTGAGGAATAGGATCATATCAATGATTTTGTTTCAGAGATAAGCTTTCCACGATCTTATTTTGATTGTTAAGCTTTATAAGAACAGGAGTGTCTTGCTAACGGTAAGATTAGCTAAGCTCACTAAAATTGAAAGAACGTTTAAAGAAGAAAATAATTACATCAAGAACTGAGCAAATTAATCTTATCCACATTTATTTCCTGCCATGTGGCTTCTGAAGATACATTATGTTCTTTTCCCCATTACTGTCCATGTTGCAACTGCTGTTGCTCATCCATGATAAGCCTTTAGTCCACAGGGCAACAAAATCTAACACGCAATTTTTTTGTGGTTAATATTAAGAAGTACCTGCAGAAATGTGGCAAAGACATCATCTTCACTGAACTTGAGAAATGCACTTGCCCAGTCGTCTACTCTACTGAAAGCATTTCTCTGCCTCTCAGCCTCTAGCAGAATCGAATCTCGGTACGTGAACCTCTGCCAGATTTTCTGAACATTTGCCAGCTTGAACCTCACTTCTGTCTCATTGAATCCCTTGTAATGTAAATGGAGTGCCAAAAGTCATCAGCAGTAAGAGAAGTATGTCTTAGGAAAATGACGTAGTATTAGTGTCATTTGTCCTACAAGTGTCCCACTTAAATTTGTTAGCATGAATTAAAACTATTACCCGCAGAATCTTTATCATGTCAGGAATTCCATCTTCATGTAAACGAACTGCAAAGCTTTCATAGTTGAGTACATTCTCATATGGCAAGTATATCCCATCCTGAACATGAAAAATTTCAAACAAAAATAAGAATAGAATAAATTTCAACTTTTCCACACAAGAATTAGGAATGGGGACTCTCAAAATAGTACATGAATCGTTAAAAGCAGAACGAATGAAATAAGCAGGCTAGGCTGAAAATATAGGACAAAATTCAACTTGCTCTGAGATAATAATCCAATTTTGAACTGTATCATCTTCTCTTATTCATTGTCAAGTGATGGAGAGGTTATGATTTAGCAAAATGTGCTCTTAAGGGAACACCATCTTGCAAACAATTGAATCTGACTAGACAATCACTTCATGTTCGTGTAGTAACACTAACATCAGATGAAGGAAATCAAATCTTTAAGAAGAACTAACATATAACAGTAACAGGACATGTTCTGTTCACCCTAATACAGTCACCCAGGATCTTCATGCAGAACTAGTTCAGTTTCATGAGAAAAACACTAATTAAGTTTAAGAAAATTAGTCTCTAAATCCACTGTCTGTGGCAAATGCACTAGGAAAATGTGCCAGTTAAAAGTAAAAACTCTCCAAAAGGTTAAAGCTCTTTGACAGAATAGTATACCTTGCCATTCAAAACCTACAAGTTGCTTTCACAAGATATTATACTCTACTAATTCTCTTTTTTCCCGGCCAGCAATATTTTCTCTGCTATGTGCCAAATCATAAGACCCACATTAGTAGTGTTTCACACCAAATTCAAGATCAGAAGATGCATAATAAGCATTTCTGATCTTGCCAACCAACCATATCCATATCCAAAGAAGGAATAGACCCAACAGCCCATGCTACCCCACCTTTTTGCATGCCGAAAATACATACTTTAATTGAGCCCATGTGAAGCATTCTTTAATGTCCACGAGATAGCATCATCAGGAGAACAGAACAAAAATATATACCTGAATGACCACAGGAATGCATCCCTGCAATATACTATCTTCCATTCGACCGCTCCAACCATCTCCAGGCAGCACCCCACAAAAAATAGAACTAGCTAAATCCTCGTGATAGTTGTCAGAACGCAGTGGGGTCACTATCACATCTTCAGCATGCTGTCTCCCAAGCTTCCCTTCTTTGTTAGGGCTTGATCCAAATTCTTCTGCCAACTTCTGTCTGATACCCATGCTATAGCTGCAGATAAGGGGAAAAATGTAGGAAACGTGAGATGAGAAACTATGCCACGGAATTCACTTTTCGGAAAGAACTCAGCAAGATTCACTAAGGTATCTTCATCTCTGCTCTCTCTGGCAAGCCGGGGGATTTTTTACCCCCTTTTGTTGGAGGAGGTTGTTGGCATCGATGATGCTATCGAGACCTTATAGGTGTAGGAAATTGTAAGCTCGGTAAGGTTGGCTCATCTAAGGCACTTCCCTAGCACTATCTTCCAAAATGAAAACGCCATAATAAAATAATGGAAGCATCTAAAAAGGTCCTGGTATTACTTACGTGTCTTCCGGCCTTCCATTTGCATAAGCTGGTCCCAAATTTCCATTGAAATAGAACAGTTTTTTCCTTTTCTCATAGGGCCTACGAAAGATTCGCATCGCTTAGATATAGTAAAATGCTCCTAAATTCTTCACTTGGACAAAACTACAATGAATGAGAAATCTGATTAAACAGAACCCGAACCTAGCCCAAAGATTCAAGTTTACAGCATTTGCATCAGGGATCTTCCATGCAGGAAGAACTAGATCTTTATCAGGGTCGAAACATGGATGGTCCCCCTTTTGATCCAAAGAAATTCGATCCCAGTTATCAGCCCAGTAGGCTGTGGTTGAGTGGTTGTGCTTTGAATTTGTATTACCCCAGTGAACCAACATCGTGCTGTTCCATATCTCCTTGGGGGCATAGCAAGCACCTTCATCCCATGAAAAAGACTGCAAGGAGATACGAGAGTCACGTGATAAGTATTTGCACCAAGAGTGGCTGTGTTATAATATTCAGTCCCTTCCACTCTGTCTTTGTGTAGGAAAAGGGAAGAGTTCCTCATTACATACCCATATGTGGTCCTTTCCAGATGAACGGTTCCAAAAGGGATATTGGGAAACTATGTGATAGTATGCTTTCTTGTAAAAATCCAAGGTGAGAGAGCTCCTCAAACCCATATGGTCCTGATAAGTAGATACAAAGTTGCACAAACAATTGCATCACTACATATTCAGAAAAAAGAAGACAATCAATACTTGAGAATTTAAACACAGAAGCTCTTAATGCACAGAAAAAATAGTGGTAAAAGTACAAACATCGGGTGATAAGTTCCCATAACAGTCACGGGCTAACCTGAACAAATGAAGGAAAATAAAACGATGCATTATGCATGTATGTGCACATAAGTAACATGATTATATCCTGTGCCAGATAGGTTAAAGCAACTGGTAAGAAATTGTACCTGCATACTCAAATGAGGTGCATCGTCAGCACGAGTAATTATGCATGAATCAAGAACAGGCACGAAGAAAAAATCTGCTTCTTCACCATTCAGTGTCCTGTGTGGACTAGCTAAGATACTTTCATAGAGTGCCATCTGCAATCACCAGAATAGAGATAATTGACTGTTACTACTGTGGAAGGATTTAGCTTCGAATAATTGGTAATATAACTACTAAAAAGAAAGAAATCTCAACTTTTTCTACGGATATGCTTTATAATGTTCTACCTGGGAGCCATACAGCTGGTCTGTCCACAGAGTTGCATTCCTGTCATCGTAGATTCTGTTGACACATTCAAACTTGAAGTGTCGTCCCTGTAGATTCCATCTAATTGTAAGAATCATATCTACATCATCCAAATATCTCAAGAAAAGAAAAGGCAACTCTCTCTCTGACCTCGAGAAGTAGACTGTTAAATTCTGGGGGCAGATCATACACGTATATAAGTGGCCTCCTCCTTCTTAGAGAAGTGTTGAGACGGACAAGAGTCCCCGTGAGATTCTTATTAGTAGGAACTTCAATTTGAGCTGGGCGTAGCCATCGAGGCCAGTCTCCCACAGACGACACCACCGACGGAATACTGCAATCAGCTCCATACCAACCATTCTCACACTGACAATTAGAACATGCTCAGTTATAATTGCAGACCATCAACATAACAAGAATAAAATGCAACAAGATGTGGTAAGACTAATTTGACCTTACTAGTGTCATTAAGATCAACTTAATAGAAAATGCATGTAGACCCAAAGTTCACTGATGTGCACACAACAACAACTACACAACGGACAAGAAAAATGTTTTTTCCAAGAGGTAGGGCACTTTTACATCAATAAGTGTCCTTAGACCACAATGAATGGAGCAGTCAACTAGGAAAGAAATTAAAAAACAACTCGATTGTTTAAAGTACTCTCATCTTATTACAGAAAAGCGGGATGCAAACTAAAAATGCAGTTGCCAGATCCATTAGCTGTAGCTCTCGTTCTGAAACATAAAATGTTTCGTACAGAATGTCCGAAATCCAAAAGGCAGAATAAGTGCATGCTGACTTATTGTCCATGCATTTCCTTCCCCAGTCAAATAACTTTTCCATTATCAAGAACAATAAACAAGATCCGCCAATCAACCACCCTAGAAGATCTAGTGGAGCTATTAGCACAAGATGCAGAGGAGTTGGTGAAATATCAATCGTTTGTGGAGTGGCAAAAAACATCTCTGATAAAAAAACATTTGCATTAGCTTATGTACTTTGTCACTTCGAAATTGAAAAGGATCGCCAATCAACTTGTCCTATTTGAATTCGAAATTAAGTTGAATCATCCTGCACATGAGTGTAAAACTTATACCTGACAGAATCCACCACGACAGTACCCTTGTCCAGAGCACTGATTGATACAAGTGCACAGCACTGGCACTTCACAAAACCTACCCCATAGGCCATCATATTTACAGTCACACTCCGCCTTGAAATGTACCTTGGAAGAATAAGCATCAGCTGGATCCACATTACACCATCCTGGCATGCTACCATTCGTGGTGAATATATTCTCCAAGTCAGCTTTTGCCCAATCAGTTACTTTGGGACCTCCATCTTCAGAAGGCAGCCTAGAAAATATTTCCATCAGTTGCCACTAATTTAGTCCAATGGAACATGTGAAGCAATGCCCACATAGTCATTTCATATACTTACTTCACTTGAAACCCACATGCCTCAGCCACAGGACGGTTTGGATACTTGGTTCCTTCTCCACAAAAGCACATGGCTCTAGTTGTATCACAGTGAGCAGAGCAAATTGAGACAACCCATCGCCCATAAGGTAGCTCCGATGATGGTGGGTAATTGCAGTCCAGATGCAATTTCTCGGAGCATCCTTCCCCTGTCCCAGATGGTGATTACTTTATTGGACAACGAGGCAACTAAAAGAGTCACAGAAAGAAGGGCATTTTCTATGATTAACCATTCTAAGATTTGCTTACACAAAATAATTTGAGAATAAATAATCGAAAAGATAAGAAAATTATCCACAATATAACTTTGCAGCGGAAATAACCCCCAACTAGATAGAGCATACGTAAGCAAAGACTATAGTGAATTTAGCAACAACAACATATTTTAAGGCATGAATAAGAACATTATAACAAAATGGAAAGCATAATTAACTCCAACATCCCAAATCTGTGAAGTTGTGGACATTCCATAAGTTTGGATGAGGTAAGCAGATCTTGTGAGACATTCCCAATAAATAAATCTTGGAAAATTTGGTAGTGTGACACACTGAAGTTCTCCATATTGTCCCAAAGCAGCTTGTAATACACATAAAGGCTATACATTCAAGCTATTAATTCTACCATTTCCACTGTAAGGTGGATCACCAGCCATGAAGCCATACTTTGTTCGCCCAACGTTTGAACTAGCAAATGTCATGGTTGCTATATATTTCAAATGCACCAACCCCAGGAATTAGCTAATGCCAGATCCAGATGTTATCCCTGTGCCTAAGGCTATGGGCAGCACAACTTTTTAGCAATTTAAGTTCAATCGATAACAGGACAGGAACATGAAAGAAGAAACAGGACTTAAAAGTAAAAACTTGAAATGCTTTATATCTTAATTGCTCCACATGTCAAATACCGTTCCCCATGCGATAAATTCCCTTTCTCAGTCCCCAAGGTGATGATTAAATTGATCAACTAGACAGACAGGCCAGCAGGGAAGATTAGTCTTCCATATAACCGGTAACTTCAGTGCAGATGATGTACATTTCATGGATTCTTGTTTAGATGTAGACAATGAGAGAACTAAAAGTAAAGGATGGAATGCCAATCATTAATTGATTAACTCAAACTGGTGTTATTGATGAGATTACAGAATCCTCGAGATGATACTAACCACTGAAACCATGAAAGCAACGGCATTGCCCTAACTCGTGATTACAAATGCCTTGACCACTACAATCATCTTTGCAGCTCAGGCCACCTATAACCTGCCAAAACAAGAATAAGTTATAGACAAGAGCACAATAATGCGCGCCAACATCAACTTCTATCCAGCATTTACATAGAAAAGGAATGTGTTTGCAGTTTTCGATACTTAAGTATCCAATGATGCTGATGCCGACCAAGCTACTTTTGTTTATTAGTTCTAAGTATACACAAGAATTTACTCCTCTGAGCTGAAAATGCTTCAAGAAAATCAATTGTTGACAAGGAAGAGGACAAAATCTTTGTCTTAATTACCTCAACAACATCGACTTCCTCTGTTACAGAATCACAGCCAGATAGCCACCTACCTATCCTGGCCTTCCAAGGTGCACCACGATACACCACCGCATAGTGAGAGTCGGCTGGGAATTGGTTATCCAGATCAACACGTGATTTTATTCCCTGACCATTACTCGTGCCTCCTTCACTTGATCCATTTAATGGCAGGCAAGAGTTTTGAACTCTTTGAGCACTTAAATAATCCAAAGAAGGTACAACGGGATACACGAATAGATGAACCAACGAAATCAATGCCACAATAGAAGCAATCGCTCCGGCCAAAGACCATGAGAATTTCAGTTTCTCAAAATGAAACATCCTTCAATAACAACTCGGGAACAACTTTCCAGCAGATATTTGAACTCAGAATCACCAGTGCAATCTCCAAACTCAAAATTGCCAGCGCTTCTCTATGCACCTGTCCGACCGAAAATTGGTACCTATAAGACCAATGCGATAGTTACCAAACAATGAATCTAGTAAAGAATGCTAACAACTTCACATATGTATGGAGACTAGACAGTTCATTGACGAACTAGTTCATCATAAAGCAATTTGTGTGCGTATGTCGCGCGAAATGTCCAGTAGCACGGCGTGTCATTCGCATTGCAAAAGGAGACAACTTTTTCCAACCCCGGATATCGAAACAATTTCCAAGTGACACCCACAATTACTCGCGAACCCCGCGTCGAATTCCCCACGTACGACCGATCACGAAGCAAGGCAAAAGAAAAAAACGAATTCCAACAAACAGATGACGGGTCAACACAAATGAAGCTGAGCAAAACTTCCAGCGATCAAAGAGAACCGACTGATCGATTCTGTCAGATCCAAAATGGACACTGGCGCACGGAACAAAACTCAGCTCACGACATCCGGAACACGAAGAGGAGGAAGAAGATGCTGAATCAACGTGACGAGGCTGTCAAGCAATCACATGAAAGAAAGTCAGAGAGAGAGAGAGCGAGAGAGAGAGAGAGAGGAGCTCGCCATTTGTATACTGGTGCGCAGTTTGCAGATTCCACCAAATTGCTCCCGAAAAACAATTAAGTAATCGCCGCCAATGATCGCCATGGATATC
This sequence comes from Syzygium jambos, assembly GCA_031216235.1. Taxonomy (NCBI): domain Eukaryota; kingdom Viridiplantae; phylum Streptophyta; class Magnoliopsida; order Myrtales; family Myrtaceae; genus Syzygium; species Syzygium jambos. Next base: position 25,591,086 of record CM062220.1, read on the forward strand.
AGCCGCTTCACAGATGGACAGGCAGAGAGAGAGAGACAGAGAGACCAGAGGAATTCCATGTTATCCCCGAACGGACACGAGGAGGGGGGCGAAATTACCGCCCATGCCCCTCTCGCGTTGGCCTGTACGCGGGGGAGGGAGCCGTTGGGCTTTGGCGGCAACCGGCGAGGGTAGAATCGTCAATCCGGACGTGCGCGTGAGCCGCGGGCTGCGAAGGGGAAAGCGTGCGCGTGTAAAGACTAAAGAGGACGGCTTTTTCGGCTTTTTTGGTTTGGCCTAGTTTTACCATTTACGTGCGAGATTGACCATCAAATTGATATAGTACGAACATAAGTTTGCTTTTTTATGAAAAGGCTTGCTGAAATTCAAGTGAGAATTTAGGTAAATTAGCTTTGTTTCTCGCATTTAGCGACGTGTTTAATTATGATACATTAGGTAACCTTTTTCTTAATAGAGTCATTTGCATTTGATTAAAGCATATTATTCACGTCCGATCAGAGGTAAATCATTCATATTAATCAGCTGATGATGTTCGAACCTGAAGAGATCAGGCCAAATAGGAATTGGACATTCTCGGCAATGGGGCAATAGGCTCAAGAGGTCATTTGTTCATCTCTGTTCCATAAATTCTTAGTTAAAACTTAAAAGTATGTGAGTGCATCTTTCTCAATTTGTGTACTGTGTACTCGAGAGTTTTGCTAAACGAGTCTATTATTGCCGATGATTTTCAATGTAGATTAGCGAGTAAATGCATAAAATCCATAGATTCCATATCTACCATTGCATTAAATGAGTAGTTGGATAACGAAAAGACAAGTTGCTTGGGGACGTGACGTTTGTATTTGTCAGCTTATTTTAATTTTGTACTTTTTTACTTTCTCTCTAAAATTTGAAAATAAAAAGGTTTTATTTAAGATTCCAAAAGTTATCAAATATTCACGATAAGAATATTTTTGTTTGAAATAGTTAGTCAATAAAAAAATATTTTAATTACCGATAATAATTTACGTTTAAATATTTTATGAAAGATGAGAATATTTTTCGTCCATTCATATTTATAAGCGATACGAGTGATTATTTTTAAAAAAAATATTTTTCAAATCATTTATTTTCTGCGAAACAAACGGAACCTAAGTGACGTGATTACATTTTACTAATTCGTAGATGAAGCGGATTTGGACTCGGGCTTTTGTTGCAGGACTAGAACCTTGGAAAAGAAAGAGTTGACTAGGCCTAAATTTTCTCTCTAGTTACAAGCAAAATGCCACAGCATGCGCTTTATATATTCAATTTGAGAAATTAATAAAAAAAATAAAAGATGATGAGAAAGTCGTGCAAATATATTATTTTTTTTCAAGATATGAGCTCCTCGATCCTTCAAGACATCAGACTTGAACGTGTGTCCATTTGAATACCAATGACTCAGCTGCAATAGGGATCATAGGATTGGGTACATCGACCTAACCTAGAACACGTGTTATTGTTCAATAGTCCTACCTTATTAATAACCATGGAAATTGCTTAATGATGTGGGGATTAGTCAAAGGAACTACGATTTCTTTTAATCAAAAGCGGGTCCGTTTTTTTGCGAATTTTATGGTCAATTGGGAAATTTCGATCGAGGCGCCTATTTCTTCACGAATTATCGATTAGGTCGAAACGAAAACTTTTGGAGAAATATCTTCCAAAGGTTGCAAGATCTATCTACCATGCCCATTTTCCTTCATCGTGTGTTAGGAGTAGATGAGCAACATTTTTCAATGTAAGTATTTCTTTAGTGGTGTATGAAACTTTTCTTGCCATTTGTGCATAAACATCGGTGGTCGTCTAGATTTCCTCTCGTCTATCATTCCATGAGAAACACTACTTTCGACATGTATTCCAAAGTTCGAACATTGATACTATTATTAGGGAAAAAACAACAACGCTTTTAGGAATCTTGCTAGGTATTGCCACTTGGGAAATGCAAGGCATATGAGTCGTATATAGAATTCGATAAATAATAACATGTGCTCTCTTGAAAATTGCACCAAGCACCAAGTAGTCCAGAGGGGTAACAATCCCTTGTCAGCCCCGATCAGCCCCTCATTATATCGTCGATTTCACTATTATTAGTGAAAATATACTTTAATAATCTAGTCCCAGGGATAATAGACACAATTTACATGGACATAGTGAGCCCCGATCCTGATACTTGGGCGGTACTCTATCGATCTTCTCCTTCAACTTCAATCGCAGTGCAATGGAGAAGTGGCATCGAAGGGATGAGTCATTGAGGCTACGGATCAAAAGGTGTCTACTTTCTAAGTTTCTAGATCGTTCGCAAAGTTTTCAGGCTTTTGAACACATCCAATCCATGCTAGAGAGACTGGATTCGGAACTGACGGACCCAACAAATCCAATAGGACATTGGGCTTGACATGGCCTAGGCAAATTGCCATTTTGCCTGTCTCGAATGTTCAAGCTTGGATCAAAACATGAACGTTTTTATCTACCTTGGAAAACAGAG